>JAOWBC010001714.1:6730665-6755550 GCA_028566105.1 Hypoplectrus providencianus
CAAGGGGCCCCGGGGCCACTTTAGTGGTGTGGTCCGAGGACGCAATCCCCGGTGTCGAAATGAGCAGAGACGGCGGTGATGGACTCCAGTCGGACGCACGGTTGTGAAACAATATGAAGGCAAAAGGTCCAGCATCTGAGGGTCTGTGGGCGCCACAGTGACAGCCATGGATCACCTTTTCCGGAGGAAGCGAGTGGGTCTGCTGAAACCCCTGCTGAGCCTGTCTCTGGTCTTTGCGTCTTTTCTCATGATCCACAAACTCAAACTGGCCGAGAAGGATGGAGTGGGACTGAAACATGTGAGGGACACCAGCTGGTGCGGCGCAGACTGTTTTTCCTTTAAGAAGAGAGTTGTGAACAATAATTTGGGGAGCTCGGACGCTCCGGGTCTTAGCAACGAAATAGAGGCACAGCGGGTGTCCAATGGGACTCCTGCTTCCTGGGACGCGCAGGTTCTTAACTGCAGCGAGGACGCGTCGGTGAGGACGCAGGACTGGTTCCGGCGCTTGGACCCGAGGTTTCACCAGTTTGTTCTGCACAGACACTGCAGGTACTTCCCCATGCTCATCAACCACCCGGAGAAGTGCTCGGGCGGAGAGGTGCACCTCCTCATGGTGGTCAAGTCCGTTATCGAGCAGCACGACCGGCGGGAGGCTGTGCGTAAAACCTGGGGCAAGGAGCACACTGTGAATGGGAAGAAAATCAAAACTTTATTTCTTTTGGGAAGTCCCACGACTGGCAAAGACACAAAGAACCTCCAGAAACTGATCGAGTACGAGGACATGATCTACGGGGACATCCTCCAGTGGGACTTCATGGACACTTTCTTTAACCTGACCCTGAAGGAGGTCAACTTCCTCAAGTGGTTCGACATCTACTGCTCCCGGGTCCAGTTCATATTCAAAGGAGATGATGACGTGTTTGTGAACACGCTCAACCTTCTCCAGCTCATCGGATTCAAAGTGGAGGACCGCAAAGAGGGCGAGCTGTTCGTGGGGGACACCATCTCCAAGGCGATCCCGATCCGAAACCGGCAGAGCAAATACTACATCCCCAAAGAGCTGTACGATAAGCCATACCCCCCTTATGTCGGCGGTGGGGGGTTCCTCATGTCCTCCCAGCTGGCCAGGAGGCTCTTCGTGGTCTCGGAGGACCTGGAGTTGTACCCCATTGACGATGTGTTTTTGGGCATGTGCCTGCAGAAGCTTCACTTGTCCCCAGAGATGCACCCGGGCTTCAGGACCTTCGGCATCACCAGGCGCAGGGTGAGCCCCATGAACAGCGAGCCATGCTTTTACAAAAACCTCATCGTGGTGCACAAGCTGAGCGCGCAGGAGCTGCTCAGGATGTGGAGCGTGGTGCACAACGAGGACCTGGTCTGCGCTCAAAGGGTCTCAATATGATTGTCAATGTATATAAATTAAATTAATTCACCAAAGCTGAACCTAATACACAGAAGACTCTATACATGGTGATCTTTAATGAATAAACCAAGGAATGTAGTGTATGATAAAAGACAGGAATCATGTTGTGATAATGGAATAAATACTGTATGTACAGAACATCCACATTTTGCATCTCTGTATGTTAAGGTCAGAAGGTTACAGACTCATCTGAACCAGCTGGGTTTCCTCTCCACTAACCCTACTCCTTTGATTTCTTCTTTGTGAAACCACTACCACACAGCTCCACAGCGTGCAGCCTCCACCGAAGCCTTTCAGGATTCTTGGTGCCATTTTGACTTTTTAATCGGAGATCCAGTGTTGATGCAGAGACGTGGTTGTAATGATTTTAGTGCATGTTTGTGCAGGCATGAATAACACTGGGCTTCTTACATCCAGGTGATTTTATTGTCAATTTGCTGATTTCAGGATTCAGTGTGACTGTACAAAGTGAACTACATGGACTCACAGCACACATCAACAAACACACAGCTGCATTCATAGTCCAGTGATTATATTGTAGGGTGCTGAAATTGTAAATTGTAAAAAAGGAAAAAAAAAAAAAAATCAAATTATTTGTTTTAAGTTAATATATTGTTCAATTCAACTTTTTCATTTCATTTTAAAGTGTCAATTCATTTGTGTCTGATTTTCCAAAGGCAGGCCAAAAACCAAAGAGACTAAGGAGGTGTAATACTGTAATACTGACTCATGTATGATAATGTAAATAAATCTGGAGCTCTCTGTTAACTTTGTAAATACAGAATAAATGTTGGTGCATTGGTTCATACTGAAGCGTTGGGAAATCTTTAGTCTCCCATCTCAAGTACTGAAATGAACTGCAGCGTTGTGTAGGAGCAGTGTGTTTGTTTTTTACAGTATGTCAGTTCATCTGGTTGCCAAGTAAAGGGCTGTTAGAGCTGCTAAACACAGGTGACTTTGACTCTTTAAATAGTATTAGGATGTAATTTTATTTAAACAAATACAGATACTCTAGCAGAAAAAAATAGTCATTTGATGCTAAAACTATATATATTTTACAGAAAATACTGACTACTGAGGACATAAGACCAAAAATGAAATCCACTGTTGCTATAGTCCTTAATGCAGAAGCTCATTAAAGCTGCTGTGATGGTCCGGGGGAGGTCAAAACCAAATATACCTCTAATGCATTGACTAGATTAATGTTCCATACCTCTTCATGAATGTAACAAATGGTGATATCATACACATTAATTAAGAATTTACCATACTAATATTAAAATAACAAAAAATAATACAAAGAATATTCCACAAGACCACCACCTCCAATGTGGATGAACCACAGATACATTACAATCAACATGGTCATAACACTGCAGCACAATAGAAGTCATAGAATTAGAGCATTAAATATAACGCTTGCAAATTGCAAGTTCTGAGTTTTTGGTTAAAAATCTATTTAAAGCCGGTGTGCTCCAAACCACCTGTTGGGTGAAATATTCTGACATATTCAGCAGAAATCTAGTAGAACAAATACAGTTGTGTCACAAATTCTACTGAATACAATACATTCATCTGCATTGTGTGTGGTGTTATTTTGTTTTAATAAATCTGTTCAGTTAAAAGGTCTAGAAGAGCATATAAAACTGTGCTATTGACTCAAGATTGTCAGTAGGCATTAAACAGGAAAATAAATGAAGCCCATACTGAACTGAAGATTCAGCATCATCCCTTTGGCAAAGTGCTATTTCATTCCTACCATCAGATATTTACGACAAGAAATGAAAAGAATAATGTAAACACATGGCAAAACAGTTAGCTATTGTAAAATCACTTTCAGGTTAGCCTTATGATGTGTTGTCAAGCATACAAGCTCTTTTTCTTGTAACTTAACTGAATCTCTCCTCTCATTACTGCTTCTACAAGGAGAGGGCTGTTTAAGTACTGGATGCTGAAGTTGTAGTCATGGATTTTTAATGGAACTACATGAAAAGTGGTTTAGCTGTAATTTATCTTGGGGTGTACTTCAATTTGTGGTTCAAATAAAACTTTCCAAATTTACTGTTTTTTTTGTTTTTTTTTAAGAGATATGGTAATATTAATAGCAGCATTCAATAGCTTGTGTATCACGGTTAATCTACTAGTTTTGTCAAGTGTGACAAAATAACCTTGTTGATATCTCCAGGGTTATCTTACACTGGGCTCAGTAACATAGATAAAAAAGGCAGGCTTTGCAACCTGAGGGTGTTATGTTTATCCACTAGACAGACAGGGTCTAACAAGTAGATGCCATTTTGGACTTACAGTCAGGATCTTTCTCTATTCTTTTAAAACCTGTTTTTTGTGAGTCACCTAACGTTACTGGAAGCTATGGCAGTGACTGATTTGAAAAATGAGAGCCTCAAAACCTGAGACAGCTTATAAGGAGATATCTTAAGTCTGACCCAGCCAGTTTCCTTACGCTCGAAGCTCAAAATGTAGACAGAGAGATGACATAAGCGAGTCCAGCCATTTCTTCTCTGTGCAAATTTTCTGGCCAAAACAGGAATGAATGTAAATGACACTGGCTGATAAGACAGAGATTTCCCTTTTTAGTAATCTGAAAGGAAAGTGGAACCTATCAGTTGTTTTTGCCAATAGTACTGAAAAGCAGAAATGTAGGACCGGGGCGGGTGTTGTGTGTGTGTGTCTGTTGCCGTTTGGTTCCTTCTCTGGGTGCTTCGAACCAGTCTCAGTGCTTCCCTGGTGTGTGACCTCTGGCCATGGGTGCCAGTGCTGGGATCCGGCTACCTCTGCCCATCGGCCTGGCTCTGGCTCCAACGGACCAGGCCTGCTTCATCTTGGCTCCACCTACAGCCTTCCCTGGATACAAAAATACACACATGACATTTTTCCAGTAAACGTTTGAAGGAACTTTAACATTGAGGAACCCACCTGTGTTCTTGTGTTCTATTTACCATGAAACAAAACAGCCTGCATAACCTATGATATGGGTACAAACACTATGACATTATCATGTCAGCAGTCCACATGCTATGGCCATGCACTGGGAGAGATCATCTCCTAGATAACATACTGACACGGAGGTTCGCTTACTTTAAATGCGCTGAAATATTGAGTAATCTCACAGATATGCCACTAAAATACTCCATTACAAGTACAACTTCAGCTCAAAATGATCACTATAATCATACAATATTAATATGCCTTCGTGGAATAAAACATTAATCAGTAGAGGGTAAAAACATAAATACATATTTTATGAGGCTTACGTTTGTTTGGGTCATCATCTATTAGCTAAAATAACAATATGTGTCAGAATTTGAGTGGCTTTAACAAACTATTTTTTGAGGGAATAATAAACTAATAACTGATGGGCCAGTCTCACTTCAGAGTATTAACTTGTATGCTGTCGCAAGACATGAGGGCAAAGCACTCACTTGAGGAAGGGACTGGCTTATTTGAAATGTTTTGAGGGCCGATGTGGTCATTGTGATGCCTTGTGGCACCCCTGATGTGATAGGGCAGCATGTTCCAGGAACTGCCCTCCTGTTCTCTTGACCTCATCTGACACATCCCATTGTTAGCACACTTACTTCAAGTGATGGCTTAACCTTGCTGGCTGAGGAGTTAGTGTTTAACAATTGAATGCAACATATTTTGGCATTAGGACATCTCAAGGTGGAAATAATTACAAGAATAATGGCTGAAATACATTTAGCTGCATTGATTTCAGGTTTCTGGTAACTTCCTGTGCTGAACTGTAGCAAAAATGTGAAATTCCAATACTTCATTTGAGTATTACTTTACACTATCTAAAGACAAAAAGGATAAACATTAAAAGTGCATGATATATATTCTTTCGTGTTAAAAACAGGAAATAAAATCTTTCATTGTATTAAAAATGTAACACTTGGAAAAGGACCCTTCTGCAAAATTATTATTTCTAATACTTCAAATGTATTTTGTTGATAATCTTTATGTACTTCTACTGAAGTACCATTTTGAACTCAGGACTTGTAACTAACTATTTTTGTGACTGTGGCATTTCTATCTTTTCTCAGGTGAAGAAACTAAGTAGTTCTTTCATCAGTGGTAACACCTGTGCTTTCCATACTTTGATAGGCTGTATAAGTCTGCTGTGAAAAAAGCCTTCGTGCCAAGAGAGCAGATAATGGGCGGAGAACATTAATTTGGTTTCTTTAAAGAAAACTAAAGACAGCCAACGATAATTAAACTTGCTGTGTTTTGTTTTCTGCACCCCCACATGCATGGGTACGTATTTTAATTAAAAACAACCACAATACAGACCCAAAAATAAAAAAGGGTCATAACTCTAGTTTGAGTGGGTTGCCAAGCCAACGGTCCCTTTGGCATCTAGATGGTTTTTACAGTAATGCAAGACATCCCTCAGCAAAATTATGTGCACCTTATGTAATACAACCCTACTTACCTGTACGAAAAGCAACTGTAAGTGAATTCATACTATTTACCACCATGACCATGATTGCAAAATATCACTCAAAAATGAGTACACTAACACCCACTACACTAGGCTCCAAATTTAATCTGTCACTATTTTTATGTGCCTTATTCTGTGCTCTGAGGCAGGAAACCATCGTGGAAAAGCTGCAACATGAAATTTTACCAACAAGCATGGGCACTTTGTATAGCTTTCACACTGAGCGTTAGGGAGGTGGGTGTAAGCAGCGGGGTATGAATGCGTTACCTTGTGCTGGCTGGGTTCTCTGGGACACCGCAGTCCTGCGTGAGTTTTGTTTACAGCCCTCCCTGCCCATGAGGTGAGCCTTCCAGGCCTGGAACAGGGACAAAGTAGCTCAGTGAGTTCGTTCCTCTCCCAGGTACTTTCTCGACTGGGACAACCATGGGTGACTGTAGGCCCAGTCAAAGCCAGTGTGGCTGCCCTCCCTCCCACTAACACTGCAGTCTTTCATTGGGTCAACACTGACAGCTCTGGCAGTGGGAGTGTGACTTTCTGTGAGTATTTTTCTTTATTCATTTTTAAGGGTGTGAGAATTGGGCGACTTCAAGTTGTGAATCAGATTCTGAATAAGAGCACAAATTAGTTACAACTGAAGATGCATAATATTAGCTCAATCTCCCACTTATATCCTAATGTTCTTAGTTTTACCTGTAGTTTTACTGGTGAAAGTCAAATTGTTTGTCGTATAAAGGCAGGAAAAATAAAATAAATCAAACAATCAATGTAAATGCTGCTGCACTGCTCTGTAAATAGACCTTTTAGTATGTAATAATGCTGGCCACACCCCCAATCAGTGATGTAACAGCAGGTGTTTTCCATCAGCTAAGTGTCAGTTTGAGCCGGCTTTGGTTCAATGCAGGTAAACAGGTGTAGATAGTAAACGAGGCAGAAAACATAAGTCAAAATACAATATTGGAATCCATCTGCTATTGTCCGGAAACAATTTACCTTTTTTGTCTTTCATCTATCTGCATTCGTATGTATATAGAGATTACCCCTAATGGCGTCTGGGTCTAAAATACACAACATTCATCAATGAAGTTGCTAATCAAACTGTAATCAATGAGCAGCAAATGAAGAAGGACGTCTTGGCCCTCTGGCTACCTCAGAACCCAAAATACAATGGAGGTTGATCTTAAATTGTCATAACACAAATAGCTTCTTCATTCTGATAGTTTTAAAGTAAGCAAAAAAGTGGCATAAATGAAATGAGACTATTTACAATTAGTGATTGATAGGGATTGTAGCAACACTGATGGCAACAATCTTCTCCCATAAGACTCCCAGCATGTCAAACTCATGTGTAAGGTTTAAAGAACCAATGTGAATTCTTGTCAAAGAGTTTTGTCTAAAAGCTTTATTTCCAAAGCGCTGCTGCCAACTAGGGGGGTCAGGAGAGGGGCTTGATGGACTGAACATATTATTTTCACTGCATGATTAGTCCATAATGACAGACACACAATGGAAGATTAATGTAAGGCCACACTTGTTACTTCTATCAGTGTGAGCAGGGAGACCTGTACACGATGTATCCATTGTAAACATCTATCAAACATGGAGTGACACAAAGGATTAGTCATGAATGAGCAACACAAAGAGCGCTGAAATATGAGCACTGTTTACATTTGAAAGGTAAGAATGAAATGCTTCCCCTGTGGTTATATTATATAATATAGAACATACGGGTTCCTTTCAGTGTATGCAATTAGTTAGAGTTGCCCATCTTTAAATATATTTAGTTATTGGCAAATATGTTGATAACTGGTTAATTTTTTTTTTTTAACTCTTTACCTTGTACACATTAAATGTAATTATAAAAATAGAGTAAGCCACGTTGCTGGATTTAGAAGGACATTTGAACCTGTCCAAATTTACAAAACATTTGCCCAGTGTTATACTAAACCACTCTTGCTCCAAAACAAAGAGGATTTAGAGAAAATAAGCTATCAAAAATACAGACTATATCAAAATATGTATTAACAGCTCATCAGGACATTTTTGTCTTTACTTGTCCTCAAACTAATGGGAATGTGAAGAATGTGATGGTTTCTATTTCATGTTGAGATGAATGAAACAGCTCATTAAGAACAAAGGCTTCACCTCCTTTGAAGTCTTTAAAGGCCAACAATCTAGTGTTTTACCACACCTGTTTGCTCCTCCTCAAGTCTAATATTATATGTTTGCCCGGTTTCTGTGTTGATATAAAATAAGGAAAATACAGAAGTTCAGGCTCAAGTTCTATGAAAACCTAAACTAAGCCAAGTTACCGGTAACTCACTAACTAACTTAATCTAATCACCTAGGAAGCAGCCATGTACAAAAGTAGGAGTACATTTTCTTCTTCATCTTTTTTTTAAAAGATACGAGTATACAATAGAGAGCAAGATTGTTGTGCAAAAAGAAAACACTTCTTAAAAATGTTCTAATTGATTGTTCTATTTCGGACCATTTTGTTGCTTATGATATGTTATACATCAAGTCGTCATTTTCTATCATAAAGCATTTTTTTTGCAAGAAAATAGTCATGGATGTGTTCAACTTTATTCAGTTGTGAAAGTTAATTGAAGTTTTCACATGTTGCAAATAAGAATTGTGAAATCGGCCATGTTTCCATCTAGTTTGAAGCAAATACATTTTAGGCTAAGTTATATGCACGGCCCTAACCCACCAGTAAACAGCGTTGATGAACTCCAATAACAACATTTTTTAATTTGGCCATCTAACCCATCTATGACATAAACATTTGATCTTCATGGATCTTTTTCACTAAGTAAGTTTTGAATGGGTTTATTTTTGTGTTTCAACCTGGACAAACAAAAATTAATATATTATGCATGAAGCAAAGCATCAATTCTCTTTTGCGATGCAAAAATCACCTGCAGTGAGCAGAAATGCTTTTTTGTAAGAAATGAGTACATTTCATCAAAATGAATATTGTCTGTTTTTCGTTTTACAGTTTGTCCCTAATGTAACTTGTATGTAAAGAATCTCACCTTCTCTCCAGGCATAAAGTTGTTGTGACACAAAGGACAGTGGTTGGAGCCTTTACCCGAGATGGGGGCTGAAACAGAAACACGACACCTTTAAGCCACCTGTTATACAATTACAGAAAAGGTCCCCTGAAGATGCCAGAGAAAATTATAGAATTACACCACTGAAGGAGAACAATTTTAAATACAATAAACCTTTGAGGAATGGTAACATTAGGAGTGAACACAATCTACATGAAAATTCAAATTTCTGTCATTTAACTTAAAACCAACCAACTTTGGGAAAGTACGGACCTTTGACTTCTTAAAGGCATTGTGAGCAAATTTTTCATGTCTTATAAGAAAAATTACCTCAGGGTCAAATATCTACCTGTCAAGGGGGGAGTATTGAATACATTGAGCCAACAGTGTTATACAATTGTGCATCTCAGTTGTTCGGTGCTAAATCAAGATCAGCTTACAATATCCAAACTGAAGAACCAATGTAAAAATGAGGAAGAGAAATACATGAGCATGTAAGCGTTGGTGAGAGTTTCAGGAAATGCGTTTTCCTGAAACTCTAACTAGGGAAATTTCGGTGAGCTTTTGCTGTGAGAAGTAAATTGAGCTTTGAGGTCAGGTTAAAAAAAACAAAAAAACTGCTCTGATATACCGTAGATGAGTGTCAACATGAAGCATAGATAGTATTAAGTAGCACGACATTTTGGCAAGTTAGTCTAATGTTAGTGTTAGGGTTACTGATTTAAAGAAAAAAAAAGAGAAGCCTCACAACCATGTAAATAAGTTATATTGGAATTGTGCTGTGGAACTACTTATTACTGAGTTTAACCTTTTAAAGTCAGATAACCAGCATCTGATGTTTTGCAGGACCAACCTGTAATGACCTTCTTAACTGCCTTTTTTAGGGATGGTGAGCTTTGGGGTCAGAGAAGGATAAGGATTTTTTTGCTTGACTACCTCTCTCAAATAATTGAAATTTTTTGTATGAGTAAATTAATTTAATAGCATGTTAATTTTAACATGTTACTGGCTAGCTGCAGAGAGTTTGCCAATCAGGAATGAAGAATTAGAAAAAGAGGAAAGCAGACAGTTGGACAAAGTGAAAATATTATTTGCCATATAAGAAAATTAGCCATATAAGAGAGGTACTGAAAGTAGAGACTATATACATACAGTAAAATCCCTGTTTTGGAGGTTTGTTTTACTGTATCTCAAAAAGTAACGACTGCACTATGGAATAAGATGCATTATTGGTCATTCATGCAATAGAGGTAAATGTTGGTTTTAAGAAACCATATTATTCAGCCGCCCCAAAACAGTTCAACATTTGTAAACAAGAGACAACATTGTTCACATTTTGAAATATTTGCTCTTGTGAATTTCAGTACAACAGAGGACAGGAAAGCAACAGGAGTTCCCGGGTGTTCGGAATGCTAGGGATTAAGGATGACAGGAGGAGACCCATTCTTAAGATTGTGCACCGTTGTTCAGCCAGGCATCTCTTGCCTCTTATTAAAAAGCATGTTCGTCATGGAAGCTCAATCATTTCAAATCAGTGAAAGTCTTACTGCTGTCTTCAGGATGAAGGTTACGATGACCTGACTGTCAACCATTAAGAGTTTCTTGTTGACCTTGTTACAGGTGCACATACACAAAACCTGGAGACACTTAAGGATACTTCTTTTTTTACTTTTCTATTCTAAACTCTGTTATATTATCATTGGAAAAGTGAGATATTTTTTCACAGGGAAAATGAACCACCTGATGTAGTAATAATAGAGCAGTATTTTATATTGTGCAGGGGGTTTTGTACACAGGCAGATCATACATGTTTTTAACAATAGTGCATCTGTATTATGTCAGTCTGACCTGCTAATACGTTTGGTATTAATACTGTATGACTGGATTATAAAAACTGACACTCAGGGTTTGAATTTTCACCTTTTACCTTGAAGTTAAACTACACAGCAAATTCAGGCAGTATTTGCTGTCAGCCTTTAAAAAACCTAAACCAGTGGTTCAATAAATGAAATATTTGCACTTGTGCTGTCTTTGTTATTCTGCCGCTAAGTTAGAGGGAACCAACTATATATCCATTTTGATTGATGGTGTAACCTGTGACTTGTTCATTGCAGTGGTAATTTAATTATGTCATTGGCATGCAGATTAAAGGTTTACCCAGTCAATTTTTGTCACATATAAAATTAAAAACGCTGGGTATCTGGATGTTCTAGAAATTAGGAAGCGTACCATTCTGGCTTGTGACCTCTGATGCATGTGCTACTTTTATCACAATCTATGTGTCAACAATGTCACAGCACAATAAAGGCAATACAATATATTAAAGAAAAAAGAAACCTAACCCTATTCATACAACGTATAATGTTTTCATGACATAGAGCATTTTCAAACAGCATCACAGAGCAAGACTGATAACTCACGGTTGCAGGCAGGACCCTGGACATGGCGAGTCAGCTCTTCAGTGGCCACAGCCTCTGAGCAGCGTGGGCACTGGCTGAACTTGGACATGCTTTCACATTCACCCAGTAGGTGCTCTGTGAGGCTGGCTATTTCGACTACCTGTGAACACAATGGAGAAGTGTACAAGGTGTCCAGCCTTTATAATGGTGGTGGGGATTAAATAGCTGGGCAGATGTCTTTTTTCAAGGAGGACTAAATAAACATCAAAACCTTTGAAAATGTTACAGTCTACCTGTCTACATTCATCGCAGCGTTTCAGCATAGGACAGTGTTTCCAGTAGTGAAGATCCAGTCCATCCTCTGTGAATGACTCATCCTTTTTACCGCAGAAAATACAGAGGCTGAAAGATCAGATCAGACTGCAGTTCAGAGCATATCCCTCCATGCCTTAGTACATTGAATAAAAAGTTAAATGTACACATTAGTTGCAAAATTAATGTATGGGAACTTGAAGAAAACCATTAAACCCGTGAAAATTGGGACAAGGTTAATATTTATATCATCAGCATATATTTTTTTTTTTACATCTTTCCATTATTCCAGTGATTTCTGTAAGGTCTCCAGTGAGTTGAGTTACTTACTTGTCCAGATAGTTGATAGATTGCTGGACATCTATACTGTCTGTTCCATTGTTCTGCGGCATTTTTGTGACAGCTGGAAATTAAAAAGACAGTATCTGTTACATGTCATGACTGCACTAATTGGAGACCACCCTTTTTAAATATCAACCCATGAAGAACAATCACAAAACTGAAAAATTATGAAAAGATTGAGTCATCTTAAGCCAGAGTTGTATGGTGCATCATTGTCTAAAAGTTCCCACGGAGTGCAAGCAGAGTATTTCTCTTTTTAGATATTTACATTTTTTCTATAAAAATAGTAAGCTAGGGATGGACTAATCACAGGACAACCATTGAGTATACCAACAAACTGACTTCTATGCCTTGACATCTGGGTACCAGGTTTTTCTTTCTTGTCAGGCTTTGGTGATATAAAGATATAAATGTAATACACCTATAACTAGCTGCTAATAAAAATATTCTAGAAACAAAAACACAATTACAGTCATAATTGGTAAAATATTCTTTGTTGCTTTGTTTTGTGTTACATGGTAGAAATAACTGGCAGTGTTGGTGTCATGCTTTAGATATTGTGAGTAGCTTTTGTTCCTTTTATTCACATGCTAAAACAAGCACCATAGTTGGAGTTCAAGTGGTTAGACTCTCTAGAGTACTGTTGCTGGGCAACTCACAACAAAAGTCGACGTGGTTTTTTTTTTTTTGCATTTCAATGACATGCTGAAGACACAAAAAAGAATGAGGACAAAAGTGTCTAACCACCATGGGCTCTCCTATTTATGTCACAAGTCGTGACCTCAGAGGTACCTCCAGATTTTCTGCTTGCATACAAACAAGTCACATTTGAAGGCATTAGTGCTAATGTTTGCCGCAATCAATAGACTATATCAGCACCATATTGTCATTTTGCCCCATAGAGCAATCTCTTTGATGGTGGTAAACAGTATATAGGGATGTTTTCTACTAAGGAATATCTTAAATGTGATAATGAACAGAAATTCTCCCCTCTGGTTCAACATGTGTACGTACTTGTTCTGCCAGCTTTCTGTGAATCAACACTGGGAGCCTCTTTCTTGGGCATTTGTCCTTGATTGCATTCATCCCCTCTCTCCTTTACAAGCAGAAAAGCAATGAGAAATGAATCAAGGTCAGAAAGTACAGTCATAAAAAGATCAACAAAACTGTAACAGACAGTGACAGAGACAGTTGTGAATAACTGGTATACAGAGATATATATATAGATATAATGTTCCGTTGTTTGTTCATGCAAATAGCTTTGTATTGCAAACTAATTATAACTGTAACCCTAGATTGAAACTAGTTCTATGAAGCCTGAAAGCAGACGTACATACAAATTATCAGCATTACAAATGATGTAACCACAGTCTGATGACAGCTCCACCTACTGTGATTTCCTTCAAAGCAGCCAGCTGCTCCTGAAGAGAGTGGATCTCTTCCTTCTCTCTCTGCCCGTCCTGCTGACCACCTCCCTTTTTCAAAGTCTGGGTAAAAAAGTGACATCCCATCATTCTCATTTTAAATTTCCTTTAAATTAATACTCTCTTTTCTCTTTGTCTTGTTATTATCATTTCAGTATCACAGATCTCTCTTGCTCACCAGACCATATTTCATTTTATTTACTTCTTCAAAACAGCTTGAAACTTGGCAGACTCTTTACACCTTTTAGTAATGGGTTCCTCATAATGCCAGTAAGAAATTAAACTTGGGAACTGTGTGAGTCACTAACTTTACAGTTAAGCAATATCACACCATGTCAGCTTTGGAACACAAGCTACACACAGCTTTCAGTCATTCTTAAATTCAAGTCAGGTAGGTTTGTTGTTCCTACAATCTTACAGTTGTCTGGAAGAAATGCAACACTTACACCATTAATAGATACCTGCATGGAACTGCCATGGATAATTCATTTAACCAGATGAGTAAAAGACTGACAGCCTTTGCTGTCTTTGGCAAAGGAGGGAGCGGGGGCAGTTAGCGGTCTGCAACATGAAACTCTGTTACCGTCAGCTCAGAAAAAATAAAAAGACATGACGTCATGCAGTCCCCTCTTAAAAGCTCAACTGTTTGAGAGGGTGCTCCCATCTGCCATGTCTGACAGTTTCACTGTCCATCTACCACCTGCTCCTCCCTGACTACAATCTGTAAGAAAAAACAGCGTGAACACGCCCACGGCCTGGCAGCTTGATGAAAATTATTTTAAACAAGGACATTTATAACCCTTATAAATATAAACACTGTCATATTTTGTTGAACTGGAAAAAAGGAATTTTGGTGATATGTTATTTGAAAAAGAAAAAAAACAGTTCTTGCCTGAGTGTCAACCAGCTTTCCATCAATCTTGGTAAAGCCATCAAAGAGGGTTTTGTAGAGGAAGTTTCTCCGTGTTGCAGCATCGTTGGGTGGAAGGTAGCCGAGAACAGCAGCTCTATGCTGCTGGTACATGGATAAGATGACACGCACAGCCAGCTCACGGACTGCTGATGCATTGTGCTCCAAAGCTGCTGTACAAAACTGACAGAGGAAAAAATAGATCTCCTTTAACACATCAACATTATGTTATCATTTTGTCTGAATATTATTGTTCCAAAATGTTAGGCAGTTTCAATTTTGCTTTGTCCTACTGAAAATAGAGAGTTTTTTGCTGTTGACATGAAACTTACCTGGAACTGATAGCAATATTTAACTCGATGAATAATGACATAAAAAGAAAATCCTAACCTGAGGGCAAGTTGGTTGCAGCCAAACCCTTATCACATCACCATCAGTACATTTACATAATTTTTGCATGACAGCTGGCTTCAGTTTAATTCAATAAGCTGTACTGGTATGAAAGACATGTTGTAAATGCAGAGCAGAAGGATGAAAGACTGAATCATTGCACATGCATGTGCATCATTTATAGAATTTAATTTTTATTTAAACTCCAACTAAAAAAGCCACTTTCATTTTAAGTTGCCAGCAATGAACCTTGATAAAATTCATCTGAAAACAGGGTATGAGGAAATCATTTGATCATTTGAATACCTAAAGGCTAATAGTTATCTGGTTACAACATTGTGTGAACTGTCTGATTTCCCGTTCAACCTGATTTCTTTTAGTTAAGTTCTACTACACGACATGAACTTTTGGCACAAACAAAATAAAAGAAACTCTACTGTGCATGGAGCAACTTGTTGGTGCTCTACAGCTGCACTGAAATGTCTTTTTGTTTATAATTTTCTGTTAATTATTTCAACTTTATTGTGTTCAGAGGTTGTTTGAATGCATAAGTGTTGTGTAACATAGTTCAAATTGCCCTGAGTTTGAAAGTTTCCATACAATTTAACTGGTTTTGCCTTGATTGTTGTCCAGTGTGCTAGGGAAACGAGGCAGGGCACAGAAAAATTTCAATACTGGCTATTAACAGGTAAAAGTCAACGTTTGATGAAGGAACATTTCAGTCTAGCTTCATGTACCAAACAGAAACATTGCTGAGGAAGTCCTTTGAGTGAAGGACACATCATGACGTCAAAGTAGTCCATTATGTGACATAATCTGTGTGGAGAGTCTGAACACAATGGCAACCTCGCCAAAGGAGAACATTAACATCCAGAAGTAAACTCTGCACAAAAGCCACCCATCCCTCGTTCAACCGGCTCGGGGACAGCTTGCCATTATTCTCTGTTGTCTCTGTTGACCACTTCTCATTTTAATTACAGGAAATTCAATCACCCCCTTTTTTTCACTCTGCCTCCCGCCTCTGAGTAAATCACCCAGGTAACAGCAGAGGGAAAAGGAAAAAATGCTCAAAATATATCTTGGCTAACACTGTAGAGCTGTCCAAAGAGCTAGCCATGAGATCTATAAAGAGGCAGATACCAGAAGAGGTTTAAGCAGGGAATTTAAAGATTCAGTCATTTACAAAATATCCTCTGCCTGTTGTGCAAGTCCTTGGTTTGTGTTGAGGGCTGGGCGACTACCACCAAACCAAAGGCATGACGATTCTATTTGCAGGTTTATACACAGGCGGAATTGGAAAGGTTAAATCTGTTGAGACTTGCATACATTTTGCGTTCATATTATGAAGATTAGATTTTATGATGTGTGTAATATATCTATCTCTATGTTCCACATCAGAGAAATGTTTGCCTGATTGAGCTGCTTCATGTGTCACGGGGAAGACAGCTATCTCAGTTAAGTTTATTGCAGGAACCTTCTCTACTTTTTAATTAAAGGACAATGCTTTTTGCTCGTAGTGGCTTACCAGGTATCTCAACAGATCATGAAAGCAAAGTCTATTATTTCACAATCCCCTCATTGTTGAGAATCGCCTCAGTCTAAACCTGGTGTCTGTTACCTGTTTCTCATCAAGCTGTTGAAAAGCATGAGAAAATGCAAGCTGTGGAATAAAGCACAGCCCTCCTGTCACGTCTCAATCCAGACTGGAAATGTTTCCCAGGCAAACATGAGAAGCGGCCAACACAAAGGGGACAGGCGCTGAGCAAGCATGCACAAACATGCAAACACAGGCCACCCAATGCCACCTGTGTGGCTTTGGCTTAAGAAAGGCAGAGAAACTAAGTGGACAAACCTAACAATTTGCTCTCGCTGATAAAAGATGTGCAGAGTCAAGAGGAGGGCTGAGTGAAGGGGGATGGGTGGAGGAGCGGTCGTAAAGTAGAGAGGGGAGGATGGGACAGCTTGTTGTCCTGGCCAGCCTGGTCAATAGCAGGATAGTTTGCCTGTATATTAGGTCACTGCTGGAAACCAGAGGACTGCAGGGGAAGCAAAGTGGATGCCAATGGTGACAACATTCACTCAGCTGACTGGACCTTACTGACAGCCTGTCTGGGTAAAGTGAATGGCCACATAAAGCCAGGGAGGGACTGCTCTCCTTTCAGTTAGTGACATTCTAATTACGAAGCCATATGTGATGGAAAACTGGCTTGTTGGATGCCTCCTTTTAAAGTGAAATATTATGGGCATTGTACCCTATGGATCTCTATACAGCCCATGTGCAATCTGATGATGTCCAGATTGGAAAGACTTTAAATTGAAACTCAGCCAAAAAGAAAACAGCAGTGGCTCCGGTGTAGAAATCTGTGATGGTCCATGGCTACAGGCGGATTTCTCGGCTGCTGCTTCTGCTAGTATTCGAAACATCGTCACCATTATAGGAAACAAATGAAATAAAAAAAATAAAAATGTTGCTGCTGTGGTTAAAGTGTTTGTCTTTCACAGAATGGAATAATTACCAGTTTCAACAGCGCTTGGTTGGTATTGTTTCAACTTGTGAATGTGGTCCTGGATTCACCCACAGTAAGTGGAACCACCACAAAGTGGGTTTGAGTACTTTACCAGGTGTTTATGTGTCTTTAGGCAGATTTTGTCAACAAGATAGTATCACACCCTTGCAAGATGTAGACACAACACATAACAGGTGTGTAGTTAAGATCAAAATAAAGGTATTTGAAGATGACTGTGGTTTCCACAGACCTTCTTTCAGACATCATAACAAAAAAAACAACAAAAAAAAAAAAATGAAATCCTCATGGAGATGGTCGTAAGCCTGGAGTAAGACTACTAAAATGCTAACTTAGTTCTGGGTTTAAGGACTCATTCCTGTGGTGCCCTATAGCAACGAAGCTGGTCCCAACTTGCACACTTAAGACTCTTGTTGTCAGATTACTGAATATGGTTTTCAAAGCAAACAAATGGTTGATTTCCCAAGATAACATGACAAGTAACTTGTGATCCTGAGAAAGCCAAGGCAAATCTCAGCTTCCATTTCAGAGACTTAAAGAATTCACATAAATTACACACTTGAACATCAATAAAAATAATACCGTATAGATAAATTTAGCATGATTTAGGTCTTTTACCGTCATGACATTGTCCAGGGTGAATCCAGAGTTCTCTGTGCCCAGTTCAGCGAGTAGCTTCTCAAGCAGCTCGGCCCGACTCTGGGCCAGACGAGTGGGGAAGTTGGACTTGAAGGGCTTCACCAGCTCACCAGGGATAACCTGCAGGGCACGAACGTCCTTCAAAACAGCGATTTCCTAAAAGAACACGACAAAGAAACAACAACTTTAAAATTTACAGCATAAAAAGTCAAAGCTATGTGCTACTAACAAAACATAGCTGTGTGATGCTACACATAGTCATTTATCATTCAACACATGCATCCGCTACAGAGACAAGTCATGACAAAGGATACAGGTGTACAATTAAAGAACATAGCTCTTCCAAGAGCTATCTTCTTTAGATAGCTCTTGGAAGAGCTAAAAATTTCTCTCAGCTGTTTGACAGTTAAGCCTCATCAGATGGAATGAATGTTGCAAAAATGGGACACCCACGTGCACATTAAAAAAACAAGTAATTTCTCCTCAGAGGCATTGAATCATCACTTCAACAGAGCTGTGAACAGATCCAGAGGGGCCGGGCAATGATTTCAGAGGGCTGAGACTCATGGTCTGCACAGTTGTGTCCTAAGTTGAACTCATTAGAAGAGGGGCTACTGCAACTCAGAAAAACCTCCATCCGTTTTCTACCCAACACATACACCCATGTATGAGTTATATTGGAACAGATTCCAATTACAACATGCATATTAGGCATGTTCACACGGAGTCAGACGTTTACTTCACTTGCATACTGTACGTCATCGCTTTTTGGTTTCCCACTCAAAAACAGCCAACAAAAAACAAACAACGTCACATCTGTATGGAAACAGCTCTAATGACTGTGTTCCAGTTAAGTGGGCTGTCTCAGCGGTCAGGATGACAACAACTTGGGGATTGTTTGAAGACTGGGGAAGAGAATTACAAAACCTTTGCCACCTCCTAAACCAACAGCTACAGTACAGAACACTGCAGCATGCAGGCAGTGACTAAATCATGAGGTTGATATCATGGTAGACAGGCTTACTTAAAAGCACTAAGGGGACTTTCTTGGAAAAAAAAAATTCCAGCCAAAACTGTGACATGACTGTGACAGAGACTGAACTGACTGACTGTTAATACTGAGTCCATGTCAATCCACTAATTGAAATTACTTCATCAGCTGCCCTGCTACCCTTAGCTAAACTTTGCAATGCTGAGTGCAACACTCTTTTAAACAAAAAACATCGTCCTTGGCTGTGACTTTACATTTTTGGGTGGTATGTATTTCCTGGAAGAATCATCTAGATAAGGTGGTATATTCCAATAACAGTGATAACACACAGACAGACCAAGCATGTACAACCTATGCTTTTCAAAGTTTGCCTTTGGAGAAAAGTTGGATAGAATTTTATACATTTAAGCTTCTTTTTTCTGATTTGCTTACTGTATGGCGTAAGGCACATTTCCAATCATTGTTTTGGATGGAGACTTGCAGGTGCTGTCCATCAGAGTGATTACATCTGAATGGAAAATGTACACGTGCGCCATTGAACAAAAGCCATTATCTGTGTTTACTTGCACAAAAAAAACGCAGTTAAGCACACAAACGAATATAATCTGTCTGCCCTGCAGGTGCATATAAATAAGCCATTCCCTGTCAAGGATTACATTGTGTGTGTTTTATCTGCTGTGATTATTAACCATACAAATGATATTATTACTTTACTGACACGAAGGCCTCTTTGCAGTAACAAGAAAGAATGATGGACAAAACTTTTTTTTATTGAGAAGCTTACTTTTACAGGTAGTTGTTCTGTGAACCAGCCTCTACTGAAGAGTGTTAAAGAAACCAAACTTCTTGAAAAGGATGGCTCAGGACAGGTATATTTCGATTTTAAGTAATGTAAAGGCAGAATTAAGACAGGTGTGACAATCATTCTTTCATTAACTACTACTGATAAATTTAAAATTTGAGTTTATGAAACATGTTCCTCCAGTTTTTTTAAACCTCTGACTGTGTGTCTACATACATCAAAAAACAAACAAGGATTTGATAATAGAAGTAAGTATAAAATAAAATACTAAAATATAAAATAAGGTATTGATATTTGTTAGGCTTCATGGACGATGAGAGATTCAACATCAGAGCTTTTTCTATCTTCACTCAATCTTTATAGCTGTAATCTCTGACATCCAGAACAATGTTGCTTTATCTTCTATGGCTTTGCTATAGTCTGCTACTCATCTGGCTTCAGTCAGTCAAGTGATGACATGTGACTCATGTCAGTCATGGGCTTGTGGAAATTCAGCTAATGAAGAAATATCAAGTAACAACAATGTTTTTTTAAAGAAATTTTTGGAACAAGAAGCCAGAGGCTTCATATGGCTCTGTCTTTCTATGGTACATGGAACAGTGCCGTAGGAGAATACTGGATAAATTGTTCATCTGTGTATGATTAATCTGTGACCACAATGTACTGTGTGTACCATTGTAGAAATATTTTTTCAAGGCAATCTCAGAGAGAACATTCGTACTGTTTTCTTGCAACTTCAACTTGCTTTAAATATTGTAAATGGTGCGATGTTTAGAATAATAACTATTCGCTTATATTGGTGCATAATTGTATTGCTTTAATTTAAAGTGTATTTTGCGTTTGCCTTCATCCTGTCTTGGTAACTGTTCCACCCTTGGAAGTCTGGTATTGGCACGCCTCATAGGATAGGGAGGTTACTAAATGCCTTTTGTATTTGTTACAAGACGTTCCACCCCATTTTTGTGTGTAGAAAATGAATGAAGAAATCACTGCAGCTTCAAATATGATATACAAGAACCATAAACAAATGAGATTATTCACAAGGACATGAGTAGCCTTGAGTACATTTTTCCAACATTGTCAGACAAGAGTTCTCATGAAGCTTTATACATGGGAAGATTATCGAGGGAGGAAAAGCAGATTCCAAATACTCTTCCATTTGGTCAAAGAAAGTTGCTATAGGGCAGAAGACAGGCTGGAAATCCACCTCTGGCCACTAGTTTCAAACAAACATGCTGGTCTAGTGCGTCACCATACCTGTATGAAGGCAGAGGCAATGCCCCGGAGGCGGCTAGCTGAGTCTCCAGTCCGAGCCAGCAGGTTGGCCCAAGTCTGATCTATGCAGTAGGTCACCTCGGTCCGGCCCAGACCCGGGATCAGCTGGCTCAGCAATAGCCGCAGCAACTTTAAGGAGGCATGGAAAACCTAAGAAGAGAGCCAGAGGACGTTTAGCTCCAAACTTAGCAGACTTCCCAAGAAAAATTGCACCAGGGTGATGTCAATTAGCAGAGAGGTGAAAATTGGCCATGTTTACTTTGAGTTGGTTGGAGTATGCAGATGGAGATTTACCGTTAGAAGTTGTGAATGGGGCCATCCACCTGCCAGTGGAAAGCTATGTTGCTGACTAACCTGTTCTTCTAAAGGGAATTGAATTCAGTAACTGAATTACGAGTGCATTATTAATATTGTGGGTTTCAAAGAAAGATTTAGAATGGAAAAACAATCAACTGACGTTCTGACCCAGGACATAATTACATGACATGCAGTTTAGACCTTTGAGTTGCCAAATAAAGGCTTACTTCACAAGAATGAAAGTGGAGCAAATTTGTGGAGCTGCAAATTCACAAGCTGGTTCCTAAGTGCACCATTCTATGTATCTATATAGCGAAGAAAATAAATCACTGGAGTTATTGCGGCACTGGTCTTTCATTTAATTACAAGCTGTAGACGACTTCCAGAGAGGGGTTACAAGGCCATCCTTGTCAAAACTGTTTGTTTAAGTGAGCCAGCTCTACGAGAGAGAACTAGCGTTGCATATGAGACAGGGGGAACATTGTTAAGAGAGTGCAAGTGTGAATGTGCATTTATGGTTCAACTACATGAACGTTAGTTCTGTTTGTAACAGGATCCAGAGAACATGACCTATAGAAAACCTTGACAGTGATAAAGTAAATATATCCATAACGCCTTAATAAGGCTGCTTTACTGGCAGCAGTTTCTGTTCAGTTCATGTGGACCAGGACATTTTTTCTTTTTAGGACATAACTCACAGATGATACTTTATCAAGGAGAGCTTTCTTAACCAGGAAGACTGCAGCTCTTATCATGTTTCTCAGCTCCTCCTTGGAAGTGGTGGGTGATAACTCCAAAAGCTTTTTATGCACAGCCAGGAGAGCATCCTCTCTGTAAGACCAGGTTTTGGAATATGCCCCAGCCACCTGGAAAAAAGAAATAGCCAAAAGATTACCCCAGGGGCAGGAAAGATATCAAGTGGACAGAGCTATGCATATTTGTTATGATCATATCTTTATAAACCTTTACAAATGTGTCAATATACCTTTATTATCACAATCATTAAACTAATATAGATAAATATGTGGCAGCTAAATAGGTGTTAGTAACGGAATAACATAAAGTATATATAAATAAAAAGTGTGGAGAAAGTAAAATTCTTAGTCAGCCTCGCAGGCTCACTAAGGGTTTTTGTTCCTACCAGGCTTTCTCCATAGACGTCTATTGGAAGGCCAGCTTCTCTCTGGGCCTTCTCCATCAGGGGCTCTGGCTCTCCGCTCATTTCAGGGCTGCGCGAAGGTCTTTGGGCATCAGGTAGGGAGGAGTGTTGCTCTGCGGGGCTCAGAGGGGCCTCCATGGGTAAGTCTCTTCTCTGGGCTGGTAGCGGCCTCTCATCATAAGGCACACTGGTAACCTGTCAACACAAGACAACAACATTGGTATTCAAAGCTTGGAATATGATAGTTACATACATTATACAGCCTTTTTAAGTTATAAGTGCATGCAGAGATGTCTCATCATTTCAAAGGCTCAAAGAAAACAAAGATGTCCATCCCTTTGAAAAATTGATAATCTCCGCCCTTCTTCTTTGCAGTAACTCTCACTAGCATTTGATCACTGAATAGGTAGATCATTCAGCATCATGATGACAATGACTGTTTAACCCCATCTATACAAGCCCAATGTCCATCCAGCCAGCACTGTCTCCTGCGCCACAGGGCCAATTGGCACCCTACTGCCTCGCACAAGGCTCAAAGCGCTGCCTTGAAGCCAGGTTGGCAGCCGCTGGAGTCAGCCAACTGTTGCACGCTTTTAATTAAATAGTGAAACCCAAACCTGATGTAGGGTCAGTCTCAGTAGGTGGTGAGTAAAGCATAAAAGCCCCCACTGGTCATAATCCCCCTGTGTGCTGTGTTTTCAACACTACAGAGGCTTATGGCAGGAGATGTGTTCCCAAGGTGCTACAGTGTGTTATTTTTACAACAATAAACTAATTCATACAAGCAGAACAAGCCACAGATACATCTGTCTACAGCTGGATCATTAACGAGAAAACACTAGGTTTGTCATCATTGACTTTTAATACCGCCTTCAGAAAATGAGTGCTGGACAAGTTATTTTTGTTTTCAAGTGTCTGAAGGTGTTGGCCCTGACATCAAAGTATTTGCTAAAATGATACTTACATCTATCTTGGGCAGAGTAGGAGGAGTGCATGGTGTTTCAGGTTGGCTGCTTAATTTTACCACAACAGGTTCTGCGTCTGGCTGTTGGCTCTGAGGAACATTTGCTTTTTTCTCCTTATTGACTGTGTCTGTTGACACAAGGGGCTTGGTGGGGACTGAATGGTGACCTGGAGAAGGCAGAGAGGAGGAAGGATCCCGCGCTGGGGATGAATCTGCAGCCTGTGTGATCTGATGACATCATGGATGGAGAGAACTGAATTCAGTTTGGGCAGAATAATGAATGACTTTTTCACTTCACTATACAACAACACATTGGATTTTTTTTTCCATAACACAAACAGTCCTCCTGCTGTTACTACACATCCATGATTGGTGGCTGACCATTGCCATGTCCAGCAGGTTGTGGACTTCCAGCTGCTGGTAAACACTCTTCCTATACTCCTCCATCAGCTCCTTCTTTTTCTTGGCCAGGTCATAGTCTTCCTTTTCGATTGCACATCGCTTCTCCACATCATATCGGGCCAACCGCTCCCCCACCTGGAAGAGACCGGCGAAGGAGAGGTAAAGACTGCCCTGCAGCAACATTATGAGACTTCACTGCATGTTTAGACAAGTCAACATGGGTGGAAGGCTGTTGTATGTCTCTGTTAGTGTGTACGTAGATTGACTATAATGTAAAAGATGTTTACTGTTTTTCCATGCACTACTTACAGTTAAAGGGAATTATTGGTATGTTGGTGTAAATAGAGCCCCTGTCCTGTTATCTTTAGCTACCGCCTTTATAAACACAAATCATTATTTTCACTTTTGAAAGAATACAGGTTGTACAATGTTTATGAGTCAGTTTTCTGGTGCATTCAGAAGTAAAGTGGGATGGATTATCTGGTTATACTCAAATCTTGATTACAGTGTGTGTCATTATACCTTTTTTTCACCCTTGTACTTCAATGTAGAATGTTTCACAGTAGAAGCAATGGACAAAACTAGACAAATAAGACCCACATTATAATTGTACAGAATTAGCCAATTGGAGATGATTTTGGAATGGACTTGGGCTTGACACAGGCAGTTCAGTAATGCATAATAGTACTGCCTTGGTGCTGCATTACATTAAGTGTGCCACATGGTGAATCATTAAGATTTATAGGCTGGAAATTGGACAACAACTTCCAGTAAGTCAGGAAATTAAAAAAAACAAAAAATACTGTAATGAGTTGTTAGCCAGGTGCCAAACGACACATTCTGACCATCAGTGCTACATAATTCTCTAATGTTCAACCTACCAGTTTATACAGCATTTAGTTCTTTCTACTCAATTAGTATATCTGCTTCTTCCAACTTAAGTATCCTCTGACATCCTAAGGGTGTGAAGACAAGGAATTGTCAGCATGACTACCCAGGCAACTGTCCGCACTGTTTATATGT
The DNA here is from genome assembly GCA_028566105.1 of Hypoplectrus providencianus. Lineage (NCBI taxonomy): Eukaryota > Metazoa > Chordata > Actinopteri > Perciformes > Serranidae > Hypoplectrus > Hypoplectrus providencianus. The sequence goes on from JAOWBC010001714.1 coordinate 6,755,458, forward strand.
CATGCTAACAAGATGTTAGTGTGTGTGTGTGTGTGTGTGTGTGTGTGTGTGTGTGTGTGTGTGTGTGTGTGTGTGTGTGTGTGTGTGTGTTTG
>JAOWBC010001714.1:6756854-6778120 GCA_028566105.1 Hypoplectrus providencianus
TGTGTGTGTGTGTGTGTGTGTGTGTGTGTGTGTGTGTGTGTGTGTGTGTGTGTGTGTGTGTTTGTGTGTTTGTGTGTTTGTGTGTTATCTGGTTACAGAAAGCTTGTGGTTGGGAGTGGGAGAGACACTACCCGAGGACCATCACTGCAGCTGTTGAGCTTATTAAGAATTCATGGTCAGCATGGTAACGCTGTATACAAAGGAGGTCAGTAACAGGAATCTGAACAATGTTTAACAACTACTATTACAAACAGTGGCCAAATTACTAGTGGACAAGGAATACATACCAACCAAAGTTGAGATTTGAGTGAAAGATATTCGGCATTAGCTCAGGGTGGATGATAATATCTGGATCTGATTTATTTCATTACCACAAAAACAGTGATCATTGTTTGCACAGTGAAAAGAGCTGGCGAAGGCCAACTGAGATAACATGGCTTAATGAAGTCCAGAATCATGGTGACACAGGTTTTTACTTTAGTTCAGTAAAAGTGGTGATACCACAATGTCAAAATAAACCACTACAAGTACAAATTGTAAATTCAGAATGTAAAAATACAAAAGAAATATCAGTGAAATGCACTTAAATTATTAAAGTAGTAGCAGTGGAGTAAATAGTATATCATTTCCTTTTAGATGTGATGGAAGGAAGCAAGTAGAAGTTTTACTCTCCCATTTCTTTCTCTTTGGCGGCAACAGTGGCAAAACTCACTAACTGCGTGTTTTTTTCACGATCTCACTTCACAGAGATCAAAGCCAAATTGCCTGTGAAGTTTGCCAGATAGAAGTTTTCATCATCTCTAGTCAGGGCTCTTTTCATCAATTTGTTTAGTTATAGTAACCATTTCTCTCAATATGTACAATAACCAGAAAAAAATAATACAATGCTTCAAACAGAAGTGATTTAAGGGGGAATCTGTTAAGTTAGCTCCACCTAGTCTCTCACCACTACGAGATGATGGGAAATGGTCACTAACTGTGCACTTTTTGTGATTTGTGTTCCAGGAATGTCATCACAGACATCAGTGTTCAATAGAGTAATTGTGCTGGGTTTACAATCGATAGTGACCTCACTAAAATATACTAAATGAAATCTATGAATACAGTACTGGAGTAGTAGTAGCAGTTGAGCGTAGTTCTGAATGTTTTAACCCTTGAGATTTTCAGACAATTGGTAACTCATGAAGAGAGAACATATCCTGGTATTTGGGGTATATACAACTAAACCATTTCAGTAAATATTTGGTGTCAGTGTACTGCAGTCGACCAGTGTGCCTTCCAGCAGCTACAGTACCTTTTGCAGGTCTGCGATGGCCTGCTTCAGATTCTTGGCCTGCTCGTATTTCTCCTGCTGGACCATGTCCTGCTTCTTTTGGTCCAAGAGTCGAATGATGTGGGCAACTTCGGGGTCTTGGTACATGTCAAAAGCCAGGTCGTCCAAGGGAGAGATGGACTCACATTTACTGGGAGCAAAACAGGATATAAATAACAACATCTGACAAGACAGAACAAACCTAATAATTAAGCAGCTGTAAAACATGGTAGAGAGCAGAGTTTCTTATTCTAAGTGTATATTCACTTGCGTGAATGCCAGTGTAGAAAACCCTAGTCATAGGCGCTCAGCATTGTGCAAATCCGGATCAAAGTGGAAAAACACTGTTCGACCCCCAAGGAGTGAGACCCCGAGGTGAAACGTCCTTTAGGGGTTGATATATTTTAAAAAAAAAAAAGAGAGAGAGAAGATAGAAGAAATATTTCGAAATGTGTTTTCCTCTTTGCACGGGACGCCACCTGCATTGCCTTCAAATGCGAGTGACCTTGAATGCCTTATTGGTTGGCTTCCAGACTAAATGGCTTTGTTGAACGATGTTATTGTCCCAAGACAAAGAAACCAGGGTTCAATGTCCTAGCCTCACCCCATGAAGGTCGTGTCCAAGGCGGCTTCCAGCTGGGTACTGTTGAGGTAGTGTTCGATCAGCTGCTCTCTGCTTGGCTGGGGGTAAACAGATGGACAAATTACACACACGTGCATATATACTCTTGTGTTACTGTTCTCAGGAAGACCTGAACATTGTTTTCTAATCTCATTAGCTTTAGGGTAACCTTCAATTGAAGCCCTTACCTTGACCTTAAAATGACCAAAACCCTGCCCTTTCACAAATGACTTCATCAAAGAAACTAATTTGACTATAAAATGGCAGATTTGTGAGTTCACTCACTCACACTCACACACTTGCAAAATTGAACCAAATTTTTGATCTGCATTTCCAGGCTACACCCATACATAGAGACTTATAATCCACTGTTTTTTCCTTTTATCTGGAGTGTTGAGTGTCCAATCATTACAATATCAGGAACATTGTCTACTGATGACATTACACTAACAGTACTTCATGAGCATCAAAACATTTGATGTGATGAAGGACAAACTTTATGTTAGCCCGTAATAAGTAGGAACACCAACAATACAATATTACAATATGCAGTTATCTGATCACACAATTCATAATTACTCTGCCTGAAATGACAAGCCACATTATTTTCAAAGAGGTAAAAAAGCAGTCCTCATCCTGAAGAGGAAGTAAAAAAAACTGTGATGGATAGTCCCTCAGCTGCTTCATTGAGTAATCTAATAGTTAATATGTAATAGATTAGACAGATAAATAAACAGATAAGAATGTCTGATGTCTTTACGAAAACTCTCAGCATATTTTAATGGCATATTTAGGAACTACTTCTGAAAGGATCGAATAACCCAGATTATCACAAAAAACAGCAACTTTCTGGCTACTTTCCTCCTGCACTTCAATATAATAAAGGCAATAATAAGGGTTCATGGGATTTATTTTGCAGTAGGCACTGGATCAACAAAAGTCATGGTCCTGTGTTTCCACAGACAATGTACCTTGTTACTCTGGACAAATCAACAGTCAGTGAACAGCGTTCTGGAACAACCCTTCAACAAAGAAATAGCCCCCATGAAAAGTGCTGATGGTGTGTTTTGTAAATTATCCAGCGTAACAGGGCTAAAGGTTCATGAAACAACACATCTCTGTGAAAGAGACCACTTTATCTTATACCACCATATAGGTATACCCACATTTGCAAAATCCATTAGTTAAAAAACTGAAAGAAAACATTACTTTAAAATTATTCTGTTGATTTTTGGCTGACCTGTTAAACATGACTGGGAAGAAAACTGAGACAGACAGATATAGTGACTGATGTAAATAATGAAATTAAATTAAATGCTAAAAAAGTACAAGAATACCTGACCTCCACAGAGCAGACTGTGTGATGGAGAGGTAATGAAGGCCATGAAGGCAGCTTCAGCTTCTCTGTGACAGTGAACAGGCTTGTTTACCATTAATCAAAAAACTTTTTTATGCTGTGATCTCATGAATCAAATGACGATCAACTCCACTGCAGTGAAATGGAAGCAGAAATCTCAAAAGAAACCGCCATGGGGCTAGATACTCTCTAGAGGTAAATGAGAAGTCGTGCTTCTTCTCCATCATAATTTAGATGATGCAACACTTTTAAAGCGCCACATACTTAAATATGTCTTCTATGTCCCTCTACAGGACAAACACAACTTCCACTCACAGAACAGATATAACAGAACAAGATCCAGCCGACCCTCCGGGCAAGATCACTGCTGCAGTGGAGGTGCTCAGACTCGGATTAGTGGAGCAACAATGCACAGCCTGTTCACTGGAATCTGCGCGAGTGTGTGTCCGTGTCTTTCCATGTCTCCCTGTCAGTGTGTGTGTTTTAAGGTGCTCTCTCTCCTCCAAGACCTGTCTGTCTGCAGGACTATCTGATTACACTGACTAACTAAAGGCCTCCTGTGTGATTACATACTGTCCTCCCTTTGTGTCTCATTACTACATTCCTGACACATATACACGCACCTCTACATACACACACATACACGCGCCATTTAGGTAAACAAGTGTGCATATAGATATGCTTATTTTGCATCGTTGGGTCAATCAATTTAAAAGGATACTATATGAAAGATATGTCATAAAACTATGATAAGTTATATCTATACAATGTAGTATATATATACTTCCAATAAAATTATTTAACACACCATCCAATATTACCGTTACTGTAAAGTTTGCCTCTTTAAAATGGCCTCTTTAGCAAAAAGTTCAACTGGCATTGTGTCTGCAATATCATCGGACTGATGAGGAAACATCATTCAACACTATTCTAAGTGACTGATGACTGATTAGCAATGCCTCACAAAACCAAAGGACAACAGCCCCATCTAATGCTGCACACATGTAAGTTCAGTGATGGGTGGTGGGTGAAGAGAGTGTTCACTTACGATAGTGTTAAAAGCATTGTCATCCAAAGCATCTCCAAGAACATTAATGGCAACCAAAGCAACCTGAAATCATAAATAGATGTTGTTGAGGTGGTTGAACAGAGGCAAATCAATACATGTGTTAAATGGATGGGGTGGTTAATAGAGGAGCTATTTAACGATAGTTAAAGGGAAAAGGCTGGTAACATTTTGTTTATTTGTTATCAACAAATCACATGAAAAACCCTAAATAATCATCAAATAGGATTTTCCCAAATCACTGGTACAGTTTTTATAAGCAAAGCCTGATCTCAAATATTCTTCTGTGCCATAAGAGCTTCAAAAAGATGCTCCTTCATCATGAATGTACTACATTGTGTGATTATAAACGAATTGTAATTCATTTTGATTCAATCCCACCTACACCACCCTGCAGATGCAAGTACTAGTTAAAACAAAAAATATGTATTTTGCTAATAAAAGAAATATATTATTAACTTCTGAATAATGGGTGTGAAAACAGCTGTTTAAAAAGATTTTTACTTTGCTTGATTCAAAATTACAATCGGTATCTGAGAACTGTATTTAAAGATTAGGAGTGAGTGCTACAGAGAGGGAAGGGAAGTGCTATGAGACTTCCATATAATTGATTTTGGTCTTTTATGGGATTTGTTGACAGTTATGGGATTTGTTGACAGAATACAGAGGAACATCAGCATTGTACTTTGAGTAAACAAAGAAAGCAGCATAATTTATTAAGAGTTTTTTTTCCAATACTTTGACACTGGCACCTGGAACTAGTTATCTGCAATGCAACACTCATTTCAAAATCAAATTCAAGACACAAATCTGGTAACAGCAGCCTATAAATGTTTTGAAAGTTATAAAGTTGTTTTTAAGTTCAGCACCAAGGTGAATCGAGTAAGTCTTCATAAGCCTTTTGATTGCGATGGAGCTGTCATTATAGCTTACAAAATATAGTCTAGAGAAAAGGAAATAAATGCCATATCCTGGTGTTCTCACTTGGGCTTTTGATTGATGATTCACTGATTATCAAAATCAGAAGTTGTTTTCTGCCGATCTTCTCAATGTGTAACTACTAAAACTATTTTTTAACTAATCAGTTACAGACATGCTCGATTGGAAATGCAAGTGAAGCTTTTCAAACTGGCAAGATATTTTCTAAGAAAAAAAAAACAGGATAAGTATTCTTAACAATATCAAATAAATCAGTGACTATCACATAACATTTCAAATGAAGTCATGTCAGTAAGCATTCGAACAACCAGGTGAACGCCTGTAAATCTTTTCATTCACTGGATACATGGACCATGGCAACTAAGTCCTGCCACAGAGAGCTTTGTGTAGCAGAAATCAAGATAAAGAAAAAAACTTGCCAACTGCATCCAGAGCTGCTTTTATTTGCGAGTTTGTTTGTTTTTTTACTTATTTCCTAATGTAACCTAATTACGCAATATCAACAGAAGTACTACTACCTACTATTGGTAGTTGTTGTATTGTTACCGTCTAACATGCTACCTGATTGTGGTGATTGTACTGGTTGACATGGTTCCGATGGAAGGTAATTCTCAGGTACGTTCCGATAGCATCTACATGGACTGATTTCAGCTCCCGCGCTTTGAAACCTGTCTTCTCATTGTCCGACAAAGAGACGTACCTGCAGGGAGACAGTATAGAGTTGTTTTGTGGTTTGACTCTTTTGCTGAGATTACAGAGAAAATCCAATGGCATAGCTTTATTCCAATAGGGGATCTATTCAATTTGTAAGCCAGTGTCTTGGGCAAGTGTATTGGTAGGTGTGTTTATAATTGCTACATGGATGTATTTTCACCCCAGGAACATCCCTACAGGGACCTTCAGAATTATGGCCTTAAAGGGAGAGTTCACATTTTAAACAGTACATTAACTCATACAACCCCACTTAACCTTGATATCTTCTTGTAGGATATTATTGAGTCTAGCTGATGGCTCTTAAATTACACAGGCACAATGGCATACATACAACACAGAATACAATCAAGTATGCATTTCTATTATAAATACACAAAAGGTTGTCAAAACTGAGCCTGCCCAGGTCTAGGGTCTCACCCAAGTCTGCGAAGCTGCCCAGGAAACCCTGTGGTTTCAGGGAGGGTGTCTCCAATGTGGAACTCCACCTTGGCCGGGATCAGGTACTGGTGGGCCAACAGCTGCAGTTTCCTTACCCTACTTCTCTCCACCAGCTGGAGGTTGATGTGTTGAGGGTAGGAGCACATTCTGTGGAATATGTCATTCACACAATGTTGAGTTTCTTGAGGAATGAAGAAGAAATTAAAAAAAAGGTTTTTTGTTCATGTAGCTTAATTATATTAAGCTGCCATAAATGTATGTGACATATTTTTGAAATTAAGTACATAAATGCTGTATAGGAGAATTCAGGAAGAAATTGCATACATTAGTAAGGTAAATGGGAAGTTTGAATCTTGAAGTTAACCAACATCACGTGAAGACTGTTCAATCTAATTCATGGTTTGTAAGTCTTTTGTGACTGTGGTCTCTTTCCAGTAAAGATCCTGTGGCGTATCCCTATTTGTAAGCCAGATAAATCAATTTAATGTGTAGATATTAATAGTTAAGTTTCAATGAGTACACTTCACAAGCCAGCAAGGAGGATTCCAAAGGGATCCAGGATGCGCCAGAATGACTCATGTTCTTCCAAAGAATAAACACGTCACAAGTTCAATATTTAAGGAAAGCAAAGAAAAAATAAAGTAATGTGTTAATGTACCTGCTGGCTCTCCAGCCATTGACTGTGGGAGCATGCACCATGAGCTCCTTGGCACTGAAGTTGTCCTCATGACTTGAAGAGTTGACCACAATGAATCCTATCTTCCTGGGCATCCCTCTGATGGACACTGATACACCAAAAATTTTAAAAAAAAAAAAAAAAAAAAAAAAAAAAAAAACATTTTTAACACATAACAATTGCTAAAAGGGAATAAATTTACAGCCCTGGAATTTATGATTATGAACATCTGCACTTTCTATGATGATGAAATAGCACATGGAGTGCTCATCTAAAAGCAAGTGGCACATTAATTACAGCCTTCTATCCGGTACAGTATATCTAGGTTAGATGAAGAAACTACATCCTTTGTATGTCTTGGTATGCCTCTTTGATCATTCAGACTGAATTTATTTTTTTGTAGTATTTCTGTATAGGCTTCTTTTCTGAATACAAAAAAATGATTTTCTATAGTATATATATATAGTATATATATATATATATATTATATTATAAAGTTATGAACAACGTATAGTTTAAATACAAGCAACCAAAAACAGTTAATTTTTCAGCACTACTATTTATAGAAAAACGTGAAATTATACGTTCATAACTTTTGGTTTGATAGCAATGTAAAACTGCCTTACATTAATTTTGTACAGTACGTGTACTGCATGTATGTCAATACCTTGATGTATGCTGATTGCAAGAGGCTTAAAGAATGTTAAAGGGGTTGCTTGTGTCACAGAAGACAGAAAATAATAAACAGCAAGTTTGGCTATATGACTCTATACGGGTAAAATAAACTGTCCTGGATATTGCGTACACAACCCTCTGGGGTGAAATTAAGAGGAGAACAGAGAAGTCTTTCTTGCAGAGTTGGGACGTGTTGGGCGGGGGGCATTAACGCTAGCTAACTGTTAAGAACTCAAACAGCCAACATAGCTCGTCACGCAGTTACTGTATTCTACAGGTATTTGGACCAGCAAAAATCCAATAAATGTCTGACAACTGTCGTTCATTATATTCTACCTTTTTGTAGTACACGTTATTGAATAAATATAAGTTTTCGTGCAAGTATTCTAAAGATATCTCACCATGAAGATGGCCGTAATGTTGACAGCTAGTAGTCCCATCTCATCTCCATAACCACCGTTGACAACAACCAGCGCAGACATGCGCAATGGTCGCTTGTCGTCACTCGCAGTGGATTGTCGTCAATGTAGTTTTCTTAGTCTGAAAGTAGTCTTGGATATATTTGTACGTTTTTTGTTTTTTATTGTTAAAGCCATCTTAACCTGGAGCCACGCCAGAATGTGTTAAATCTTTGCTTATATTCCGATAGAGTTCATATATATATATAAACATTTAAAATACATTTTGTAAAGCGTTTCTCAACGTCTTCCTGTAGGTGGAGCGCGTGATCGGCGCTTCTCACAACAGGAAGTAAAACATTTGGTCTTCAAAGTAAATGCATAGCATCCTTCGGTAATTTATTAAACTCCTCTGCGCGCAAGACTCGTGCAAAAAATATTCCACAACACGTGTAACTAGTGAAAATCAAACGCAGTGGTGTAATTACCAGGTCTTGCATTTTATGTAATCGATTATAATTTAAATTTCAAAATAGCTACCCCCCCTCCTGAGTTGTTGACGTTCCCAACTACTCGATATACTGGTTTTGACATTTTACGTTATATTTAGCACTCGCAAACCCATAAATAATCCAGTAAATCATACAATCATCAACATAATTATTTATTTTGAAATATTTAAACGGATGTTATGTATATTTAAACGGATGTCATATATTTCCCTGTCTCCTTTAACTTGATGAAGTTACCAGCAGCATGGATGACATGGAGAAATGGCCAGAAATTGAAAAAGCAGCGACAGAGAAGAGACGTGAACTGGTTTTTCAGGGTCCCGCTATCGACAAGAGAATTTCCTCCAACGGGGGACTCGCCTCAGCTATTTATTCACTCACGCTGCTGAATTACCTGGAAGTTAGCCAGTGCCCAAGTTTGACAGAGATCCACGAGGACATCCAACATCTGACAAACCTCCAGAGCCTCATCCTATGCAGGAATAAGCTCGCCTCCATCCCGAATGTCCTGGGTAAACTTAAGTCCCTAAAGGTCCTGGACCTTTCAGTCAACAACCTGAATGTTTTACCAGACGGAATCACTCAGATGAAGGAGCTCAACACTCTTAATGTGAGCTGTAACAGCCTGGATGTTCTGCCTGAGGGACTTAGCCAGTGCACCAAGCTCTCCACCATCAACATCTCCAAGAACCGCATCACCACTTTCCCCGCTGATTTTTACTCCGAGAAACTGGATCTCCTCAGCACACTGGTCGCCTCTGACAACTCCATTACACATCTGAGTGAAGATGTTCACAAGCTAGCTGCTCTCAAGGTGGGCCGAATTGCATTCACAAACATGACGTCCAATCAGATCTTTGTATAAATATCATGTCATGTCAGTGGCGATGTTCTTTAAAGAAGCACATCTAATGTATCCCGAATGAAAAAGAACCTGCTGCTATGTTTGGCTTATATCTTGGATCTTGGCTAACGAAGCTTTACATTTGTTTATATGCAATGCAGCACAAAATGACCGATTTTTAAATAGAGTTTGGCACTTATTTTCCACACGAGAAACTCGCAAGCAATGGTGGTACTGAGATATTTTACTTAACTAAAAGTAGTAAAACCACAGTGTAGAAAAAATATGTATAAGCATGAAAATATATTAAAATAATTAAAAGACAACATACTTTTATGGTGGTTAAAATCTGTGATATTATTGGATATGTTCATGACTTTGCTGTTGCAGAAAGGTGGAGCTACTATTAATGACCATGTACTGCTAACTGTTTTAAGAAATGGTAATCATCATAATTAATTACTTATTTTGTGCTAGCTTGGCAGTTTTTTTGTATGCATTTAAAGAGGGTATATGATGCTCTTGTGTAAAACTCATGCTTTTAGTTTTGTCTTTCCAGGTGCTGGATCTTTCTAACAACAAGTTGAGTGAGATCCCCTCCGATCTGAGCGACTGCCCGAAGCTGAAGGAAATAAACTTCAAAGGCAACAAGTTCACCGACAAGCGTCTGGAAAAGATGGTCAACGGCTGCCCGACCAAGTCCATCCTTGACTACATCAGAGGAAAAGGAAAAGGAAAGCAAGGAGAGGAGGGAGGTGATGGGGATGGGGGCCGCAAGGCAGACAAGGGGAAAAAACAGCAGAGGAAGAAGAAGGAAAAGGTGGCAGACGAACAGGATGAGGTGGAGGAAGTCAACAAGATGGTGGTGAGGGTTCTCCATCTTTCTGACGCTCCTACAGTGCTCACAGTCACAGTGAGTGCGGAGGTGAAAGATGTTCGGCCATACTTGGTGTGCTGCGTGGTACGAGGCATGAACCTAAAGCCTGGCAACGCTCTCAAGCGGTTCCTGGTGGCTCAGGTAAGGTCAGAGCCCTCACAAGTCAGTATATGTTGGACCATTCGTGTGTGTGCGCGGTGTCATTAAAAAATCTCTTGATTTTCTAGACAAAGCTTCATGATGACTTGTGTGGCAAAAGGACCCTGGCGACCATTGCAACTCATGATGTGCAGCTCCTCAAAGCTCCCCTAAAGTATGACGTTAAACCACCTACTCAACTTAAGGTATGCTCACACCAATATCACAGAGTTTAATTCAATTTTTGTGCCAGCAAAACCGTAAAACAAGCCATTGAAGCTCTCAAAACATGTCTGTTAGGTTGTGCCGCTGGGTCGCAAGGAGATGTCAGCTGTGGAGCTGATAAGACACCTTCAGCTGGAGGCTGATGAGCTAAGAAAGCAGAAGAAGAGGCAGAACGTCACAGGCCTCCACAAGTCAGTATCTCTCTGAGAGCATGAGCTCTGTTGGAGAATAAATGCAAACGAGAGATTTCTAATATATTATTTCAAACTTCTGATGTCAGTAGGTAAAAGCCTGCAGCTGTACCCTTATACTCAGTGTCATATCATCTTTCCCAAGTCATCTTCTGTAGAGTAGTTACAGACTTTGTACTTCATGATGCCAAAAAAGTTTTGGTACAGTTTTTGGACTTGGAAAAAGGTTTTCATGTTCTCTAATATGTTTTGGCTGTCCAAGGCAATAGGAATAACATAGGAATTTTAAAAATGGTGGTAATTCCTCTTGATTGCAAGTCTTAGTTGGGGGAGGAAAATTTTGATTAAACTTTGTTTCAGACACCAACACCAATTTAAAAGATTAAAGAGAATTTGTATGTGTTTAACATTAAGGTGGAGCACAGAAAATCTTTGTAACTTGCCTGCAGGTGTGTTTGAACACAAGAGGGCAGTATAAGTATCTTATTTTAACCTGATCATCACTGTTGATAACAACTACCAACCACAACAGTTTGATATTTTTTTCAAGTCACATGCAGTGCTTCCATTAAGATTGCTAAAACCAGTTTGTAATGTTGTCTCTCACCTATTCCAGATACCTGCAGCTTCTGCAGGGAAAAGCAATGTATCCCTGCCTACTGGATGCAGAGGGACATGTGATCTCATTCCCACCTATCACCAACAGTGAGAAAACCAAGGTATGTATTATGTTAACCTCCTACCAATCATGTTTGTAATAAGAGAAAAAATTGTGTTAAATACTGTATTACAGTGGAAATGGTGTTGAGAAAGAAATCTAAACCCAATAATTCATCAGGTATGCCGTGTTGTCCTGTTGTCGAGAGCTCAAAGTTTGTGTCTGTAACTGAATAATTATATGACGGGCTGATTATGCTTTACAGATCAAGAAGACGACCAAAGAGTTGTTCTTGGAGGTAACGAGTGCAGCCAGCCTGCAGACCTGCAAAGATGTTATGGACGCTCTGATTGCAGTAAGCTTCACTTTTTCTCTTTGGATTTTCTGTTTATAGTCTTTGCTATTCTTTTTATGAGTAATACCTTTAATATCTTTGTATCAATGAGTGATATGAGCTGCCACTTGCAAATCACCTGGAATAATCGATAGTTAGAATCTTTTTTATAAATGCAACAACAAATCATGCATTTAAATGTCCTGTTTCATCACAGAAAATGGCAGAATTGAACAAGTTCACAGCGGAGCATCGGGAGGAGGTGGGGTCAGACGGGGAAGGGGAATGCCCCCAAGAACCGGCAGCCAGCAGCGAGACCTCCAGCGAGCTGATTGTCCAGCAGGTCCGAACAGTGGACGAGGACGGGAATTTGAAGGTCGTCTACCCATCAAAGACCGACCTCTCCAGAGACATCAGTAACTTGACCATCATTTGGTAGACAAGATGTGGATCTGATGTTTACACGCACATGCTACAGAAAGTGATTTTTTAACAATTTAACATTGTGGGACATTAAGGATTGGCAATAGAATGACACCCTTCTACTTCAGGGATGATTGAAGCCTGTCGACAGACATTCCTGATTAATGTACAGCTTTTTGAACCACATGTAATAACATGTTAATAAATCTTTCCTGCTTCCTGAAAGCACGATCAACATGAATTAATGATATGCAAATATCCTTATTTTTATATAATTTGCAAACTGAAGACACGTTGTCTGTATGTAAAATTAGCTAGCTAAACTAGCTAGTCACTTGTCAGAGATTTGTAGGACTATTAAGTAACTTAAACTTATTGGCATTTTCCCTTTAAGCAGCAGCAAAACATATCTTGGACTTAATAAAATATACTCTTCTTTCATTCTTTTTTTTTTTTCCACATGTGTAATTTGTGTTTTCTTTGTCAGCCATTGTTGCCAGAGCCGCTAACGCTAACTACCAAACAATATGGGAACATGAACTGCATGACTTCCTGGGCAGCCAAGCAGCAGCCTCCTGATCTGAGCATGGGAGCAAAGTGCTATAAGTCTGCAATCTGTAAGAAAGTACAATTAAAATGCTGCTTACATAAATGCACCAATACAAATAATCGAATATTTAGAATATATATGACAAACTGGTTGGGTCCAAGCTGCATAAGGAGGGCTTTTACTTTTGATGCTTTTCTACTGAAGTAAGAGATCTGAATAAGTTGTCCACCACTGCCTGTGTAAAAACATTTTCAATAAGTTATATTCAGCTGAAATTAAGAATTGTTTTTTTTCTCTGTTAGCTTAAAATGTGTACTTTATATATACATACCGAGTGGGCCCACTGTATTTCTCCAACATGCTTGGAAAGTGAGGGGTAAGTGAAGAAGAAGTCAGGTGGTTGCAATTCACAGCTTTACTGCTAGATGTCACTAAATGTTAAATTTTAACATCATGGATGGGGAAAAGGATTTCATAATTGTATTCTAGCTTATTTATTAAGTATCTGGACCAGGATTCTGCGCCTTTTTCAAAACTTTTCTGTCCCAAAGAACGAAGCAACAAATCCTGATTGATTCATGCTTGTTTATTGTGGTTAGAGGGAACTTCATTCAGTATGTTGAACATTTTAATGCCCTGTAAGCTCCAGCAGCTCTGAAGTAAGATCAGGATCTGCAAAATAAATAAATATAACTCAATCCCAACAAATATTTTTTTCAACTGATAGCATAGGTTGGAGGTCTGAGTTGTGTGTCTCCTCGTCATGCTACCTCTTCCACTCCTTGTAAACCACACATGAGGCTTTAACATACTTACATTCACATATGTAGGACACCTCCAGGTACTTGTAAGTGTTACGACAGGGATCTCCGAACACTTGGTTGGTTGCACTGATGGTACAGCTGTTTTTGCCATTGCATCTGTGGATGCAAAGTGGCAAGAGTGAAAACAGGCCCACACCTTAGAGCACATAAAACATGAAATTACAGCTTTCTGTCAGCAAGGAAAACCCCCACAGATGCATGCATGCCTCACTGCTCTGCATGCAACACACAAAGAAAATGTCCATGTCATTTTTCATAGACACTGTTTGTGAACTTGGCCTTGTTTTTCTTGTTTTTTGTGTGCATTTGAAATGCCTCCGTTTTCTGATCCCTATCTTTTCTATTTTTTATTTTCTTACTTACTGAGGAAACCTTGCAAAAATGCAATTTTATGTGGAATGAACATTGTGTGCCAGAAGGAAATAGTTTCTGGAAGTCTCAAATTTTTATAAAGATATTGCAACTGTACCTTCTAGCAACAAGGATAGTGGGGTTTGAGCAGAGGACGTTTTCAACCTGAGAGGTTGGACGTCTGTGAGCGCAAGTGGTCCGGTCACGGCGTCCATAGTCAGCACCGTACACAAATATCACCTGCCCTACAGCTGTCAAACATAAAGAGGAATAGTTGGAAAGGATGGCTGACAAATATATTTAATATGTACAGATGTGGATGCATTAAAATGTGATTGTTCATCAAATTAATCCACCTTAAATAAAGAAAGAAAAAGATTACCGCACTGGAGGTGTGCCAAAGAGCCCTCACATGCAACAAGTCGAACTGTCAAAGTAAGAACAGTGAATCACATCAGACATCTCATTGTCAAACTTCTTTTTTTCTTATCACTGCGGTGTGATGCAGACAAGTGACTGACTTGCTGGGAAACAGGTGAAGCTGGTTTCCAGGTATTTGGAGATGCCTGGGCAGGGATTAGGGTTGCGAACAAAGTTGATGTTTAGTTCACAGTCCCTCTTGCCATCACACCTGCAGAAATAACACACAAAAGGTAAAAAATCAATCAGTCAATCAGATTTTGTTTAGATGAAGATAAGAACATTTTTAGGACTTTTAAGCAGTATGTATGGATGATAAATGCCCTTTTGGATGCCCTAAGATTGACAATAAAGGATGTGCCCTCTGGCGCACCCTTCAAGTCGAGAAAAATGTGATTAAGTGTGTTCTAGTGCTCCTGTCTAGTGAAAAAACAATGTGCCTAGGGGGAACTTAAATTGAGAAAACAAAATGCCGTGCTTTCTGTGGTAGGACCACCTTGGAGGTAGTCTAAGGTGGCCTGGTGCAGCTTTTATATTTATGGGCTCCACCGCTGGTATTGATAGTTGGTATTCTGCAGAGGACTACATTTGAGGTGATGAATTTTTCAAAAACTCAGTGACACAGAAACATTTACCAAATTAGGAAGCATATTATGTGCAGTGGCCACAGCTGTAACATGTTATAATTATGACACTATTTTGGTAATGTGTACCTTCTCTTGATGGCGTCCAATGTGCCACTCTGAGCGCACTCTGTATTGGCAAGCTGACTCTGAGATCTTCCCTCACTGCAGGTCTCATTGTCTGCACGTCCATACAGGGCTGCCAGGACACTGATCACTCCAATATCTGATACACAGCAAAGATGAGACAGATTACTTGATCACATTTCTTTAAATGGGAATACTGTATTCTCACAGTGGACACAAAGAGAGTTCAGTCATACCACAGCTCAGGTGCTGGACATTCCTGGAGATTCCACAAGTGGTAACTCTCTCTGTGCAAACAACTAAAATAAAATATATAAAGCACAAGTTGATGTGTGTTTAAGCCACATACAGTGTGTATAGAATAGATTAAACCATCACAATTTACCTGCCATCATGAGTGAACATATTGCTGCCAGCACTGAAAAAGAAACAAGGTATTCAATCTTAATTTGTAACTGTGGATGTTGGATGTTGACCTCTCTCAAATTATACATGCCAGAGTGATTATCTGACAGCTTTATTTAATAGTTTGATTCCATAAAGTGAGATTACACATAAAACACATTGCATTAATAAATCAGGATATGTTGTGATAGTAAAAAATTATTAGTCCATTAATCAATTGGCAGAAAATTCACTTGCATAGTCGATTTTAAAAGTAAGTGAGTAAAATCCGGTTCCAGGGTCATTATTTTGATTTTGGACTGTTTGTTGCATAAATAAATGGCGAGGGTGTCACTTTAGGTAATTGTGTTAACACTTCTGACTATTTTTGCATTTTCTTTTACAAGCCAAGCAATCAGTCAATGAAAGCAGAAAATAATCAGCAGATTATTCTATCATGAAAATAATCATTAATAGTTAAAATGAGCTCCACCTCAACCAACCACAACACAAAAATCCTGTTTTCAAGTGAATGCATGAGTAATAAAAAATCTTTATATATTAGTCACAGATGACTGATGTTTCTATAATTAGTACTTTAAATAATTCCAGTGCATTTGTCTGGTTATATAAGTGTTTTTGACAAAGGACCTTTACTTGTAACAGGAGTCTCAGTATGATAACGGCACAAAGAATCCAAATCCTGTTTGAGCTCTAGCTTTATCATTGGACTTCCAGCCTTCCTTTGTTTGACTGCTTGGTTTTTATTGAAGTCAGTCCATCATAAGTACCTGCTTGGTCTGTGAGTCCTGCTTAAGGGTCTAAATCTTTTGAACTTAGAAACTCTGAAACTTTGAAAACAATAAAAGATAAGAAAGAATGCTCCAAAATTAGTTACATTCATCACAAATAGCTGTTATTGATGTGATGATCCCATTTAGTCTGTTCCCTTATTATGCAATGTACAATCTTAAAGTGTACAAGCTAAAAGTTGAGGTGCTTGTTTGATCCCCCTATACCCCACAGGTATCCATTTACTTCACAGTAAATATCCTTTCTCAAAGGTTAAAGGAGATGGGCTGGTTAAAGATCAACAAACTTTATAAACATCTGCAAGTGCAGAAATGCTCTTTGAAAGGATATCGTATCAAACTGAAAAAAGCCACTTCCAACAAAAGGTACCTACCTGCAGGAAACAAATGAATAAGGCATTCTTTGAAGGAACAGAAAATAAAGCATCTATCTGAACTGTTATTAAGGCAGACACAAATATATTCCTCCAGAATCCATAAATTCCAGTCAAATACATTAAACCTTTTAGCTTCTCCAGCAATATAGCAGAAATCTATCTCAATGTTTTCAACACAAACCCTGATCAGAGTTGTTGTAGTGTACTCACACAGTGTGCTGCTGAGTCTGAAGGGGAGCATGGTGTCAGAAGATCGGAGCGGAGTTGGAAACGACGGTTGCTGGAACACACACCTGGGTGTTTTCTGAAGGGCAAGGAAGACTCTTCAAATTATATACAAAACAACAGCTTGCTCTTGCGAAATTAGTTTCTCAAAATGCTGGTTTTTCCAGCCTGGAACCCACGTCCCTGTCACATCACATGCCCTGCCCCTCACCCAAATTCATACTCTCTTCCTTGAAGGAGAGCACCTTGTCTGAAACGTATATTCTGGCTCTAATTGTGTTTTTGGTCATGTGCTTGTGCTCCTCAAAGCACCGTATAGCAGTTCTTCTCGTTTTTCAATGCCTTCATCATTACGCATATAGATAAATAGGTGCAATGGCATCTTTTTCTCTGTGGACTTCCTTGAACAGCATGAGGCACCCATTGTTACTTAGTTTTTGTCTCTTAACTTCCTGGAGGACCACAAAAAAATCCACAGAGACAGAGACAGAGAGACAGAGAGAGAGAGAGAGAGAGAGAGAGAGAGAGTAAACACTTTGCTTGTGACATTTCTTTACATTTTTATTAAATTATCTCTTAATATTGCACAAATGCAAAATTAAAAATAAAAGATCACAAAGAGAATAGACACATGCAGCTGGTTTAATGTATTTTATTGATTACATGTTTATTATGATCTTGTTATAATTGATTTTTGGTTTGCTTAGATAGAGACCTCTGGAGTTTTTGCAGGATCTGTTAAAAACAAACAAACAAACAATGGATCAAACATTCGCTTTGGATAAATAATTAAGTACATAGCTGTGGAAAATGTAGCTGAAGGATAGAAAGAAGAAAAACTGCATTTAACCCTCATCAGCACAGCACAATGTTTTCTTATATCAATACCCAGTCCAGCCACAAAAACATCATCATTTCATATTAACAGTCTACAATTTTAAGATCATTGCTGTGATGGTTCCTTGCAAATAAGTTGATAAATCTCTCCATCTGTTCTGTTTCCCATCCCACACAGTACCCCACACCATGTACTAGCCTTCAAACTACTTACATTCACATATGTACGCCACCTCCAGGTACTTGTAAGTGCCATAACAGGGGTCTCCAAACAAAGTGTTGCTTGCTTTAATAGTACAGCTGTTTTTTCCATTGCAGCTGTGGAAGCAGAGCGACATGCAGTTCGATTACAACATGTTGACTTCCACACGCTGCCACCTGGAATACAAGCTGTCAAAGAGTGGGAAACTGTACCTGCTGGCAACGACGCTGGTGGGGTTTGAACAGTCCGTGTTTTCCAGCGATTTGGAAGGCCGTTTGTAAGAGCATGTGGTCGAGTCGTAGCGTCCATAATCAGCACCGTACACATTTATGATCTGGCCTTGGTCTGCAAAAAAGAGTTGGAAAAAACATAAGTAAAGAGTCACGTGAGTGCTTCTGAATAAATGTGAAAATAGTGCACAATACACACAAAATAGAGAAAATGTTCTCTTACCACAGTCCAACTGAATGGATGAGAACTCACATGTCACTCGGTGAGCTGTCAAAATAACATATTAGATAACATTAATCATGACTTATTTACACCCCCTTGACACATTTTTTGTGACTTCTTCTTGTGATCTTCTATAAATCAGATCACACAAATAAAAACAGTGTAGCCAAATACTGAGTTCCGACTCAATGATATGATGATATGAATCATAGAAAAAAGCTCACTGCTCAGCCAAAAGCAACAAACATGTCCACCCCAAATGGAAATAAGTTAAGGACAAATAATCAGCATCCATTTTTTTCCTTCATGCAACACTCCACAAATGTTTTTATTAAATTAGGGCACAAATTTCCCCATCAATATGATTGCAATTACATGCGTATGTATGAAAATATTAAAAAATCAGCAATTAAAAAACAGTTTTGTCTTAGTGTGATGCAGATGTGTGTTACTGACTTGCTGGGAGGCAGGTGTACTTGGTCTTCAGATATTTGTGGGTGCCTTCGCAGGGATCCACAAGTGTTCTTAAGAGATTGTCGCTTACTTCACACACCTTTTTTCCATCACACCTGCAACAGAGAATAAAAGAGCAGTGATTTGGGCTGATGCAAGCTCCAAATTCCTTCCTCATTCTGTGGTAAAGTATATACCATGATCACAAGGAAGCTGAAAAATAAACTCAATACTGTAGCACAAGGGATCTGGTTCCTCACACGCAACTATTGTTTCAAAGGTTCTACATATTATAATGTATAATTTATCATTTCTATATTTGTGGCTTCTACAAGAACATGTTTACATGCTTTATTGATAAAAAAGAAAAAAAAATTTCATACAATATTTCTTTTTATAACGCCTCTCTCTTTAAGTCTCCCTTTTTCCTGCTCTCCTCTTACACCGATCGGTCAATGTTCTTCTTTGTGGCAGACATTTTTCATAAATTAGCTGTGACTAAAAACTGAAAAAATGGGGGGGAAAGGGTAATTTAAGGCTCTTACGTCACAGAAAACCAACTCAAGTCACCTGGAGACTGACCAAGTGGCAACCAAGAGGCCTGTAAAGTGAAGCCAATGCAAAAGTGCCAACACTGCAATTCCTTGAATGGCCACTTGAGGCTGGCTCTAAACATGAGTCACATTGACACATGTTTAATGCCCAATTTTACAGCAAAAATAAAAACATTTTCACAGCCGGTTCAAAAAATATTTTCGTCCTCCACAGCTAATAAAGCGGTTTATATGATATGAACACATTTTAGGGTAGATAAATTATGCATAATTAAGACCAGGGCTGCCCTCATCTGTGGCTCGTTTCTGCATTACACCCAGCTCAGCACAGCCCTGCTCCACCTTTTTGCCCCATTTTGGATTCGCATGAGTTAGGAGTACATTTTGCTTTTTGTGATCCTACTTGTAATGTGTACCTTCTCTTGATGATGTCCAATGCGCCATCTTGAGTGCAAGTATTGGCAAGTTGTTCCTGAGACCTTCCTTCACTGCAGGTCTCAGTGTCTGCACGTCCATGCAGTACCTCCTGCACAATGATCACTCCAGAATCTGGCACACAGCAAAGAGGGAGAAATAAGCAAAATTTCTGTACATTTTTGTACTGAAATGAAAATTAACAGATTCTTAAAATGTTTTCTACATATTCCAGAAGACATGCAACACCCAAATGTTTCTCTGCCTTGAGTGAGATGATAACAGTTAAATTGAAAAATTGTTATTATCATTTTCATCTAAATAAATGTAGGCACTGCAGTGGCTCACCACAGCTCAGTCGATGGACGGTATCAACATTACAAGTGATGATTGTCTCTGAGGCAACACCTATAAAACAGAAAAATAAAATATATGTTTAGCACAAAGGTACATACAAAGAAATGTATTTATCCACGCTCAAACCAATCATAGACACAAACACAGGTTTTTACCTGGACCAAGCAGCACACAGGTTGCCAACACTGAAAAACATATATTGAATGGAGAAGAGGTTTAGAAACACGATATACAAAAAGACTTTTAATATTAATGTCATGAGGGTACTCACAGAGTGTAGTGCTGAGGCAGAGCATGGCGTTCAGGACCCAGTGGTAGATATCCAGTCAGACTGATGTGAATACGGACACACTTACTATTTATTCATTGGGATTAAAGGAGGTCCACATAAATCCAGGAAAAAAAACCCAACAAGAACATAACTCTGAAGTGGCTCCAATTCAACTGGCGTCCATTTCAAAAATGAGAAAAACATACCAATCCCATGAGGAATGGCAGACATCTGGATTTAGAGCACACACAGACTGCAGAGCACTTCAAGCTTTGAACTGTGAGCTGAAAAAAGTTGGCTATTTCTATCTTTACTCAAACAAAGCCAGAGAAGATAAGAAGCATCAACATTTGTGATAATATTAAAGCAATTAAACACACAAATATACTTCACTGCAATGGAGAACACAATAAAACAATGTACAATAAAAATGTATAGTTTGTTTTGTTTTGATTTTCTTTTTGCTGAAAATGTCAATGGAGAATGGTTATCACCTGCTGTCTTTTGTGTTGATGTTTTGTGTACAAAAGAGAAAAGATTATGATTTAAATTAAACCATACCACATACTGATTACATAATATTCTGTCGTAAATCCACCACACCGTCTTCAAACCTGGACGTCATTTTGACATCAACTGTAGCCCTGTAAAGTTTTTTGCAATTTTTCCAGAG
>JAOWBC010001714.1:6796547-6809596 GCA_028566105.1 Hypoplectrus providencianus
AACAAGCAGGGGCCCCACAAAAAGAATCCATACAGGGCCCCCAACACAATAGGGACATTTTTGATGCTATCATACTTTAAAACAAGTAATTTTAAAAGGGGTTGGGGAGTAAGAATCAGGAGGACATTTACAATAAATAAAATGTGTAAAATATGTTGCATTAAAATGTACTCATACAACTAAAGTCCCTGTAACATTGTGCATTTAACTTATTTTTCCACCTCTGATTTTAACACAGATGACATCAGGCTTTACCTGCATTGTGCTCCTCTGTTTGACCAGCGGACTGTGGATAGAGGCAAATGTAAGTTACATTTGTTATTGAGTAACTACAGAAAATATGGTAATATTGTATCAGAAGTAACAAAATGTTTGAACATCATTGTCCATAATCACACTGCCAATCATATAAAATGGTATATGAATAAAAACCATGAAGTAAATACACAAGTCCACAGTGAACACTGAGTCCGAGCTACAACTAAATTGTTTTAAATGGAAAGATAGCAGTTACACAGCTGTTGTCTCCCTGTGATGTTTAAACAATTATTGTTACTACTTTACCTTTTTTGACCACTGGAGAATTATAAAATATCACAGAAAATCCTTGGTGTGATTTGAAATATATTGAATATACACTTTTTCTACATTTGGGAGACTTCTGCCATAAAATCCATTTTACCACAATTGGAAGGCAAGTGCTTCTGTTGTGGGTCTGCTGAGTATCAATTATTGTCAATTTACTGAGGAACGCCATACATCCTGAATGCTCCAGGTATCTGATTTATGGGTTAAAGGTTTTATGAGACTGTAGCCCTTGTCAGACTGCTGTTTCAAGCCACAGAATTATTACTTATTACACAACTGCTGCGGTCACTTATCGAGCTACTGTGTTGCACTATTGCTGCTCTGCTACACCCTGCTACCGTCTCCTCCCACTTTGTTCCTGGATGCCAGATTGCAATGTGAAAGGACGTCAACATTACCCCATTGTGGAGTTTGTTACAGCACTGTAGCTGGACGTCTGTGGAAATTGTTCTAATTACAATGAAATGGCCGCTCTGGTGGTTATCATCACCCATGAATGAAACTGGACTCATTGAATCCATGAGGCTCTGTTTTTTCGTGATACCCGATTTATGCAATTCCAAGACAGTTTAGGGACCACAGGATGCAGAAATATTCAATACACAAGGAAATAATACATTTGACTGCATTACAAAAACTGCATGGTATTATCATAAAGTGGGCATGTCAGTATAGGTACTCACAAAGGAAGAACCCATTTACCTTGATGTCTGAGGTCAAGGGATGGGAATAAAATGTTCCTAGAATTTAGCAAAAGTCTGTGATTTTACATTACTAATAATATGTTCTTTACATTCACAGGCAAAATGTTCCCATGAAAAAGGTTGGTATATCATATATAACAGATATGAATGCTCAAAATACAGCATACACCACTTCCTCCCTTCCTCACAGCAGCCAATATAGCCTCCTATTGGATGGCTTCTGTAAAGGCTTTGTTGGCTTTGGTTGCTCCATCAGTTAACACTCACAAACTGCAGGCACAGAAAATTACTTTCTCCTCAGTTAAAGATAACTATTGGTCTTCTTTCTGAATAGCCACATGGATAGCTAATCTAATGCACAATCCCATAGTATGTTGTTCTTCTACCATGACGATTGTTTCATAGACAGCAGCTGTTTAACCTGCCCTGAGGGCTGGACGTTCTTTGACTGTCGCTGTTTCTTGTTCATCTATGAGGAGAAGGTTTGGGCTGATGCTGAGGTAATGTATGAAATGACAAAAATATGGAAACTGCCATGGATCATTTGAGATTTTGTCTGAAACAGAAGACATTTCCCCTTCTTCAGGCATTCGAATAAACCCCAGTTTCTCCTCATCAGATCTTTTGTGTCTCCCACGGAGGGACTTTGACTGCTCTGAAAACGGCAGAGGACTACAGCTTCTTTAGAAAAATGGTGATTAGAGCAACAGGCAGAAGTAAAACCACTTGGATTGGAGGCTATGATGCTATTAAGGTAAGCAAGTTATGTTTAATTTATAGTAGCACAATAGAAATATATAGATGAATACATTTTTTGGGTGAGATGTAAATATTTAACTCTATTATATAGATATTGTCAATACATGTTGTATTAACAATGATTCAAATGGGTATGTAAAGTATTTTACTCACTGAGAGTGACAAAACCAATTTTTCTAGTTAGAACCATTTTGAAGTACAAACCTTAGACAAACCCACCATAATCTATATACTACTGTGTTGTATATTTTGATGAGACATATTTAACATAGTTTTAGCATTTTATAGCATTCCATTTTTTTTCTGCTGGAGACAACATCCCAACTTTAAGTATTTGGATTTGCTATGACTATTTCCTCAGGAGTAGGTGGAGACCAAAACAGAGGTAAATATTGGAGTCACTAACTAAATAGTGACCTTGGGTTGGTATCTCATTCTTAAGTGTATGCTGCCCAAAAATAAGATACAAGGCAATATTTAACATTTAAAATTTTCTCACAAAAAGATACTGGAATTGAACTTTAGTAAGTGGATTTTGTGTGTGTAGTGTGCCACTGTCTGTTAAAGATTTGTCTTTCAGGAGGGTGTATGGATGTGGACTGATGGCTCAAAGTTTGACTTCAAAGGCTGGGCCAAGGGGGAACCAAACAATCATGGAAATGAGGACTGTATGGAGTTCAACTATGGAGGTAAAAATCTGAATTTGTTGTCCTGTGATTTAAACATTGTTGTGTTTTTGTTGTGGCATGGTTCTCTTTCTTCAGCAGGGATGTAAATTTAAAAAAATAAGGACGAGTGAAGAATTGTTGGAAGCATATATTATGGTTGATGAAAACAAACAAACAAATTAAAAAAAAAAAAAACGTTTTATCTTGGTCAGTGCTGGGAGATTGAGGGCTATGATCTCAGAATTCCCTACACTACAGTTTAATCTGTTTTTTTTTGTTGTTTTTTTTTGTTTTTTTTTACACATTTTAAATGATCTAGTTCTTTTCAACATATCAAAAGTGACATGTAATAATATGTTGTTACTTCTTTTGTTCTTTTTTAGGATTCGACTATGTTAACGACGTCGAATGTGACAAGAAGAGGTCGTTCATTTGTTCTTCGGAGCCAATACGAAACTAATGATGACATCACATCTTAAGTGATGATGTCACTTCCACTGGAAAGTCAGGCCTCGATGACATAAGTAGTTGGAAGATTTACTGACAGTTGCGATTCATTTAATTTGTAGTCAATAACCCAATAAAAACTGTTCAGCAAATATTCAGCATGACCAACATTTTTCTTTGTCATTCTGAACCACGATGTTTAAGCTAACCAGCAGTCCTCCATTAAAAGCACAATGTTTCATTATTTCCACATCTCATGTTTCATAAACTGGTGAGGATATGAGGCCTTTGAAGCCTAGATAATAGGCTACCCTAAGAAATGACAAAATGTGAATATCATGAATTTCCTACACTAATGGTATCATGATAAACAGCTGTTTGCACAAATTCTGCATTTTGGTGCAACTGGACCTCCGTAGAAGAAAAGGGTGCAATAGAATTATGGCACAACCAGCAGAGCTCAGGCCTTGACAACAGTGTTGGAAATATGATGTGAATATGGCTTGTGTTCCTTTAATGTACTCATTTGGGAAAGACAACAGTCTTCTTCTTGCCGTACACATATGGTACAAGGCTCCCTCTCTCTTGCTCTCACAGACTATTGACTGCTGTCAATACAACCGTGATGAGCTCCCTAGTGTATTTACTTATCTGAAAGGTCAAAAAGGATGGGAAGCAAAGGGCATCTTGCTGTTGAGGGATATGTGAGTGATGTGTTTTTATTGTCCATGCATAAATACATTGTACTTGGAATTTCTTTATTATATGGGCTGGTGATGGAGTTTTTATTTTATGGATTAGTGCTTCACAACATCCACTGAGTAATGAAAGGAAAGTCACTCCCTTCCTCTCACAGAAGATTTGGCACTCGCCAAATTTCTTGGCAAACAATTTACTGTCTGTAAAAGAGATGGCGTGTATATCCGTGTGAGTTTTTTGCATTTTGTCTATTGTGAAGACATTGAGTTCCTCTTCTCCTGTGTTTTGATTTGATTACTGGAGACTCATTGACCATATCCTGTGTGTGTGCGTGTTGGTCATTAAATTGCTTCTGGAAAACAATAGAGGTCACTGGAACAAACAAAAAAACACACAATATATCAGCTTAAGTAATATAAAGAATACATGTTATGAAGTTGTGGGAAGTTGTCCATGTTTTCGTCTTCGTGTTTATGGAAGTAGGCATAAATGTTAACAATTTGGTCACTTAAAAATGTGTTGTTCAGCATTGAATAATACTAAAAAATACCAAACTATACTAAAAAAATATCAGCATCCTATCAACTGAAAATGAATTATGGATGCACCTTGCCAACAAAGCTAATGAGAGCTAACATTGATTTGGTGACTTAGCAATTTCTATGCTGTATCTGACACAGTCTGGTCTGGTAACCTGAGTAACCTGCACACCTTCACCCTCTCTTCAAGATGTGGTCACTCCTGGACACAAGAAACCTAAATGGGTACAGCCAAAATGCCAATCAGGAGGCTACAAAACAGCTGTATCCACTTTAAAAAAAAAAAAAAAAATTATTATTATTTTTTTTTTACACAGACTATAAAATTAAATATTCATTAGAGAAACTCAAACCTTTTTAAAATTAAAGAAATGGTCAGTGTTACTCCTTTCAGACTTTTGCCTTGCTCTCCTTATCTAATGCACTGCAAACATATTCTCAGATATAGATAGAAAGATACAAAAGACTACAGCAAGGTCTAAGTGGCTGCTTTGACGTAAGACCTCCTCAAGCATCCTCTAATACTGACCTATTTTAGCTACATTTAGACACACATACACACAGAAACACACACTCACACAGATCTATATCTTTAACCTCAATGCCTCCTGAGTCGGACTCTGCAGTTAGCGTGACATTCTGCTCTCCAAGACTTCAGCTAAACCCCAATTATTATTTCACTGTGGGATTTAAATCCTAAAGCAAGGTTAAGGCTTTGAGGCTGAAGTTTGAAAAAGATAAAAACAAGTAAAAGTTAAGAGAAAGTTGGAGGTATGTTTGCATAATCTTCTTTAGCATTTCCAGCTCCTGTAATCTCACATCCTGAGTTGGTTGATTTAACAGTAAATCAAGCAGCCCCAAAGTTAAATCTACACCTTTGTTTGACTCCTGCAGTGGGATTTGAGTCTGTGAAATTGCCTACAAAAAAAAATCCATGGACTTAACTAAAGCTGTGTGCTGAGGAAGGTAAATCTATTCTTGTTGAAATATTTATGTTCTGTGATTGAGTAGGGTTTTTTTTTTCAGTGAAGCTACTTGACTTGTAGTTTGGAATTGGAAATGGATTTGTTTATGGAAGATCAGCAAACAACCTTTGTTTCTAAGTACATATAATCATTTCACTAGCTGAACTGATTAAATTGAATTTAAATGAATTCAATTCAATTGTTTGGGCTCAACATTATGTTCTTGAAAACCTTTGTAATGGTCTTGCAAAGCACAAAAGCACGCAAACAGCAGGCAGCCAGTGAGCCAGACACCAAACCATATAAGCAAGTTGCACAATGTTCCCTTCATGGATGTCATACAAATCAATAATATGATTCTCATACATGCATGTAGTCTCAGGTCTATAAATAACTTAAAACAAAACAAACCACTCCCCTTAATACTCAAACTACCCAGCAGCCCTTCCACTCCAGTCAGGAAGTGGTTCTTTTGTTTTCAAATGTTACAATGGTGAGGTTACCTCCTGTCTGTCCATAAGCGCGCCGCTCTCCAGCCTGTTTGTTGTGCTCTCATAATTAGGACATGCTGGGATAAACAGTGACAATGGATGCAGATCACAAAAGATGAAAACAGTACAGGTGAAATAGCACAGAAAATTTGAATTAGAAACCCATATGAAGTGTGCACTCCAATATCTATACAATTTGGTAAATGAGCAAAAGATTTAATTTAACCACATACATATTAATAAAAATTAATACAAATAATACCAGGATGTCTTACTAAATCCAGTCACATTTTGCAGGATGCAAGCCAGCATGCTTTTCTGAATATTACAATCAGAATAACTGCTGTTGATCATAATTGTATGCAACTTTGTAAGGATAGCTGCAATATTTGGTAAAGTAAAAATTACAAGTATGTGATTTGGTATGTATAATTCACAACATAAAACTGTTTGCAACAAGGTTTGTGGATGATCAAGAGTAACTAGGTCATGATTACAAGAATGATATTGCTTTTGAATTTTTCAAATGTATTTTTTGGTACTTTAAGCAACACAATTGAAGTGCCTTACATTGTTTGACATAAGGACAGCAATAATCAGCAACTACTTGATAGTATGAATGAAGCTCATGAAAGCTTTGATTGTTCATTGCTTAACAACTTGTATGCAATCTTATTTAGTATTGTTGAGAGCATTTCTTGAGAAGCTAATAGAAAGCTTTTATTTTGAAACGCCAATCAAAGTCGCTCGAAGTGTAGTAATAAGCACCATGATGTGCACGTTTTCTTTTTTTTTTTGTGTTTGTTTTTGAAGAAACATAGCTTGATATCTTACTATTCGGCAAGAAAAATCCCATCTCTGCTCAATTATTTACGGTAATGGTTTCCATCTGCATCAGGGAATGCCGTGCAAATGAAAACGATGTGACTGTTCAAAGCAGTTAACAGCAGCACGCATACACTGACTGGCAGAGAAGACAGTTTGAAGTGATACACTTAACTTGTGATGAGTGGGGACGCGTTGAATATCTGCTGTGAGGAAGCTGTAGGAGCAGGAGAGGCTGCCTGAGCTGCAGCCCGAGGGGAAGTAAATTTTTCTCCTCTTGCTGAAGAATCTGATATCTGCTTGCGACAAACAAGACACTGAAGAGGTACGTTTTTGAGAGTTTGCCAGGTGCGTTGATTAGTACGGTGGCCTGTAATAGCGATTGAAAACACCAGAGCAGAACACATCAACTGGGAAGCAACGTGAACTACGAAGAGATACTCATATTAAAAAAGGATAGGTTAACGAGGTCAGCTGACAATGACGGCCACGAATAAGGCGCCCCAGGAAAGACTTCTCATCGTAGGGCGCTTTCACAACACAGGGCCATTTAGCAACACTAAACGCTAGCATGAAGGACCAATGGATACTCTCTCACAAGTCCGCATTTGAGCCTCTGGTTGTGTTTTTCAGAGCTCTAACTCATACATTGTAAAGTAGGTTAATAAACAATGTATTATACTACGAGTTCGCTAGCTTGTCTAAACAGCTCATTAGCTTATTTGAGATTGTCTGAATCGCTACAGTGTTGACGTTGAAGTTGTGCGACTGTGGTGTAATTTGCAGCATCAGAAATGTGTGTTTGCTATATTTTCTGCAATGATCCAAAATACACCGTAAAAAATAAGCAACATTCCTATGTATTTATTGTACAAACAATAGATATATCCCGAGGTAACACACTGCTGGATTTTTTTTTTTACTCAGGGTCATCCTCTGACCTGGTTTCTTCTTCTTCATCCTGTTTTTGAGCTCTTTTTAACGTTCTCTGGTCTTGCTTTCCTTATCCCATTCAAATTCCCCTTTATTGTTTCCCACCCACCCAGACTGCTAAACGTACCATATTTATTGCCGATTGGAGCCACATGGGGATTTAAGACAAACAAAAGGATAAAATGAATATAGCTTCAGAGAAAATGATAATCAAATACTGAGTTTGTTGAGTGTGCAGTTTTGGCTGCTTTACATGGAACAGGGAGTTAACTGGTGCCTAATTACTTTCTCTGTATAATTCTAGCTTTCATATTGCGTGTGCTTTCAAAATGCTTTCACAACAAAACGCCATCTGTCCACTGCACCTAATGGGTTAGGACTCTTCTTAAGCCCTCCTGTATTCAAAGAGATAATAAGCACTTCCACAGCCGAGGGAAGTTAATAACATTTATTCCCATCTGTGAAACCACAGTACCAGCAACATTTCCAGGAATTAATAGCCAGGTCAAAATGAAAGTCAACAGGACTGTTGTGAGGTCCCAAATTAAAGCAGTAGGGGTTGGCTGTTTTTTTGTCGTCACTGTTCAAAAATTCATATTAACCTTTCACTGCCACTGATGCAGTGTTTATGGGCTACAATCTACAATAATTAAAATAAATGTCTGAATTCAAATTATTTTGTGTATGTTTGATCTCACTATATAGAAGCTAATTGTTTCTATTCATCGAGCCTCATTATTAGGTTGAAGGTATTGCCTAATCGGAAAAACCAGTTGAATATTTTTCCAGCTTGAAAAACCATATTACTAAAACATACAAAGCTAAAAAAACAACAACAAAAGAAGCAAAGATAATTATCTCTTGAAGGTTAATTGATGAATTTGACCATGGAATTCATTGGAAAATATGTGGCTAAAATAACTGATATGGGTTGTCATCTTGTCTTATCCTAATGTGACTTTTGGGAACAAATAAAGTAGTTTTATCATTTAGTTATGAGGTGTTAAGTGATCCCCCCCACCCTGTTGCCTGTTTCCATCCCCTATGTTCTTTTTAGTCCTGCCAGCATCATGTAACTTCTTGCCCTCTCGCAACCTTATTTTTATTAACTGAGGCTGGAGAGAAATAATGGAAATTCCATTATGAAATGAAAAGAAAGAACAATCCATAATAAATTCCAACAAACATTTATTTGTGAATTCTATGACAAACAGGAGGCAGTCATAATATCTTGTTTTACAAGCTACATTGGTCGAAAAAAAAAGTCCCCAACCCTTTTAAAAATCCACTGGATCAATTGTACTCATTTGACATTTGCTGCCTATTTCTTTTTCATTTGCTTTAAAATGCACCTGTACAGAAGAAATGCTCAAGCGTGGTCTATGAAGGGAGAGAGCTACATACTTCCACAGCGACCTGGCTCAGATCAGCTGTTGACATTCAGCTTTTCTCAAAGAAACAAAAGGACAATGAGAGTACAAACCTTTCTTTTCATGTTGCAATACAAGGGACACATTTCCTTACATTGTACTCATTTTATTTGTCTTTCATTGCATTCTCCTTTTATTCAAGAAACAAGCATTTAAAAAAAAGACAAGTGTAGGTTATAAAGCGAATATACAGGCGGTCTCTAGGTAATAGTTTAGCTAACATTATGAACAGCTAAGAATAAATTTACATATTCCCAGGATGTAATAAGTATATGAATGGTATGGAAACAGGTTAAAAAGGCTGGAAACATTCAGATACAGACACACCGGGAATAATGAGACTCATGGTTTGTGCCATGCAACCTGCAAGAACTCATCAGTCATTGGCTGGTGATGCTGTGTGACCTGTAAAACCGTCTGTCATTGGCTGCAATGTCTAGTACTTGAAACCTGAGGGGGAGGAGCAAATGTAACACCTGGCAGGCAGGTAAAAAGGCTGGAGAGGCAGAGAAAGATCTGAACAATGACATCAGAGTCGGAGAGAGATGTTTCATATGCCGACTGCGCCATCTACGATCTTTAGAATAAATACCAGGAAATACAACAGTGTTGCAGTAAATACCAGTAGGAGCTGTGAGGTGTATTTCCAGCTATGATATGTTGCATCTGACTTTTTTTTAGATCGCTAAAATCATTTTTTAAATGATAGGTATCAAGTTTAATGTAAGTACAAATTGAAAATGTCTATAATATCAAGTTGTCTAAAATCAGGGTGTGTGCTGGACTGCATTACCAGCAGAAAACCCAAGACTGGAGATTGGCTAAAACATTTAGCCAATAGGTAACCTTGGTCCGAATTCTCAACCAAATGGAGGTCACACAAAAGTGATGCAAAACTAATTTCTAAGGCAAACTGTTCTTCTGACACTGAGATCACTTGTTGGCTTGCAACATGTCTGTCACAAAGAATGTTATAGAGGAACCACCGAAGATTATTGTAAACACAAACCAGTCTACACTTACTGCAAGACAACAAATTTTAACTCCAGGTGTGAATAATCATCAAGGAGTCTGTACTTAGTTGGAGCCATATATTTGCAGAAAAATAAGTTTTAATTAAATCAAGACATCTTTGTAGAGGAAAAGGCACAAAGTAGCCTTCTCATTGACAGTGAGACGAATTGACAACAGCATTGACTGAGGCCTGGGTATATGACTTAGACTTAGACTTTAGTCTGATGTTTTGTGTTATTTACAACAAATGAAATGTCTCAGAGTATGGTAATGGTGTAAAACGTGTAAGAGGTAGAGCAGAATCTGGCAAACTTTCTGGCAATCGAGATGTATGTTTCTTCCATGTAACTGAGTTGGGCAACAGAAACCAAAAAACATACATTAAAATCAATGACAAACTTAAGTCAATTATTCTTAAATTTCCCATATTACTTTCAACAATCTAATTTCGAAAAAGTTTTTTTTTTCTTTTTAGGTTTGTGCTTTTATTTTAGAGGGGTGTGTTTTTCTTATTTAAACAAAAAAAAAACAAAAAACAAAAAACATTCCCGGTTGGTTGCTATTTCAACTGTTACATGTTTGAGTTACAAAATGCAATGGTTTAATGCCTAACTATGATGGACTCTGTAGTTTATAGCAGTGTATCCAAAAAGCAGAAATTATGCCAAGCCTAATATTAGGGTATGATATAGGTTCATCTTGATGTGTGGTTAGACACTGTGGGGTGTCATTATCGGACTGAAGTTATACTCTGCTCTGTCTCAACTTCTCAAGCTCTTTATTTTAAATGGAGAGTTTTGGCACAGATTCAGCAGCCATAATGGAGACCCTAAGTTAATGGGCCACAATGAATGGAAATAAAAATGAACGGAACTATTTTAAATTTAGATAACAACATGTTGGCTACACCCACCTCTGTCTTGACTTACAGTACTGTAATTTGTGTAAGAAGCTTGGATTAGTGGCTAATATTTGTCAAAAAGTGGGAAATATATCATTTCCTAAAATGGTTAGTGGTTAAAGCTGCTTTATTTTGGTAGTTTGCCAAAGTTCATAGAGTGTGCACTCACACACTATATGAAGAGTCCTGGTCATTGATGTGTAAGCCAGATAAAATGTGACAGACTTCCTGATAAGGAATACTCAACTGACCTTTGTTTTAAAATGTTGTCTTTGTTAGCACACATAGCTATGTGCAGCAAAGGCAAAATGCTAACTATGCTAACACCAAACAAAGCAGTACATTTTGCAACATTTTGGTAAATACATAATTGTTGGAATAATAACCAGTAATGGTGGGGCACCAAAATAGTTTATTATGCCTTAGGGGCGGTGGAATTAAATAATTGTTGGAATCCCCTGAAGTTTTTATAAAACTAAGCAAATAACAGCTGCAAGGAAACAAGCTAGAAACATTTTAGAGCCACTTTTATAATGATAGGTAACTTGCACTATGATCTGTGGATTTTTTGTGAAGTTGTCCCAAACAAATTTTCATTAAAGGGAGGGAAAAAAACGAAACAATTTTGACTCACAGGTGTCTGTAAGTTCTTTGCTAAATTACCCGAGCCGGTAACTTGTTGGCAAGCTAACTCTTAGCAAGATGTTTCGGTTTTCTACTGTTGTTATTAAATATATGTATTATCAAGTTCATTCTCTTAAATGACTACACCACATGTGGTTTCTACTTGCATGATGTAACTTTAAATCTTCAGAAGATGATGTCATGGAATGTAATAAGTAATGGTTGTGTACTCAACAATATTAGCTGTGCTTTTTGGGACACTTGGAATAATTTGAAGTCTTTATATGAATGTTTTTTGTCTTAAACCAATCAAATTGCTTGGCTAAGACTACCTGTTGAATAATTGTGGTAAAAAATGAGACAGTCTTTTCCTGTGGCAAGTAGCGTTTGAAGCGGTGACTGGTTTCAGACGTTTGGTTTTTCTACCAGCAGTGAGGGCTGAAGTGGAGACAGACAACAGCATTTAGACTGTGGCTTTTCCTCACTATGTTATTTAAATACATGTACTGTTACTGTAATGCCCTATTTTAAACTGCTGAGTCATTAAATGGTGTGCCGAAATGGAGAAATGCTGGACTGCAGCTCGTACGCAAACAGTGGGAGAGACCTATTCAAATAGATGGTGAGCCCACAGCAGACTGCACACTAAGTAGCACCATGACAACTAAATAGAAGAATTGAAAAAACAGACTAATATATCAGCAAAAAATTCCATATAAAATAAATGAAACAAAAATAATTTACTTTTCCAGAAATACAATAACCCTTGGTATAAAAAAAGTGAATATACTATTTCCTACTATACCTGTAAACCATCTTGTCCTTCCTCCACTGTGGTACAGTACTTTATTGTAGCTTTATTACAGCCTGATCACAATTATGTGCATAAAAACAATCTTATCCATTAAAAAAGGCCTGCTGGGTTAGTTAAGTGTGTTTATATGGAGTCCAGTTTTGGTGTGAGCTGACTAGTAGGTAATCTGTCAGGCACTTTGAATATCTGTTGATTGAAGAACATGGCAAGCAAAGGGATGCGACAAAGAAATGAAATAACAACCTTCCAATTATGATTGTTTTAGGTAAACAGTATTTCTTGTGTTTTGTCACGATTAACACCATTTGTGTCAGTCCCCAATATCATATTTTTCTGATTCTTTTCCAGATAGTTCTTATACGTTTGCAGACATCCTATTCAAATATTTAAAATATTGGAATAATAAATAAAGAACTGAATGAGTGTATTTCTACAAGTATTTAAAAAAAAAACTGTCAGTGCGTTCGCTACTCAGGTGGACAGTTCTTAGGTTGTTGTCTACTAAGACTATGGTATAATGCTACATATTCAAAATGTATGTAGATCTCGTATAGTTGCTACACCTTTGGTGTAGTACTACAACACAGGATAGTTGTGCATGAAAGAACAGTGGAAAGAAAAGGAATTAGTATTTGAAAACTAGCCCCT
>JAOWBC010001714.1:6885441-6901265 GCA_028566105.1 Hypoplectrus providencianus
CTGTTCCCCCCCCCCCCCCCCTCTCAGTCCTACACGGTATAATTTCCTTCATTCTCTTTTTTAACCGTCTCCCCTCTTTTGTTCTCCATTAGTTCCCCCTGTTCTCTTCCTATCTAAGTGGAAAGCTTCAAGTTCATCCAACCAGACATGCTGCTTTGAATCTCTCCATTTCCCATCCCTCCCCCTGTCTACCTCTCCCTTCTCTTACTCCTTTGTGTTTAGTCACCTTGAGGCAGTTTGGTCACAGCTGGAACAGAAGCTTTTTGGTCAACTTCTGCTGCAGTCTATGAACAAAGGAGCACCAGTGCAAGGGCTTGCCACAGTGTGAGCATCTAAAAATAATGAAGATTAATTGTATATTGCTCACAGGCTCAACCATAGGGGTTTGCATAGGGGCTGTGCTGCAGACGGGCTCCTGATGAACAAAAGGCAGTAAAGAAAGTATGAAAAGTTGAAGAGACAGCAGTGGATTTTTACAGATCCTGAACAAAGTACATTCCTAACAGCTCACTTTGTTCCTACAAAGAAAAATCTAAATAGATTGACTATTTTCTTTAATGGAAATAATACTGCACATAATACACTTATTTTACCAAGCAGGATAAAACAATTTTTAAGTGTCCAAGACGTTGATGCAAAAGTATAAGCAGGCATAAAAAAAACTGAAAAACTTCAAATAAATGCAAAGTTAATTTAATAATAATATTATATGAAATATTTCTACCAAAAACAACATTTTTATTTGCAAATCATCATTACATATTATTTATGGGGTTAACAATTCATTTCATCTGGGCTGTGTTGGTGTGTTGTGATCAGATATGATTGACATTTTAGTATTCAGAGAGCATATACACATACGTCTTTAACCCTCTGACATTAGCAAAAAAGTGTATTTTCTTCCACAGTTAGAAGCTGTTATAAGTTCTGAGGGCATTTAAGTCCTACTGAGTTGAGTTAAGTAAAGTCAAGTTTAATAAAGTTGAGTTTAACTTAGAGTGGTCAACTTTATTTTAGATAAGTTAAGTTGAGTTAAGTCAAGTTAAGCTAAGTAGAGTTCTCAAGTGTAATTATGTTCGGTTGAGTTAGTTTGGTTGAGTTAAATTAAGCTAAATTGAGCTAGGTTAAGTTTATTAAATTAGGCTAAATTGAGCTGGAGTTAAGTTGAGTTAAATTAAGCTAAATTGAGCTGGGTTAAGTTTAGTTAAATTAGGCTAAGTTGAGTTGGAGTTAAGTTGAGTTAAATTAAGCCAAGTTGAGTATACCTGAGTTAAGATATGTCACTTCATGATAAGTTCAGTTCTATTAACTTATCACATTACACATTAGATTGCTATATGATACACTGTCATATTGCCTTATATTCATAGAATGTTGCTTTTGCTGAATTGATGCATTCAAACCAATTCCTAATTTGTGGAACAATTTGCTGTTTTCATATTGAGATTACACTGACATATAAATTCTTTGCATATTCAGTGCTATCTATACAGCAGCCTGACATAGGAAAGCATGAGGTCATCACTGAGCGACCAAAACAGAAAATGACCCATCAGCCAGAGGTTGGCAGCAGCTGGAACACATTGCATACATGTCGTTTCATTTCATCCATCCTCACAAGGCCAGCCCTTCATTTATTCTGCTGATGATCACCTCGTGAGCAAACGTACCATCACCCCTCTTTTCCCAACCATTCCTCCATCTATCCACTGCACATTCAATCAAAAGGCAAGAGATACATATTCAACACAGAAATCCAGCCACACATAAATTGCAGCTGGTGTTGTTTGTCTATTTACACTGCACACTTTGATGTAGATTCATAAACCAGCCTACTGTGATTGTTTTCAATTCAGAAAATTCACAAGACTCCATCCTTTAAGTCCGTCCTTTAAATCCTCTACACATAGAACTTTGCTTCATTATCCTCCACCATCCCTTCTTCTTTCTCCATCCCTTGAATCAATCCTTCCCTCTAGCCTTCAGATGACAAAACACCTGTAAAATACGCACCCGATACATCTTTGCCTCTGCTTCTCTGCTTCCTTCTACACTTCCTAACCCACATCCCTCTGCAGCTATCACCCCCTCCCTCTATCAGATCTGACCTTGCTTCCTTCAAAGGTCAAACAGCTGGAAAGGATCGATGGATTTGGAGACAACTGCAGGCAGCAGAGGAGAAGAGAGATATGAGAGTGAGGGAGTAAAGGCTTTAGAGAGGAGAGAGGGGGATGATGGCAGGAGGAGGGGGAGGAGGAGGAGGAGGAGGAGGAGGAGGAGGAGGAGACGGGCAAAGAGGAGATTTTGAAAGAGAGGAGCGAGACGGGATAAAGAAATCCCTGCATCAGCATTCCTCTGGGCCTCTGTGGGAGCAGAGGGAGAGAAGGGAGGGAGAAAGGTGATAATAAATGGGGAGAGAGAGACAGAGGGAGGGAGGAGGAGTTGGTCTGTGAGGGAGGGATGGGAGTAAAGGAGAATAGGACAGAGAAAATTAGGGGGAGAGGGAACATCTCCCTTTTCCACTTTAAATTGAATTGCGTTGATTGTTTCTTTACCCACAGGGTGGTAAACATTGATGTGATGTGTGTGTGTATGTGTGTGTGTGTGTGTGTGTGTGTTAAATATACAAATACTCTGGCAGACAATGTGTTTGGATAAATATAAGACAACATAATATACCAGCACATAGCTTCACAGATTTGTACTGCATACATGCAACATAAAAAATAAAAAACTCTAAAAATCTGAGACAATAACATTATTGTAGAATAACACTTATTCAGCCTACAGTGCATCTATATTTAAAGCCATTGGGTGCAAAAAAGAAAGTCTATTAGCATGAAAGTCAATAGAAATTGACTCCATCTCTCACTTGAGATATGCCCTCTCTAACATTCCCATGAGTTTCTGCTGGTTTGAAGTGTACAACAGAGTATTAGGACCCCAATCAGAGGAGAAGAAAGTTTTAATTATGAGAATAAAGTTGTAAAAAATGTATATATATATTTGGTTTCAGGTTTGACAAACAAAGAGATACTAAATAATCTTTTGGCACATCATCATCACATTATCATAAGTATAACGACTTTAAAAAGAACATGCAAGAAAGTGCATTTTTTCTGATTTTTTTTTAGTTTTCTGAATGACATTAATCTTTTTTTTTTACGCCTTTAATCTTGTAATTAATTTTTTTTTTACAACTTTAATCTCATAATTATTTTATTATTCTAATTATTATTTTTTTCTAAATGTGACCCTAAGACTGTTGTGAAATGTTCTTCCATACAATATGATATTAATTTGGTAAATAATTTTCCAATTAAAAGTAAAAAAGGTAAAGGACATTGCTGACTATAGCTGCTGTTTTTAATGCTACACCGACATATTTTGTGTACATTTATGTTTCTGTTTTCTTGTTCAATAAATATATATCATTTACTAAAATGTATTGTATGTTTAATTTGTGCAAATAGAGGCCCACTCACACTCGCATTTACAAGGGAAAAACTTTCTGACAAAATCAGTTCATTTTAGGATACAATATAGAGCATCAAGCACTTAGATTGTTAGGTTTGCAGAAATTAATCCCTCTCCAGTTCTCAGAAAAATATCGATGGCCTGCAGCAGCAGAATAAAGGTCTAGCCCTACACAGCATAGCTCTGCTTTGTAAAGAATATCAATATGAGTTCAGACTGGAGCCTGCAGCCGCCAGGACACAATCAATAATTCACAAGCCTCCTTTACACCTGTGAATCACCAAAGCTTTCATTGTCTGTGTGTTCTTCTGCCTCTCTGTCCAGTTTGTTTGTCTTTTTTTACACATTACATATCTCCCTCCATGTCTCCATCTAAAGGTCCCTGTCCTGTTTTTCTTATCTAGCCATCATTTTTTCTAGTTTCTGGGCCATGCTTAGATTCTCTTGTTCATACTGTATGATCAAAGATGAGACACAGATGAGTGAGACATTCCTGTGTGGATGAGCACGCACACAGCCCTGGTTCCTTGGATCGTATCGGCTATGTGAAGAATCCCTTTCACTGAAGTGTTAGCATAACTCAACACAGACACAAACACGGCTTATGAAACCATGCTAGCCAGACAGTTAGCAAACAGCTAGAGATGCCGTCGGCAAGGCATGGATTGCCACTAAATTATTAGTACAAAAGCTAGGCAACAGTGTTCTAAGATGCCTGGTTCTTTGATTAAAAACACAAGACGAGCCCACGTATAGAGTAACCTAAGGGAAGAAATCAGCTACAACTCCCAATGAGTATCTTGTAAAGAAACATCAAAGCACCAAGCTTAAAATTCTGTTGCATCCAGTGTTAACAGCAGGCACAAGCTAACCATTATACTTTGTAGAAAACTGGCATTCAGTAAATCCCAACCACAACCAATGTGTTTTGAATTGGTTACAGCTCAGATTCATGCATCTCACTTGCTTTATCTCTGATCATCACAGTCCATTCACCATCCTAAACAATACTTAAATGATGAACACTGATTGATAGCAAACTCATTGAATGACTACCCACAGATCATAGCTGATATTCAATGTCCACCAATCTGACAATCAAAAGGAACAAGAAAGGCAACAAAGTCACCTGTTGGGTTTGGCAAACAAACTGCATGTCTACCATCCTTAAGTGAACATCAGGATACACTGAGTACCCCTGCTATCTTCCTAACCATCGACAAGCTGCAAATTGGTAATAGTTTCAATAGAACGCACAGTCCAGCCAGAACGAAGCAGACAGTCCCAGATCTCTTGCCAACGAACCAGCCATCCATCCAACCATGACCCACAACAGGGGACCTGGTCCTGGCCCAAGGCCATGAGCATCAGCCAATAAGACACAGAGGAAAGAGACAATGAGCCGAAGCAGAGAGGCAAAGAGAAAAGAGTGGAAGGATGGTTTCTGGTTTTATGCTATTCACTCAGATTAGGCTGGTCAGAAGGGACATGCTTTGGGGGTCAATCTTGCTTTCCTGGGGTCCAACATCACTTTCTTTTTTATTTACTTTGCTTTTAAAAGGAGTGCAACGCCAACTCCATTTTGTTTATTTTCACTTGAGCTGGCCCTGACATGCAATCTAAGACTCCCTTTTCATTGCTTTGCTTTATTGGCTACACTTGGTATAACAAGAAAGTCCCTGGAGTGGCAGCAGAGT
Organism: Hypoplectrus providencianus; assembly: GCA_028566105.1. Lineage (NCBI taxonomy): Eukaryota > Metazoa > Chordata > Actinopteri > Perciformes > Serranidae > Hypoplectrus > Hypoplectrus providencianus. Next base: position 6,890,616 of record JAOWBC010001714.1, read on the forward strand.
GGCAGAAATGAAGTCAGCACTAGATGAGAGCGGAGACGGGCTCTCCTGAGGCTCACAAGCAAACTGAGCACAGTAAACATTGTTTTCTCCAAAAGGCCCAAAGGAAGACAGGCTAAATACAGATCTGCCTGAACCTCAGTGTTTAGCTGAGATTTCCAGGTTGGTCCAAACTCTAAATACACTAAATGCTGGTTTTTGTAAAGAATATTCCAGCTTGCCAGCACAAAGAAAACTCTTTTATCCCTTCAGTGAACCAACAAGTCCTGGACCTGAACCCAGTATTGCCTCTCTTGCAAAGCCTCTTGATGGACAGTTATGAGCTTAGCTCCTACCTTGTCAATCTCCTGTTGCAGGACCTGTTTGGCGACCTCCAGGTCCTGCAGTCGGACCCTGAGCTCCTCATTCTCCTGCTCCAGGCGACTCCTCTTCTTTTCCACGCTGTCCAGCTGGCTGTGGAGACGGATGGACACGTCCTTCGCCACCTGAAAGGGTGAAAAGAAAGGACGAAGGAAATTGAGCTCAGTGTGTCTTATAATGAGTTGTCCTGACTGTGCTGGTAAATAAATGAATATTATGCAAAACACTTTTCATACAAAATGGGAACAAATAAGGATTAACCAGAGAATATTTTGGTTTGTCATATGTTTTTCTTAATGGTTTCTTTTCTTTGAGGTTACAGTTGAAATGTTTCTACCAGCTGTAGGCTAATTCATTGATTTAGGGTTGTATGAGAAGGTGGCGGTTGGGACACCCTAATTGGAGAAGCAGGCAGGGCTACCAGCACAGGAGTTTTAACTATTTAAGTGTCAGTTTAAGTGTATCTTTAGAACATTTTCATCACTTTACCTTCTCATTAAACAATCCTTTCTGAAAAATAAATTAAGTTGTTATAGCCGTCTTTGCTAACTTCAAAGCTGCCAGAGTTGGGGGTGTCCCTGAAGCACACCTGGTAGAGCGCATACCACAGAGACTCAGTCCTCGTACGGCCTGGGTTAGAATCCAACCCGCTGCCCTTTCCTGTATGTCTTCCCTTTTTCACGCCATTTCTCTCCCATTATCCATAAATGTGTAAAACAGCCAAATAATATCTAAAAAATCAAACAAAATACACCAGAGCCTATTGAAAAAAGACATCATTTTAACTACTTTTAAATTCTAATATTTTTAACTCAGAATACAGAGCAGTTTCTGGTCTACTGCTGCCATAATCAATTAGTTTGTTGATATCATTGTGTAACTTTTATTAATACATATTAACCCTTTAAAACACCAAAGTCACAAAATTATACATAAGTGACAGTTTTTGTCAATGGAGTCTGGTGGCTTAGAAGAGAGCAGAGATAGCTTCAGCTCCCTGTGTTAACTTTAATAGGGCTGTCTGGCGGCAAGGATAAAAGGTACTAAATAACATACATTTTGCTGCTACCGGTCTACAGCAGTACGTTGCTTAGCTCATGTGACTGACTATGGATCAGTATTGTATGTACTTGCAAACATTGGCCTAAACTGAGATACCCAGTGATACAAGGTTCCTAAGAATTCTCAGACACATGACTCATATTTCCCCTCAAAATCAGGTGCATAAAATAGAGCTATGATTCATTTTTAGTAAATAGATCTTTATCTCCTAGCGTCCACTCCAACAACCTTTAAACTGTCATCGTGGGATAGTGCTGTGAAGATTACTCTTCATGTAATCTCTGTTCAGGTAACAGAGAGAGAAGCCTGGCTCTATTTTATTTACGTTCCAAGCTTCAGATATGTTCCAGGAATACTGCCAGTGCAAACACAACCAGTTACTTAAGCTGAGTCTACAAAGTGTGTCAACTCTATGAGCAGGAACTTTTTTCATTTAATCTAATAAAGTCCAAAAGATAATTAACATCACTCTAGCAGGAGCTGATCTTTATACATAATGTGATCCTACAAAAGTCGGATTGTTTCCCCCTGAGGGGATCAATTCATTAAAAGTTTCAAATGTCAAAGTGTCAAAGTAGGACAAAGTCAAGTCCCTGATGTCTGACAAGACAACAGCACAACAGGAAACAAAAAGCAAGTCACAAACTCCCATCTGATTTATTTATAACTGTTATATGGTATTTATTTTTTGTGACAGCTCTACTGCTTGCTGAAGTTATCATTGATTGAAAATGTTCGTTCATTGGCTATGAGAGTGAATTAAAAACTTAAGAAGTGTTTTGTTGTTCTCTTAGCATACGGTAGGTTAATAGTCTAGATTGAGGTTTAATGTCCTGTTGACAAATATAAAGTCTGAGCTCACATTGAGAGATGATATTAAACCACAGGGTTCATTTCTGTGAAGTATGTTCTTTTTGCAGCCTTTAGATCAGCGGTGGATAGTGTGGATGAGCTTTCTGTCCAAGAAATATTGCTGGACGGCTTTTAGGAACTGGGCAGCAATAAAAAAGGCATAAAACCTCACTATCTGAGGCATAATGACCGGCATGTCTGGCTCATGCTGCAATTACCAAACAAACCATGACAATGTTGTTATTGTGCTGTGCAAATACAGGTAGACACACGGATGGATTACTGAACGCGCCGACTGGGACAAAATGTTGCTGGAAAAAAAGCATGCACGCACAGAACAAGCACCCAGCACCCAAAGCTTAATAACATTTTGGGAAAATACCCTAATTGATGAGAAAAAAAAATGCAAAAAAATCCATAAACAGATGCAAAACAACAATAATATATCCAAAAATATCACAAAAGACATGCAAAATAACTACTAAGTGACAACAACCACAAGTTGACTTGAGGTGCTAAACAACAAAGATGCAAAATGACAAAAAAAGATGTAAAACACTACAAATAGATGCAAAATGACTAACATCTTCTTTGTATTTCAGTGTGTTTCTTTGACAGGTTGAGAGCATGCTATTAACATTAAGGCTGTGGGAACCACAACATCCTACTTTTAATTTAGTGTTTTAAGTTTTAACGATGGAAAACACTAAAAATTTATTAAAATTATGTTTTTATGTGAAGCAAAATGCTTGAAGGGACTCATAAATTAAAAAACAAAACATCGCTGGACAGATGCTTTCCACTGTATCACATTCAATCGGTTGCTTTTCATTATCAGACAACATGAATATAAAAAGAATATTAAAGTGTAGATAAAAGAGGTCATAAATGTCCATTTAAACTTCAAAATGATTGGTTTAGCTCCACTTTAACTATGAGGGCTTTTATTCTAAAAAGCTCTATTAGATTTGATAAAATGAAATATTAATGATTCCCATCAGGAGATGAATAAATGGAAATATCCAGTTTTAGAGAAAAATGCATGTTAAATCAATCACTCAATAGCTCATAAATGCACTTAAACCACATTAACCTTGATACTGATTTAATCAAGTGGTCGGAGGTCTTTAGTGTCTGATGATTTAACAGTTTAGCGTTCGTACATGTTACTTTTATGATAACAATTAGTGAGAGTAGGCCTTGTTATTTATTATCCCTCATTATTTTAATATGTATTTTTTCCCACCTCAAACAGCACATAGTGGGAACAACACAAAACCTGCAGTGCACAGCTGGCCTGCCAGCTGCTTTGATTACATGGAAAAAGCAATTTAAAGCACAGCATGATTGGTTAATGATATGAGTTGGCAATCCATGAGCCCAAATGACTATGTGCTACAGAAATATGATTTATAAGTATTTGGTACTTTTTAAAAAAAATTTAAGTAAATGTGCTGATTCATTCCTGACTTACTGCTGAAACCTACACTGTGGATCCAAAAATAAAGTTAGCACCAGGACTGGTTTAATGTTTGTTGTGTGTTATTATTTCATTATATATTATACACTTTGAAGTGTGGAAGTTCTGTGTGATCAGTATATGACAGAGAAGATTTATCTCATTGTGAATCAGGATAATTAATACTCTTCCAAACTGCAATTATATGTGAGTAGCTGTCTGCATGTGGATCTTCTTTCAATAGCATGTGTGTGTGTGTGTGTGTGTGTGTACGAGCACGTGTGTGTGTGTGTGTGTGTGTGGTGACTCACACTTGCACTGCTCATCAACAAAATCTCCCTGAATACAACTTGTAATTGTGCAAATTTACTGTGAATCTCTGTGCCAGAGTATGAATGTGTGTTTGTATTTATGTTAGTCTGTGTGTCAGTGTCTTTGTGTGTTTGTGCCTATGTGTCTATGTGTTTATGTTTGAACCACTGCCAGTGTGCAGCTGAATCCCACAATGCCCCTCTGTACTGCCCACTCTCACTCTACCCAATGGCTCCCTGAGCTCCACCACGCGCCAATTCAAGAATTAATACGTGTGCGTGTGTGTAGACTCTATGTCTTCTTCTCTCTATACACCTCGTTTATTTCTCTCATTCAGATCCTCCCTTGTTTCAGCAGTTCCTTGTTCTCCTGACATCTCTGTTACAGTGCTGCATCTATTTCTCTTCTATTATTATCTGCTCTGCATATGATTATCAAATATTATTGAACTGCCAAACATCTTCCAGTGTATTTATACACGTTCTTATAAAGGATCCAACTGTCTGACATATATGAAAGTCCCTGTGCTACTGTTTGATATTCATGGTTCAGCCTAAAGCCAGTTCATTAGAGCCTTTCCATTAACCGGTCGCACACCTTCCTCCTGCTAACACTGTAGTCAGTGCTGAGTGCAGTATTTTGGCATTTTGCACAGAACAAATGAAGGTGCTGTACGGGAAATGATAAAAGACATACCTTCAAACTGTAGCTTTCACACTCTGCTGCCGACTTCCAATTTAAAAACTTCAAAACCTCCGCCAAGACATTTCCCTCAGCACTTATTTATTAATTTATGGGTTTTCCAAGCTGTCACTGGAGCCTTTGCACCACCGTCTATAATGATTCACATTTTCTTCCATCTGTACTGGAAGCAGCTCAATATTTTGTCCTGAATTATAGGAAAACAGAATCCATCAGCAATTCACCCAAAAAATGATCAATTTAGCAACACAATATAGCATATAATTTGTAACCACAGGTTACCAGCAGGCAAAAAGAAGCACTTTAGTATGGTATTTGTTAAGGTTATTCCTGATGAAGAAGATTGTTGGAAGGGGGGCAGTGTTAATGATCTTGACTCTGAAATTATGTTTTCATTACATCTGGTGATTGGTACCTTCAAAGGTACCATATGGACTCATTATACGGTGCTTTCTTGGTCAAAACCTCTTTTAAAATCAAGAAGCCCTCTTGGCCCCCCTGTGAAATGCTTAATGAAGGTCGGGACCCAAGGTTGGGACCCATTGGCCTATATTGATGGAAGAATTTTGATGTAATGTCATTTAAATTAATGTTAACCTTAATGTCAACACAATAAAATGCAACAATAGCACTCAGTGTCACTTATGTAATCAGTCATTGCCATTATTAATAAGATAATAAAATAGCTCCTTACCATCACCTTGTCATTTATATGCCCCCCTTCAAAATATATATGTCTGGGGTGATTATTCAGTTTTGGGTCACAGCAGAAACAGAAATATCTGTGACCACTGTAACAACTGTAAAGCCTGCTGGGCTGTATGTTTCTTTTCCCTTTCCATTAAATGGGAAAATTGAAAGAGGGTGCTGCCAAAGTCCCATTTGAAGAGCATGCTATCTCAGGGGGATGGGGTGCAGAAACACAGTGAGTATTAATATGGAGGATAAATATGAGGACACTTTAACATCAGCATTAGTGTTATAAAACACAGTTCTTCATGTGTTTTTCCTGAAAACCCCAAGAGCCTCACAACGATCGATTCGGACAGAAAAGGTCTTTGATTAACGCTGTGTGTTTAAATTTGATTGGGGCATCAATACTGGCAAGAGAAAACAGCTTTTATTAATGGGTTGTTTTCACATCCTTAACTCCCCTCCTCCATCCCAACCTTCTCCTGCTCTCCTCCTCCTTAGAACTCCTCCACCAGCCTTTGACTCCTAATAAATGCTCTATTGTTCTTCTATGTTAAAGGAAAACGTGTTGGAATTTAACGCCATTGAAGCTGTGGTTTTACCCAGCAACAGAGCTATAGGATGTAATTAGCATTCTGTCAGGGTGCTGCCGCGCTGAGACAGTGCATGTGTGAATGTGTGTGTGTGTGTGTGTGTTACCATTAAAGAGAGTGTGTGTATGATAGAGGAAGCATGGAAATAAGAGAGTTGGAAAACCTTTCACAACTGGAGAGAATGATGGTTTCCTTTACTCACACTCAGAAACACACACTATTCACAGGCCTAATCACACACACACAAACTCGCACACACACAGACACACACATACACACACACACACTAGCCACAGGGCAAACAGCAATATTGTTCAACAAATGGCCGTTAGTCATCAAACAGATCTTTTTCGTGTACCGTGTGGGGTTTGTGTGTTTTATTGCGTTCAACAGTTATCCAGTTAGTCTGCTAATGTGCGCGCGCACACACACACACACACACACACACACACACACCCACACACACACACTTGGCTGGGTGGAAAAACCTCTCTGATAACATCTACAGGGAGGGAAGTTGTTAAGAGATGACTGTTAGGGAAACACAACAGCTCTGTGTGCACTTATACTTGCTTTTATGAGGAACAAATTAAGTTTTGAACTAAGAATTACTGGATTCCAAGAAAGTTAATCAAAACACATATGTGTATCTTAAGGAACATTATTATAAAAAAAAATATTTTGAAAATAATCTCCACAACACATACAGAACATTTGCCCTGTCACCCTTTCCATTTTCTGGATACTAAAACAGATTAAAACCAAAGCTGTGATGAAATATGATGCAATGAGAGATTTCTTTTAACTTTCTAGCTTGTTTGATTCTTTAGCTGAGCCACTGTTCACCAGGTAATCCCTTTTGTTACCTGGTAGATAAGGGGAATAATGGTAGTTTCACCTGAGCCCCTCAGGCTGCTTCTGCTTCTTTTGGTGCATGGTGACAGAGCAGAGCAGAGCAAAACTAAATGGCCATGGCTAGCAGCACCATATTTGCTATTTTCACAACAATCGCATGCACAGAAGGAATTGGGAGCTGGAATTAAACAATCTACTGTTTTAGTTAATATTCATGATGGCTAGCAAGCTAGCTTGGTAAGCAAGATGCTTCTGTAAAAAACAACCTTGACAGCCAGCTCTTTGGAGTCATGAGTACAACCAAACGCTGAACACAACATTTTTTAATGACCAAAATGTTACAGTTGTTACAATGTTACAATGCAATGTACATCTGACAGGTCAGATTTCCTGAAAAACCTTCCTGAACTTAAAATACCCTTCATAAAGGACACATGTATCACCTTGGCGGGCCACGAGTTACAGGGCTGGTTTAAAGCACTTTTGCAGTGGCTTCACTTTTCAGGCCTCTTGGCTGAAGTTGACATTAGGGAAATAGTATCTTAAAAATATGTTTGGTTGAAACTGGATGATCAAACTGAGGTGTGTATGGTGTTCCAGGACTTGTTTGAAATGTATCTATTTGATCAACACTGATAAGGAAATAGTCAAACTCATTTTATGTTGTCCAAGCTAACAAGAACCGTCATGTAAAGAGTATGCTTTGATTTTAAAAGATGCTAGCAGTTTCTCTGTGCTTCCTGTTTGTGCTAAGCTAGGCTAAACACACCTACCACCAATCTTTCTCTGAATGTACAGAGGTAAGACTGGATTCTTTCGTTATCTCACACCTAACAAGCTAGCAAGCAAACACGATTCCTAAACCATCAGAACTTCAGAAAGCTGTCCTCTAACTTTAAACTCTTCTTGGGGACTGTGGGCGGCTACAGCACAGCACCTGGGGATAACTTTGCTCTTGCCCCAGAGCGCTGACAGAGGACCTGCAGACCTACTGAAACATTCATGTCTTTTGGTGTGGGAGGATACATGTTAACCCGAGAAAGGCTTCAGTCAGCCCTGATGGGGTTTGAAACGGGGACCTTCTTATGGCCACAGTAACAAACGCTGAGGCACTTAGCTTGAAATGAATTTATCAAACCACTTTGGCCACTTGAAAGGACAAGCTCAGCAGCAAAACGCTTTGTTGTTCGAATGAAAGCCATTTGAGTCAGTTCACCATGTCATTGTTTTGTAAAATTTACCAAGAATATTGACATTGTTGTTGTTGAATACATGTCGGAGCCACAATTTCATTTATGGGTGCTCTTTCACTTTGCTTTTTGTCGATCTCAGTATTTTAGCTTCTTGCTGAGGTTTGGCCATTGTGTTGTCAAGTAAAATAAGAACATAACCATTTATCTGACAGAAACCCTCCATCAATCTGTAGTTTTATTTACTTCAGCACTCTCCTGCAGCTCGGTCTGTCATGTTGTTGATCTAATCACAGGCTGTAACTTTATGTCGAGGAACGATGACTCCACTGAAACTGAAAGCGTCGGCGGTCTTACAGTCAGCCTTGGAGGTGACGATATTGTTTTTTTTAATGAGCTATGAAATGTGCTTACAGAGTGTGACTCCCTGTAGAATTATCGACTGCCAGCTGTTTAGCTGAACTCCTCAGTTTATCATAGATTAGAGTATTGCACACTCAGCTTGTAGATGCACAGACAGATAAGAAGTGCTTTTGAATCTTTCACCTCACCACTGCTCTGTCTCCATCTGATGTCAGCACACATCGGACAAGTTTCATGGTCATTTGACCAGATTTAAAGAAAATGCAGATTGTCGTTAGTTGTAATGGTGACATTAAATGTGTGAAACCCACATGCTGGGAAAAGACGACTGGCTAGTTAGCTTGTCCATCTGCTTTCTGCTCTTTTCCTGGTTAAGGTTGGGCAATATATCTGTAGCTTACTGTGTGTGCACAGAAATGTATTCAAAAGGAGAGATATGGAAATTCTGGGTCCACCGTAGTAGCTAGTCTTGCATGAAAAGCTAGCTAACAGCAGAGAAAAGTCTGAAAGGTAAGTATGAGTCCTATTGCTACCTAGGAGACAAGTCTGCTGACTACCAGACAGATAGATAGTCGGCTAACTTGTTATTACCACCACTTTTTTAAGCTACACTGAATACAGAAAATTAGCTAAACAAAGTTCACCTTATCTGGTGAAAGTGCTAGTGTTGATAATGTTAGTTGTTAGTTTCCAGTGGCAATGGTACACATAAAACTTGCCACTTCTTTGACCATAATGCCGATATAAACTAGAATGTTCATTCATTCTCATTTCATGTCTATTATTGAAACATTGATTTCCATGCCAATTTTATAAGTTCTATTCTGTTATACTATGAGCTTTAACTTTTTGTGTAATATATAATCTTACAGTCTTTATCACTTATGTATATGAACATAGTCATGAGATAAATGCAATCCTTAAAACAGCACAATAGAATAACAAATGTTTCAAAATCATGATTTTGAATTTACAGATACATTTGCCACCACTGCTTTTGTAAAATAATCTATTCTTCTATATCTGAAGATACTGATCTCCTGGGGAGCAATAGCTTCTGATTCTGAGTCTGTCAGAGAGAGTGGTCTTCAAAAGTGATATTTGAGTGAGACATTATACAACTTAATTCTATATATAAAATAATGACAAGAGACAGCTTTGGTTCTCTGCTTTTTATCTATCTAGTCAGTGGATTTCCTGCAGAAGCCTCATATTGCATCAGCTCATCACTGCTGTGTCTGTGTGACCACTGTCATCATTTTATAACAAGAAATATTAACAGCCCCAGAGCACAGTCACTATAACTTATCACAATGTGTCAAACATGTACCACCATCTATGGTGTAGGCAAGTGCAAACCAAATTTCCATATCACTAATGTCACTGCTCTCTTGCTCACAATTTATGATTTGTTATCAGCCGTAAAATACTGCATAAAATAAGAGAGCAGTGGGTATATTTCATTCACGGATTACAGGAGTTTACAGTGAGTAACTCTGAGGTAGCTCTGGTGTTGATGTTTAACGTTGTTGCTGTTGACCTTTTTGTCATTCGTCCAACATTCTGGCCTCTCGACACCCATTTAGAGGATGTTACATCACAAGTAATCTGCTTCGTGTCTATATATAAAACCATTATGTGTGAATGAGAGAGAGCCAGTGGCGTGACAGCTGTTCCAGTACAGGCTGTGATCTATCTATCTTTAGAGAGAAAAAAGAGAGAGGGAGAGAGAGAAAGAGGTGACAGAGGGAGGTGGAATGTGATGAATTCCCACAATCCTTGGCATGTCATTTGGCAGTTAGAAAAGTGCGATCGCACCCCCAATATCAGCGGCCATCATCCCGTCCAGCCATCTGTTCATGCATACATACATGCATAAATACATGGATACATACAGGCATCTGTCCAATAGTATGGCTACAGTAGGTGATGTCATAGTAGTGGTCATAGTATCTGCAGTGGTACTTAAGAGGGCAAATGAATGTTTTCTTCATTGATTATCTTGATTAGTCGATTAAAAATGTCCTCAAAGAGTTTCAAATGGCTCCCAGGCAATGGGGCAACTTCATATTGGTAATTTGGTTAAGAAACATTTCAACATATATTAAATATTTCATGTTATTAATAGAGACAATGGGCCCCATGGTGGCGCAGTGGTTAGCACTCATGCCTTACAGCAAGAGTGCTTGGTGCCGAGGGTCGCGAGTTCGAA
>JAOWBC010001714.1:6981843-6997067 GCA_028566105.1 Hypoplectrus providencianus
CCCCCACCCAGCAAAAAAAAAAACCAAACAAAAAGAACAAAAAATAATTTCAGAGTATTTGATAATTATGTTAGCTTTGTCTTTTAACTGCAAGATTAGGAGCTGTCGTAGAAAACATTCAAGCACTTGTACTTTGTTCAGAGGTGTTAATGTATTGGTTGTCTAATCAACACAAATTAATTGTTTTAATCAAACACGTTAACTGCATTTGACTGATTTTTTTTAAATAGAGCACAGTGTGCCATGTGTTGTTTCACATGTCAATCTGTGTGGGGGTGGCATCATAAATTAATCCCTTTGGGGACTTATGAATCATATAATCTTAGCATGTGGGCAGTGGAAATATACTCCTAACACCTCGGAGGATTAGGAGAGAAAATAGTGTGCAGTGTGAAACATCAATAAATAACAAAGACGTTGTTAATCACAACATTCACAAAATAAATGTCATGACTCAATATTGATGAGGGGAAGGTGGACCATTCTTAAGGAAACAATTTCAAAAATAATTCTCAGTCATTTCACAAACAGGTCTCAGAGCAGTCTGTTTTGTTTAACATTCTTTGCTCCTAGTGTGTAAGTATGATGATGCTGAACTAGTTTTTAATGACATACAATTTTGTCTGTTTTGTCAGTGTGCCATAATGCAGGATAAGCATGGAAAGTAAGTAAACACTCATTTTGTTTTGGTGCTTTGGTACATGGGGACATGGATCTGTTGCAATCAAACTGTAATAAGTGTGTTTAAACTCCTGGCAAGGAGTCGCTTTTAATTGGATCCAATAACAAAAAGCAAAAAATGACAGCATAACAGAACTGTGACTATGCTTAAGCCCTTTGTGTTGCGGTGCATGAAGGGATGCAATGGGGCAGTGAAATGTGATGCTCTTTAATGATGATTCATGTTCCTCATGTGTGTTTAAGTCCCTGGGCAAGACTTAAACACACATGGGGCGACAGTAAAGCGGGCCATGTTTGTCTGTTTCTTAACATTGTTGCTTGTAGTGTAAACTCAGGTGAAGCCACACTGCCCACATGTGTTTGATTTCAGTGCTGGTTGTGTAGTTGTAATTATGACAGTTCTCATTACTTTGTAACTATTGCCTTGAAAACTTTCTTTTTGAGATGATGTTTTGTGATTTGAAGCTCTGACATACTTAGGAGCCTTTTTCAGCAATTATTGGAGCTACAATTCATCACAGCATCCATCCAGTAGACCACGACTGTGGCTGAATCCAGAAAATAATTGTTTTTGGCTATATCCAGTAAGATACCAACAATTCATTGCTTGTTTCCAGCTGCAATTCTGTGCCTGCCTGGGTTGTAAATAAGTGTGTTATGAGTTATATGTAGTCCAAAAGATGTTTTTGTACTAAACATTATTGTCAAAATTTCTCAAATCATGTTAGCTTGTAGTTTGACCACTGATTTGCAACGGCCCACACAGCAGAAATAGATGTTTTTTCTCTCTGAGCTGATTACATCATTTATACACTGTTTAATGATGTTATCAAGGCTGCACTCTGATTAGTTTTTGTTGGCTTAATTTGCTATAATTGTACATTTATCTTCTATTGTGTGCCAACGCTTATGTCAGCATGATTTGATTGACTTTACCTGGCTCTGGAGAGCTTGCTGTTGGTAGAGGGAGAGTCTGGCCTTGGTGTGCTCATCTGTGGTGGGGCTGAGGGGCTTGGGGTCTGACATAGACCTCTGGGTGCTCTTAATTGGTCGAGGCACCGAGGGGTGTCTCTGGGGAGACTCTGCTGTATAGGACTTCTGCTGAGGTGTGACATGGGCTTTGTTCAGCCTCTCACTGGACAGAGAAGTCTCCAGCAGGCGGTGAGGGGACACCGGGGAGACAGGAGAGTAGAGGACTTGTGGCGATTTGGGAGTCTGTTGCTGCCGGATGATGCTGGAGATGGACTCGTTGTGGAGGTGGTTGTGAGGCTGGTAGTTGATGTCGAGCGGGTCGGGGCGGCGGCGCTCAAACTTGGCTGCGTTAGCTGCAATGTGCTGCTGCTGCCGCTGCTGGGTCAGGAGGTCGGCAGAACTGGATTGTTGCGATCCGGTACTGGCAGAGGAAGAATACGGACTGACTGTGGTTGGTACACTGAGCTGGGGAGCTACAACACCCTGTGACTGGGCCTCTGGGTCAGTCTGGCATGCTAGTGACTGTCCCTTTTGGGTGCGCTCAGGTCCAGAGATATAGTGCACAATCTCTACTTTATTCGGGTCTGGCACTGTCACGTGGATTGCAGGGGATACTCTTCCTAGATGCTCCACTTCCGTCTGGCAAGACATTTCTCTGATGGTCTGGATGGCGATACTGGAGGATACCATCTTGGAAGTGTCAGCCTTGATGTCAGTGGCTGTTGTGGATGTGGGGGCGCTGCTGCTACCAGCGGCAGTTGACTCAGCATGACGGGAGAAACGGGAGCGTCTTCTGCGTACCGGCTGCCCTGTCTCTGCCTTGTCCTCATCGTCATCTGTCTGGACGGAGCAGTCAACACTACGACCACGCCTTCTGGTGCGATGACGCATCATATACCTGGTGGTAGAGTGTGGTGAAGATGAAAACAATAGAGAAAGACCCGGTAATGCTATTTACAGATACCCCTGTTCCATAGGCACATAGAAATGTAATTGGCAGATGGTATTATAAAGTTCTAACATAGAAATAAAGTCTGAATTTGACATCTACCAATTGTTGCTCAATGCATTATGCCTCTGAGACTATCAGAAAAGTGAAATCTTTATTCTGTGCAAAACTGTTTACAAATTATTTATAAAGCCGACATCTGCGCCCCAGTGTGTCTTGTTTTTATCAATTACAGAAAGCTGTGAAGTAAATTGGAAGTACTACAAAGGTAATCCTTGCCTAATACACATTCAAACACACATCTCTACCTCTCCTCTCCGTCTTCATCGTCTGTTTGCACACAGCTGTCCACGATCCTGCGGGGGGAGCCATAAAACACCACGCCGTCTCCGTCCAAGCTGTCCCTGCTCAGCCTGGTCATGGAGCTGTGTTTCCTCATGTTGGTCCTGGTCTCCATGTGCTCCTGCTGGCTCCTCAGACACATCTCAGATGAGGAGTTGGGGAGAGAACGGGAGCCCATTTGGGATTCATAGGGCAGGGGCTGTCCATTTGCGTCCAGCTGGAAAAAAGAAGAAAAAAAGGGTTGTTATTTGTCATTAATCATGAATTCAGTTAAAAAGTAAAGTAAAGTAAAAGTACATATTGCACCTATTACAATCATAGAGGTCCACCAAGGAATTGGTACAGTGCAGACACCATTGGGTTGCAGCTTCAGTTATCAATTTAGTTAACAGTTCCTGTGGTCATTTTTAGATAGCTGTTATAATTGTTTTGAATGCTAGATTTTCTGCACAATTGATTTTACAGATTGATTTTTTCTTTGCCAGCACATTTGATTCACGAGTTGTCAGAATGCGGTAAACCTAATTAACCTTTTGAAGTCAGTTATGCTTTAAAAAAAAAAAAAAGTGTCAGTAAGTCCATGCAAGGGGTCAGGACTGTGTGGGCAGGCTGAAAAAAAGGTGTGAGTGAGAACTTCTTGAAGCATGAACCTATAAATATATCACAGAACCTAGATATCTGCCAGTGGTCCATGTCCCCCTCACCTGTATGCCCTGAGCTGCAGCTGTTTTCTGTCTCTTCTGCTCTTCAAGCTGTTGCTGGAGCTGTTGCTGTAAAGACTGGATCTGGTCGAGCTGGGACTTCTGCTGAGCCAACTGCTCTCTCTGGAGAACAAGTTGCTTTTCCCGCTCATGTTGCTGTTGCTGTAGAACCTAAAAGAAAATGTTGGTGGGAAGGGGAACACAAAGAGGCACACGTTGGCAAGAACAAAGGGAAAGGAAGGGACAAGGAAGTATGAAGCAAAGGAGAGAGGTGGAAGTGGACAAGTTGAGAGAAGAAGAAATGTTTTAAAAAAAAACAAGATGGAAAAAAGACAAGATGAAAAAAATGACAGAGACAGAAAGACAATAGAGACAGAAGAGGACAAGGTTGTTGACTTTAGGCACATCTGATTGTAAAAAAGATGATTCAAAACTCCTGACACTGAACGTGGCATGGAGTTAGTCTTGTGCTGATGGATTAGTTTTTAAATGGTACCAAGTTAGTCATAATACTATATACAGCAAAACCAAGAAATGAAAGCGCAACATAAAAGTAGTGCAGCGTGTATTGGTTATTGCTGTTGCCAGTCATACAATGCTCATAAGAAAATATTTAATGCATTTTCCTTGCTGCATAAATGACAGGCCAGTGCAAATAAGGAGTTAGGGTTTTTTGCTTATTCTGTAGGTTATGAGATGCATATTAGACATTCCATCTCTAGTTCATTCTCATTAAGGAAGGCTTCCACACCTGTTTAACTGAGTTAACTTGAAAGAGTTTCAACTGCTTGTTCTATTAAAAAAGAAGAAAATTGTCATGTTAGCCCTTCTGTTAACTGTTACACATTTGTACAAGGCTGCAAGGAGCTGGGAAAAGTGTTTGTTCTTTCTGTTGATCATCAGAAGAATACAACATATAAGAATCCATTTTTCTTTTGCATATAAATTAAACCAGCAAATGTAATGCTAAAACATTTTCGATTGTTCCTCTAAATTTAAATCAAACCAACATATGAAACATGAATCAAAAACCAGCAGTTTCTGTCACACATACATACAGGGATGTTCATGCATACTTCATAGAAAAGAAATGTCCAGTAAAGTGAACTACATACTACAAAGCATGCAGACTTAAGATTTTTGTAAGGCTGACTGGATGCAAACATTTCTTTGATCAGAAAAGCAATCAGTCATTACATTGAATAACATTTTCTTGCACAATGACAGAAATGAACACCATCCTGAAAATATATTTAATTGTCTCACAGGCAAAAAAAAGATATCAATAAAACTGTCACAGATTGTTACATTTACTTTTTGGGGGGATTGGTAGGAGGCATGCATTGAAATACATGCATATACTGTTTATAGCATTAGTTAGTTAAAAAAAAATATCTATATATATTTTAGGGGACCATGTACTGTATATTTACTAGTTGCACATCAAAGATGTGACATTAGAAGAACAAAACAACCTAAAAATATAAAAGGTTAGTAACTCAAAAACTCCACA
This sequence comes from Hypoplectrus providencianus, assembly GCA_028566105.1. Lineage (NCBI taxonomy): Eukaryota > Metazoa > Chordata > Actinopteri > Perciformes > Serranidae > Hypoplectrus > Hypoplectrus providencianus. Next base: position 6,987,002 of record JAOWBC010001714.1, read on the forward strand.
AACAACACAACCACAAAAACCAAAAGGCCACAAACAAATATCCATAGCAAACCCACAATCACAAAACAAGACACCAACTATCAAGCTCTCCATCCCGCCTCCTATTTGTCCCTCTACCTGTTCCTTGATGTTCTGCAGCTCATGCAACTCTCGCTGCACCAGAATCTGCTCCTTCTCCCTGTGTAGCTTCAGTTCCATCCTTTCTCGCTCTAGCTCTTCCTGCAGTCGCAGTTGCCGGAGTTTCTCCAGCTCCACGCGTTCCCTCTCCATCTGCAGTAGCTGTTCTTGCTGCCGATGCAGCCTCTCTGCCTCAGTTTCACCCTCCTTGTGTATGGCACCTGGGGGAGGGAAGGGAGGAAGACCCCCAGGAATGGGTAAACCACTAGTAGGGGCAGAGGGGCCAACTGGAGGTTGAGCATAGCCAGGAGTGTGTGAAGAAGCTGAGGGTGGGTAGGCATGGGCTGCTGGAGGAGGCTGTTGTTGCTGCTGAGCACTTGTCACTTGTTGCTGTTGTTGTTGCTGTTGTTGACTGTTCAGGTGGGCCTGGGAAAGATTTATTGGCTGCTGCTGTGGCTCAGTGGGGATGACAACTGTTCCTTGTACTGAGGTGACCTCTGTTGCACCTCTACCAAGATAAACTGGTTCATCCTGGGCTGTGGAACTAGTGGCTGTCATGGAAACAGACACTGGGGCACCTAGTGGTGCTGAAGTTGTTGGAGCACCAGCAGTGGTGGCAGTGGCTGAGGTTGTCTGGAGAAGACCTGGTGCTGGGTAACGGACTGGTCCTTGTCCAGTTAAGGGTACTCTGGGGCTCATTGGAAGCCTGCTAAGACTGGCTAGGGGCACAGGTGTCATGTTGGCAGAGGGGTATGGCCTGTAGACGCCCCTTAGTAGTGGGCGAAGAACAGAGGCTGGCTGAGTGGTGATTGGAAGTGTAGACGCAATAGGGGTCTGAATGGTAGAGTAGATCATCCCATCAGAGGACCTAATAGCAGCAGGGTACATGGCTCTGAGACTTGCCTGTCTAGCATTGATAAGGTTAGTTAACGCTTGACTATGGGAGATTGGCTTCCCATCTAGTCCAAAGAGGAGGTTTTGTCTCATACCGAGACCTGCTGCAAGTCTGGAGGCCCCAGGCCCAGTTCCTCTCCCCAGACTACCAAACTGCATTAAATCTGGGTTGCTTCCATATCGATCCATGGAATTGAGTGCTGCACACATCCGGCTGATCTCCCTGGCAGTTGTAGCACTATACTGAGCCAAGTTAGCTTCTTGGAAGCTAGCAATGTCACGAGCAGAGTATCCGTAGTCTGAACTGATGTTAGACAAGGAATTATATCTCCTTATAGGCAGTGTTTGGGCTGCAATGTCTCCACCATGTCGTAAATCTGTATAGGAGCCATACTGCATTCCCATATACCCTCCATATCCCTGTTTCATAGCAGTTAGGTCCATGGCAAGTTCTCTAGAAGCCTGGAGATGTGGATCTAATTTAGAATGGTAAGAGTGAAGCCCAGCTTCAGCTAGGTTTGTATCAGACATTGAAGGCTGGAGTCTACCAGGGAAAGGTAATGTGTACGCCTTACGTTCATCCATTGGATATTCATGGTAACCTCCAGGTTGTCTTTCCTGGTCAGACTCATATGTGAGAGGTGGGGCAGATGGAGGCCTAATGCCCTCTTTCTCACCACCAACACAGCTTCCACCAAAAGGAAGTCGGTATACAACATCACAACAAGCTGGTTGGTTGTCAGGTTTAATTTGGCCTCCTGTCAGATCCATAGCATCCTGCCCTTCTTCTACCTTGACTAGCTGAGTCACTGCCCTGGCCTGCTCTGGCCCTCCATCCATCTGTACTACCATGCTATGTGGGGATTTACCTCCTGATATCAAGCCAGGAGGACTTGGCTTCCCTTTCAGCTCAACAGGGCCAGTGCCATACAGCTCAGGGTTAATGACTGGTGACACAGCACTGACCACAGCTGAGGCAGCACTAGTCTGACTGACTAGCAGGTCTTTTTTCAGCAAAGGTGAGATCTGGCCAGTAAGGTTGTATCTTGCTAAAGCAGATGCCTGTTGCTGCTGGTGTTGCATCTGATGGTGTTGTTGCAATTGCTGTTCAAGGAGCTGTTGTTGCTTCTGCAGTTTCTCTTGCTGTATTTGTAGCTCTCTCTGTTGGATACTGAGGTCTTCCAGTTTGGCATCAATTTTTGGTATTGATGGGTCACTTGGAGGTGAAATTGGTGGTTTGTTTTGGGAAAGACACACAGCTGTACCCATGCCCTGACCCAGATCCACTCTGTTTTGATGGGGATCACCATAAACTGTTGGCTGTTTTGGCTGGGTCATGAACATGGAAGCAGCCACAGTGACACTAACAGTGGTTGGTGTGGTGATCTCCTGGGTGTTCAGATTCATAATCAGTGGCTGCACAATTGTTGAGTGCCTACTACCCTCTGGTCCACCATGGTATTTCCTGCTTTCAGTGGCCAACGAGGTGAGATCCATTCCCTGGTCAGTGATGATAATAGGAGCTGGTTTGGTCACTGTTCTGAGGTCCACAACACTTCCACCTTGGATCATATGGCCCTGCTCTACCCTGGAAGTGCCTGGGACTGTAGATATTCGACAGAGGGAGATGTTGTCCATTGACATGGACCCTCTTGTGTAAATGCTAGCTGTGGTGACCATACTTGTTCCAACATTTACTTTCTCCACTCTTTGTGTTCGGTAGAAGCTATGTGAAGGAGACTGTTGGTATGGTGGCGTGTCTGGAGGGCTGCCACATGGAGAGTAATTGTCGAATGTGGATTGACGACTAAATCGGGTTGGCGAAGACAGTGGAGAAGTAGCAGTGTTGACTGTCATTGGCCTGGCTGGGCTTGGAGGTGGGGAGTATGGAGCATCCTGGGAAGATTGCTGACGATAAAGACGTGGAGAAACCGATCGATGTGATGTTTGGGTTCCCTGGGCCATCACTGGAGATGTAGGCCCAGTGCCAGCTGATTCCGACATTCGTATTGCTGAGCTGAAAGTCTGTGTAGAGAATTCAGCTGTATTTCTTCTGGAAGGTGAGCGGGTGGGACTCTGTGGTGGCGGTGATGGCGAAAGAGGAGGACTGGTGCTCCTGTAATAAGTAGTATACTTGGATGAACGTGGCTCAATAACTCTCTCAGTAGAAGATGTTGAGCTGTCTCTCATTTGGACATCTCTTGTCTCCCCTACCCTTCTGGTGATAACTTCCCTTTGACTGTAAGCCTGAGTAATCTCTGCTATCTTGCTGCATACACTTGAGACTGTAGCTGAAGATGTGGCAGGGCTTGTTGTGTGCCGGCCATATATACCAGACTGAGTAGAGGTCATAGTATGGCTTGAACTAGTCTGAGAAATAGTTACTGCATCTCTTGCGTAAACTCCATACGCTGCAATAGTCGTGGCAGCCACAGTTGGAGTTATTCCATTCTTTCCTGCTTGGCTTTTTATCCTGTCTTTGTGTCCATCCTTTGCAGAGAAGTGCTGTGTTACTCGGACATCAGGAATACGTCCTCCAGTCTCGGCAAATGAGACGGGAGCTGAGATCTGGGTGGGGCTGGTCCCTGGAGTTAACAAAGCATTGCTTTGTTCCAGTAGCTTAGCAAAGGCTGAGCCTGTGTCTAAGAGCTGTTTGTCTGTGTAGGAGCTCTCAATCTCAATCTCTACTTGCTCATCAGTAGCCATCTGCATCTTGGTGATGTTCTGAGATGTTTGTCGTATCTCCTCATAAATATCTGTTTCCGTCTCTGCTGCTTCATTGTCATATCCTGCTTGATCCTGTTCATATTCATATTCATCATCATACCCTTGTCCATTAATGTCCTCTTCATAATATTGCCCATGTCTTCCATGTTGCTGCTGTTGCTGCTGTTGTTTTTGAAGCATCTCTGCCTTCCTCATCATCTCTTCATAAACCTCCTCTGCACTCTTAAGTGGTTTAGAGGTTGATGATGGGGCTGTAGTGGTTGTCGCAGTTGATGATTTCTCTACCGGTGAGTAGAGGGACATAAAGGTAGGCAGGTTGTATTCGCTGCCTGACTTGTAAAGTTTGGACTCGTATCCCTCAGCCTCAGAGTCCAGACTCTGAGGGGAATATTCAGAAGCAGAAGAACGATGGAGCTCTTCCATTTCTGCAGCTTGTCTCAACTCTTCTGTTGGAGAAGCATCTTCAATGGGTGAGAGGTTGCTGGGTGGTGTCTTGGACCTCTCTCTGCGCCTCTGAGCCCTCAACTCCTCCTTGTCCCTCTTGGTTTTTCGTGCTGTGCTCCTTATTCTCTGTTGTTCCACTTCCCTCATCTTCTCCTGCTCTCTCAGAAGTTCTTCTTCCTCTCGCAACTCATCCTCTTCTGAAGAGTCTTCAATGGTTGGAAGCAGAGGGCCATGGGAGCGGTGGCGTGCTTTCCTCTGCTGCTTTGCCTCTTCCAGCCTTTGCCTCCTGCTGGGGCTACTGTCACTGTCCTCCTCCATTGATGAGATGGAAGTAGGAGACTGGCCTGAGCCATATGAGGAGGAAGTGGCTGGCAGAGTGGAGGAGTAGTCACCCCGAGACCGCTCCTCAGGAGATCCTGTCAGGCTCTCCATCTCTAACTCTGGTTCCCGATCAAGGCTCAAGTCATTTTCATTGCCAAGCTCCATGTCTCGGCTGTAGCTGTTGGTGTTATTGAGTTCAATGGTTTTGAACCGCCTTAAGCCTCCTTGAGATGCCATCACATCCTCCTCCCCCTCCTCCACAGAGCCTTTATAAACATCGGTTGAACTCTTAGTTTCCTCCTCGAAACTGCTGGAGTGGTGCTGAAGACGCCTTTTCTCTTTCCCTGAGTCAGATGTGATGTGTTTATGGTGACTTTTCTTGGGCTTCTGGTAGCCATATCCTTCATCTTCCTCATCTTCCTCTTCCTCCATCTCCTCCTCCTCCTCTTCATTTTCTTCATCAGCGCTCATCTCCATTATTTGTCTCCTCATGAACTCCTCATCTGTCATCTCTGTGGGCTCAGCCTCTTTTTCCTTCTTTTTCTTCTCCTTCTTTTCCTCCTTCCCTTCCTTCCGTTTACCCTCCCAGTCTCCTCTGTCTTCTTCTTCCTCCAGTATATCTTCTAATTCCTCATCAGAGTCATATGCATCTGGTGGGATCGACAGAGAGCGTGGGCGCTGCTTTCCTCTGTCATCCAAGTCTCTGTCTCTGTGCTTCCTCCCCCTTCTGTCCACCTTCTCTTCAGATAGGCTCTTCTCCAGCAAAGGCCTCATGGAGCTTTCCAGCTTGGTGATTTCAGAGGGGCTTGGTGGAGAGCCCCGACCAATTATTCCCCTTTCACTCAGCTTCATCTCCTCTTCTTGGATTAGACCTGTGATTTCACTGTGGGAGCTGGAGATGCCATCAGAGGAGTAGCCTGTGTCACTGAGGCTCTGAGGGCTGCGTGATAAGTCATGGGTGCTGTTGTTCTTTGTATCCTAAAGAGAGAAGAAGAAAGAAAGAAGAATATTTTATTTTGTGCAAGGTGTTTAACTTAAGTCATAATTTATGCAAAATGTGAGAATGTGTTGATGCCGCAACACATCAGGCATACAACTTAAGCCCACATATATCTAGATTCCAATTTTTAGGAAAACAGTTATTGTTTCTACCTAATCTAACATTTATCTATAGAAAAAATGATTTTGTTCCTTCACTCACAGATTGATGTAATATATTTTCAATGGACTGCACAATAATGGATCCATGTTGATCAATTAAAAAATGTCAGATAATAAGATATTTCCAAGGCACCTGATTTACATTTTTGTTTGTCATTTTGATAGAACAGCCATGGTAACCTGCAGTGCTCAATTTAATAAAAAGATACTAGCTATAAATATTCTTGGTCTACATACTGGTCTATCATGAAGAAATAAAGCATTGACCCTGAAAGTCCTTTTCAAACTCTACACATAAAAATATCTTCATAAATATAAACTGCAGTTCAATTTGTCAAAGCTGATTCAAATAGCTTTTCCAGATGTTAATGTATTAAGTACAATTTGGAGCCCTAAAATACGATTACAGAAATAGCACTAGCTTATAGCTTATATGTGGGGAAAAAATTGGATGCTCAGATTTTCGTATGAAAAATTTGCTAGATACAATAAAGACAGATTTAGTGACTGAATTCCGAGGCATGTAAGAAAATAAGCTTGAAGTTGTAATTCAGTTTTATAGTGGATGTCGAACTCTGCAGGAAAACACTGAACAGTTGGATGCAATAATTAACAAAGACAGAGATTTGCCCTTCCTGTTTCCAACACTGAATAAACTGTATTTCATATCAGATCAACCTACAGCTATGCCAACCCTCTGGACAAAATCCTATATTATCATAGTTACAATTTACAAGTAATAAAGACAAACATAAAGGACACTCAATTAAATACATCAAGGGTATAGTCTGATATTATTAAGAAATAAATATATAGTAATATAATTAATGATAAGATTAGGACATTTTACACACATTATCATGACGTGACTTTGGTTTGTTAACATGTTTTTGAGCCATTGATGCAAAGAGGTTAGTCAAACTATTCCTTTTATAAGAATGACAATTTTTTTGTTTTTTGTTTTGGATGAGTGATTGTGGAGAAAACATGACTGAAACATAAAAACTACTCAGAACTCATTCATCAATGGCTCTAACTCAGATAATAACATGCCAAATCATAATCTCAAAAGGACTAACCTGGTGAATGAGAGGGGGGATGGAGGACAGACTACAAAATAGATAAATAATATGGAAATGTTTTCTAGAAAAAACCTCTGACGATTGTTATGGTACTTCAGAGGAGACTTTACTTTGAGTCTTCTGCACTTTAAATTCCTAGCAGCTCCCTAGATGAGGAAGATCTGCTTTGCCTGTGAAAAGGCCCAAAGCAGCCAGTCTTTATTAATATTTCAGCAGGAGCGATGGCTGCCGCCAAGTAAGAAAAAGGCATTATTTCACTCCCTCTGTTTCTCTCTCACTCTCACTCCCTCTCCCCAAGGTAGTCCATGAATGCTGCCACTTGCAGCCTCAGCATTCTGTAAGGAGGAAATCAATGACATGCTTTCCAAACAGCCATGGACGTCAGGAGGAGAAAGTAATTGGTTCAACTTCCAGTTTTATATAACCAGGCTCCACAGGAAATCTTAAGTAGTGTCATGAGATACAACAACTATAATGTGGGATGTGAAATACAATCATTTGCATACAAGATAATTCTCTTTGTAGGATAAGAGCAGAAAAGCTGGGCTCGGCTGTGACTACTGACGTCAATAAAAATACAATTCACATTCAATTTTAGAGGCATTTTCTTAGAGACATTTCTTACAAAAAGTGCAATTGAAAAACAATACATATGTCACTAAAAAGGAATCGAACATTTTGCTAAATGATTATGGAAGCCAGAGATGCCACTGAGAAATTACTTTAAATTTAAGCAGACATGTTCAAAATATAGACAGAGAAAATACAATACAACTGGAAATGTATTTCTTAAATTCTTTTGAAAGTGACCTAGATAGAACTTTACAAGTGCTTATCTGTGAGCACAAGTCATCACAAATATGAAATATAGGCCACATTCACAGTAGCATGACCAGCCTCAGGATGCCGCTGTCATTCATTTTCTTACATCTGGGGTCTAAACACAGCATTCACAACCTAAAGGAAACATTGACAGCAATCTAATGTGGCAACTGGTTGCAGGTCTATGGCAGGATCCACGAGATGTAAAAACTTAACCTCCATTTCTCACGTGTCAGGAACCACAAACTTCCCAACTCAGCTGGTCACATGGCCTGTTTATCACATGCATCCGTTTTATAGTTCAATTGACTTTACCAGCAACATTACACCGTGCACTACAGTTTCAATGTCACAGGTGGGAATAGTAATAAAATAAAATGTTTATCAACTCAAGAAAAAATGTCTTCATTTGTTAATGTAGGGCTTTTATTTATTCTATTGTAATGGACAAAACTTAATGTACAAAGCTCACAGGTAAAGATGGTGAGTGTGGCCTGGGTGTTCATGACTAAACGCTTGCTGCACATCCATGAGTGAGGCATATTGAGTGTCAGAATCACATTAGATCCTGCATTTGACAAAGCACCTGCACAACAGCTGGCTGGTTCTCAGGAAGTTATGGTAAAATGTCTTGGAGCTATTCAAACAATAAGTACATTGGAACAGGTACAGATGTGCAGTCGAGTCCCAAAGACCAGCTATTACACACAGTCAAATATCTATTGATGTAAGAGCTTACTGTGAGCATGTAGTTTACAAAAGCATCATTAAGATAGCAGCATTATTATCACTGACGGCTAATAACCAAGGACTGGGAGATGTGTAGAGGTCCAATGTGGGCAACGTCCTGTTAAATACACATCTGCTGCTGGATAAGAGCTTCCACGAAGCTCATTCAGTGTGATGACAAACTGTACGAATGAGAAGCAGGGCCAAGCTGAAACAGCCATGCACACTGAAATAACCTGCTTACATGCTCTCATAGTTAAAACAGTCAAACAACAGTAGCCACGAATGGTCCAAGGCCTGTATGTTACACTATGGTTTTCACAGAATATTTGCAGGATTTTTTTATTATTATTATCATAATTATTTGGTATTGGTATGTATCTGCCAAGTTCATTCGGTTCACATGTGAGTTTTCCCATAGTCTAACATACAGAGAAGTACACTGGACTAAAGCAATGTCAGAAAAGCCAGAGCAGACTTACATCATAGTGCCTGGACTTCTTGATTTCCTTGATAGGTGTGATCTGCTCCCCTTTCTTCTGGGAGGGTTTGGTGTCTTTGGCAGTTTGGTTGTCAGGCTCGATTTTGGACTTCTCCTCAGTGGGTTTCAGAGGTTTCTGGGTCTCTGTGGTTGATACCGGAACCGTGGCTGGTGTCGTGGTCTTGGTGTCTGTCGGCTGTTTGGCAGCAGTGGGTGCAAACGGTCCGCTACCACCAGTCCCCACTTGCCCTTTCTGCGCCTGGGGCTGGGCTGGCTTTGGCCCCTGCTGACTGGTGGGTTTATGCAGAGGGCTTTGCTGACTGGTTGGCGCCTGGTGACGAGGCGAGCCCATTGGCTGGTGCTTCGGAGATGAATGAGGAACTGGAAGTGGTGGTTCGTCCAGGCCGCCTCCGGACATCAGCCGCTGGGTCTGGCAGTTGAGACATAACCATTCCTTTTTCTGAAACACAGCAAGGACAGAAACAAATGCAGTTAGTCACACAACTCGTTTTTATCTTATATTGTCACTATAATATGGTCAATAAAACACACTCATTGATTTTATTATAGCTTTGCAAATTCCTACAGCTCCATTTTGGCTCATTGTCATACTTTGAAAAAGCTTTGAAAAAATTTCAAAGCAATAACACCAATGTGGGAGGAAAGACAGTAATGGGCACCATAACAAAAAAAGCAGCTTTATTTTTCAGGCATATTAAAGACCTTATAAAGAGATATTTTGAATGGAATGTACCAGGACTGTCAAAAAGCCAACAGGTAGATTATTAGTGTTCAACAGTCGAGGCAGTAGCACTTAGCAGTTCCCAGATCAGTGTGTTTCTGTGTGAGTGTGTGACTTGAATACCATTTAATCTTGTATTTCACGAGTTCTCATTCAGTTTCTGCGATTAAAGAAGATTGGCGGTACTGATTAATATTATTAACATCAAATATGTTGATTCCACTTAAACAGCAGACTGGAGATAACAAAAAAACACACATATGCACTCCATCACACACATGCACAAACTGTATGCACACTGGAAATCTTATTTCCAGACAGAGCTGTCAGAGCGGCAGCAGGCTAAGCTAAGCTGGCGTGCATTTCTAAAAGGCCAAGTCACACTGACAGCTACACCCTATTTTCATCACATCGGCTCCACTCACTTCTCACAGTGTGAGGCTGACTGATGATAAATTACGCAGCGAGTTGCGCGCGCACACACACACACACACACACACACACACACACACACACACACACACACACACACACACACACACACAC
>JAOWBC010001714.1:7074485-7090369 GCA_028566105.1 Hypoplectrus providencianus
CTGTGTGTGTGTGTGTGTGTGTGTGTGTGTGTGTGTGTGTGTGTGTGTGTGTGTGTGTGTGTGTGTGTGTGTGTCAATGTTAATTTAAACTTTAAAATTCATTGCTGAATGCAATTATTGAATTGATATTTCTTTCTGCTGCCAGAGCAGTGTAAATGTAATAAGCAGCCACAGTTGATGCCATCCAAGTTATCGAATGCATTATTAAATGAATGAGCACTATAAGAGATTTCAGCCTGGTAATTGTCAGTGTATTCTCACAAATTCAATTATCTTTTCACTGCAAGAGAACCACCAGCAGAAGTCGTATTAAAAGACAGCAAAATAATTACTGATTCATTCACTAGTGGCTCCTGAAAGCCATGAAAGGCGCTCCAAACATCCACGGGCATCAATGAATTAATATGGACAATAACAGGCTGCGGAAAGACCCACCACAAACGCACATTCATACTTATTTTTTTCTGTGTGTCAAAGGTGACATGCACACACACACACACTTCAGGCTGGAAATCACATACAAACACACTGAGACATTATTCATTGAGTGCACACCTTGAGCAGGAGACACAACACAAACTCTGGAGGGGAAGCAAATGGATACAGAACTCTGCCCGAAGACACCTCTATATTTTTAAAAGAAGGTGATGCATCAACAATGCATCTGGCTATTCTTTTCTGGTATTAAAGAAGTAATTTGCCAGTGCTTTCAATTGCTCAGTGTGAGTGTTTTCAATCAAAAAATACCTGGTTAAGGAAAAAGATGGGACACTGTAGTGATATGTTTGAAAGACACCAGTTTTAACTGTTTCGGGAGATGGAATGCAAATTGCGATCTCATACAAAGGCCACAACAATGACAATTTCTATGCAATTCTATTATTCTTTCTTCTATTGCCTCTGCTGTCACTGACTGAACGAGTCGAGGCTCGCTGTATTACCAACTTGAATGGTTAGTGCACACAGAAATTGGAAATGTTGATTTACTGAACTCCAGTGTCACAATGTTCCAGTCTGACTCTTTTTCACTGAAAGGTTTTCTTCTTGTGGACAGTCTGGCCGTGACAAAATCTCTTTCTCTCCGTCTCTACTTTTTCTCCTTTTCTCTTCTATTTATCTCTATGCTTTGTAATCTTACTCCCTATAAACTTCTCTTGTTCTCCATCACACCTCCATGTCTTTGCTCAATCCTGCTTCTCTGTGTTGCCTCTCTGTCTCTTACTCTCTATTAACTTTCAGTCTGCAATAACCATGGCCTCGCTCCCCCAATGTCTTCTTTTTACCTTTGTTGAATTCTGCCTTTTTCAACATTTTGATTCTACTCTTAAAAAGGAAAGTGGAACTATCCACCAGAGTTTCAGCAGTGAGTTTCACTCGATTACTATGTTTGTTTAAGGAACAATGTGCAGAAATGAATATTCAATTGTCTGAAATCATGTATTGCTTAGAAGAAATATTCAAACAACCAGCACATTGGCAATTCTGACCAACCTACTGTGTACCACAAAGTTTTTAGTGTCTTGCAAATAAATGAACCAGAAATGTAACAAAACCAAAAATGTACCATATACATTTTCAGACCAGTAGAGTGCATTGAGTGCGTGTGTGTGTGTGTGTGTGTGTGTGTGTGCGTGCGTGCGTGCGTGCGTGCGTGCGTGTGTGTGTGAAAAGGGAGTGGGGTGACTCAACAGAATCCTCAAAGCTTCCCAGATTCACCCAGCAGAGACACTGAAGACGACAGGATAAGAGTCTTAAAGCTGACAGGGAAACTGATGAGGGGGGAAAAGGGGTCGAAAGAAAAAATCAAAGAAAAACGTATATGAGCTACAGTACACTCACAGCAAAACTGGCTTCAAAAAATCATCCTGTTTGTATCCATAGATCAACACTTGAATCAGTTGTTTTTCTGTTGTTACAGCTGCCCCTACTGGCAGTTTTATGGCAGTAACATTATAACATCCAGCCTTTTTCTGATATTTGTGACCAAACAAATACAAACAAGTACCCTTCACGTGCTCCCCAAATGCCCCTGTTGAAACATAATTTGTAGGTATTCTTTTAGTAAGGCTGTTTAATGACATTTTTGTACCACCTGTTTACTGCTAACCAAGCTGGCAATTATAACTATATTAATGTGATGTGTTGCTTATAAACTTTTTGAAGTTGTGTTTGTATTCACCAGATTAATTAATGACAGCGAGTACATTTTTTTAAGCTACGTTTTCAACTTAACTCAACAACAAATCCATAAAACCATATGACAACATAAGGCATTTTTCCTGATCTCATATATGACAAGTGTGATTTTTTAGACCCATTGTTAACGTTATGAATGGTAACACTTTGTTAGGTTTAGGAAACAGAATGACTCACTTAAGGTTGGGGGGGAAGTACATGATAAGGCAAAGCAAAAGACTGTTGAATGCAACGACCAGAAATAAGGTAGTTATGTAGCTACATCAATATTGACTTTCGATTTGACATGGCTACATACAGAAATTCAAATAAAAATATTTGGAATGAAAACTTTGTTTTTTGGTTTTACCTGAGACATAACCACCAGTCTCCTGGGTCAAAGTCTTGGGTTTGTTTGACCCATCCACCAACCCTCACAGGCTAAGTGGACTTCCACCTTTGCGTTTAAACTCCATAGCATGTCTTCATTTTAGCATTCATTCCAACTTTCTGCATGGCTAACCCTAACCCTAACCCTAACCCTTTGGCTTTGGGAGTTCAAATGAGTATAATCCTAGTCAAAACTTTATATATATATATAATACCCCTAGAATTTAGGGTCACTATGATTACTATAGGACAGAGAGAACAATGAGAAAGAAATGAAAAGAAACAAGAAAGAAAATTATAAAGGCAATGGGAGATAGGAAAAAGGCGTAATGGTGAGAGAGCTGTAGATAGTCATTTTCATTTTCAGGAAGACACCATCACTAATTGTTGTGAGAAACCGAGGCTGACGTAGGTGACAACCCAAACAATAGGAATCGTCCTTCTCTGTGCGTGTTTACACACTATGCCTCTGCGTTGCATTCAAGACATTTATTACTGTCGCATGCGGCCTTTAATGACCCAATACGCATGCTTGTTCAGTCAAAGTGATTTCACCCAGCCCCATTATAACCCTCCATTTACTGTCTGATTGTGGAAGAGAGGAATAAACGTTGCCTGCCAATCATACATAAGTGGCAAAGACAAGGGCAGATGGATGAGTGGAGAGGTGGTAGAAAGGGGAAAAGCAGGGTGGGAGTGGGGGGGTAAGTAATGATGTACCTTTGTAGGACTTTTCCATTGACTGCAGTTTTAAATAATCTCATAAAGAGGCTTCAATATGGTGGCAATTTCAAGGTATACTAAATGAGAGCTATACTGTAGCAGATGGGTTGACCAGTTTTGATGCTACTTTTATAAGATCAGTTCTTGTATGGAGAAGGAAGTAGGAAGGATTGGACTGCAGTCTGCAGCCTGACTGCAGTTTTTCATTCTCAATCCCTGAAATTCCCCAGGGGAGGTGCTTTCAGTTGTTATTGATGTTAGACCTTAGTATTCTTCTCTTCCAGTTGATGCACAAGTAAACAGAGGTTTGGGTAGGATATACCTGATCTTGTACCCCCTAGCCGGATGCATTCCTGATGCCACTTCTGGACCTGAAGCAAAACAAGTCTATTTAGCTTATTGGTGGACCCAAACTAAACATCTATTTCCTCCTCCTCCTCACTTTCTCCTCCTCCTCCTCCTCCTCCTCCTCCTCCTCCTCCTCTATTCCACCTCTGCATCCATTTCTCCCCACTCTGGGCTGTTGACAGAATTGCTTTTGTATGGCCCATTTATTCCCATCTGCCTCCTCTCTCTTTCTCCTTTCTCTCCACCTCACCTCACATTATTATTATTTCTATTGCTCCTTGTTTTTTTTTTTTCCTTTCCCTCTCTTGACTCACTGTCCATCAACTCTTCAGAGTTGTGCAAATTTAATTTCAGGACCACAGATCGTTAAATAATATGACAGAATATGTTATAAATAGTACCTTACAAAATTGAGTACATTCCTCACATTTTTGTAAATATTTTATTATATCTTATATAATTTATCTGACACTTTGATACAATGTAGTCAGTGAACAGCTTGTGTAGCAATGTAAGTTTATTGTGTTCTTAAAATAACTAAACACACAGCCATGAATGTCTAAACTGCTGGCAGTGAAAATGTCCAAATTGTGCCCAAATCAGTTATTTCCCCCTTTCGGTTTCATGTGACTGGTCAGTATTCGAAGGTCTCAGGTGTGAATGGGGAGCAGGTGTGTTAAATTTGGTGTTATCTCTTTCACACTCTCTCATACTGGTCACTGTAAGTTCAACATGACACCTCATGGCAAAGAACTCTCTGAGGTTCTGCAGAAAAAAGTTTCTCTACATAAAGATGGCCAGGCTATAAGCAGTTTGCCAAAAGCCTAAAACTGAGCTGCAGCACGGTGGCCAAGATCATAAAGTGGTTTACCAGGACAGGTTGCCCTCAAATCAGGCCTGAGTTCACATGCTCAGTGTCATATCCGAAGGTTGTCTTTAAAATAGAGACCTAGAGGTTGAAGGGGTAGGGTTCTGCCTGTCAGTGTTGGGACCACACTGCATCTAATTGGTTTGAAGACAAGCACACTAAGGATTACTGGAATCATGTCCCATGGACTGATGAGTCCAAGATAAACTTATTTAGTCAGCAAGATACACTTGTCTTTCTGGTCCTAACCTGGTTGCCACACACGCTTGACATCCTCTGACAGTTTGGCATGTAGTGGGATCTACATAGTCTGGGGCTGCATGATACCTGCTGCACTGAGGAGCTACTGCTCTATGAGGGAACCATGAATGCCAACATGTACTGTGACATTTTGAAGCAGAGCAGGATCTCCTGCCTTCAGAAACTGGACTGCAGAGCAAATTTCCACCATGATAACAACCCCAAACACACTTCCAACAACCACTGCCTTGCTAAAGGAGCTGAGGGTGAAGGTGATGGGCTGGCCAAGCGTGTCTCCAGACCTAAACACTCATGAACATGGACACTCCATGCCCAAGAGCAGCATGGAGTCATCAGGAGGTTGAAATTAGATCCTCAAAACAGTTGTTAACATGATTCCTAACCAATAAGCCCACTCTTTACTGTCTTCTCTTCTACCATATCAAAAATTGAATGCTTTATGTAATGCTTTCAGTTACTCTTGTGCATGATGATTCATGGTCTTGGAAGGTTAGCTTACAATCCAACATTACCCACTGTCAACACTGATTACTCCAAAAGTACAGTACCAGTTTGGCTAGCATGATGTTTGTTTAACAAGTGCTAGGCTATCTGATATTAGCTACAATAACTTTTTTCTTGCTTTATCAGTTTTGGTGCAGTAAAATTGTGGATGTATTATGGCTTTTGCGGTGGCTTAATAAATGTGGGGGTAAAATCCCAGAATGCTATTTCCTTCCTACCCTAAGCTGGTTGCAGGAATGAATTTGCTAGCAGTTAGTGACCTTCCCCTTCATTTCAGAACAGCAGAGTCACTCCTGAGCTCAGGCAGGAAACTCATCTTCTGACTTTTGAACAAGTACATCAGGAGGTCATTTTCTGAATCATATCTCTCTGCTCAGTTCTTCACTCTGTAGTCACAGAAATATTTTCAATCTCTTGTATTTGTTCACTGCTTGTAAGATGTTTGCTGGATATTATACTACTATAACTAATATTTTTCAGATATCTGAATTAAATATATGCCTGAGTATTTAACAGCTTTTCAGCTTGTGCTCTTTTCTCCTCTTTGCTCCTCTATCAGAAGATTCAACACAACAACACACCCTGCTCATGGCTATGTAATGGGCTCATTGTCTCAGTGATACATGAAAATGAATGCATGCATACAAGTGATCATATGAATGTAAATACATTCAAATATCCATTTCACATGCATTTTGAATTAAAATTCATATTTATTGATCTTCTCAGGGAAACTGGGTATTTGCACCAGCAAAACATATCAGCAAAACTAAACTTATGGAAATAGGAAAGAGGAGCAGTAGAACTTGACAAAGAAAATATTCACACATGCCCACGCACACATATTCTCACTAGTGCTTGTCACTGTTTTAAGGAGAAGTGTGTGGGCAGCTCAGCAACCTATTTTCTGTGTGATAACTTTACTCTGTATTACACCACCTCATGTATTATCTGTTTTGCCTTAAATTCAAAAGAGGGCAAAGAGGAGGAAAAGAGACATTCACACAAACACAGCTGGTATTACGGAGCTGCTTTTTCTTTTTCTCAATCAAACCAAAGACTACAGGATGTGTTTGTACTGATTTACACTACAAGAGAGGAAATAATCACTGAAACCAGACCCTTATTGCTGTGAATGCCCGTATAATGTTAGCTCTCAGTGGCACAATTTGACACATCTAATATGATAATGTCCTCCTACCTTCTCCCTTCTGTTTGTTTTCAATCTGAGACCAAAAAACAGCTGAAATGTAACATCAGGTATCTCACTCTAAATTGAAAACTGAATGCTAAAAACATCAATGCAATAATCATAGTAAACCTAACTGTGATACTGTGATCTCACGCACGTAACTTTGACTCATCTTGTTCAACCTCAATATATATAACAGCTGTGCCTGTTTAAGATCAAAAGTATATAATCTTTTCTTTACAGTTGGTGTTAACAATGCTTATGTGAGACAGGAATTTGTCATTACACATCAAAAATGGAAGAAGGTCTAAATACTAGAATACAGGATGCTTGTTCTGCATTACATGACTTTAGTACTGTATGAGTTCTTCCAGGAATGACCCAACATCACTAATTTAACATTGAACAACATGGAGCTTGATCTTGTTTGATGAACTAAAGTCGATGCTATATTGCTTTTATGGCACAGAATATTGGGTGATAGATGGTTGATAGATTTGATTTTAGTTGTAATTCAACATTAGAGATGAAAAGTTAAAATCTGTGGATGAAAAGAAATAGTGAAATCACCATGCTGGACTATTGTGCAACGTATTATTTCAGTGTGTAAGCATTTGGTAAAGATAAAGCTTTGTTACATAACCAGGGGGCAGCAACACATCAGCACAGCTGTGCCATTCCCTGAAATGCTCGTGCGTATTCACACCAACACACACACACACACACACACACACACACAGACTTGGAGGCATGCCTCTTAATACCCACACGTATAGTGCAGACATTTATGCACACATACTGTACTATCAGCACGTGTACTGATGGAGGTTATTGTTAGGCAGTGCTGTGTCTCTAAGAGGCTTTGCTGCAAATGACTTTGTAATGATACCACATGGTGCTGAGTAAAGGCCACAAACACTGACCTGGATTTAATAGAGACACTTCCTACGAGGCTAAATACTGAATTTTGCTCTCAAATGTTAAAATGATATCCGTCCCTTGTTTAAAAAATAAAAAAAGCAACTGACACCTATCCTCTCTAATTGGCTTTAAAGCACAATTAAATAAGGTTAGCAGATAGAGGGCTGCAAAAAAGACTTTTTGTATGGATTACAATAAAACAGTCATCGACAGTGTCTTCAGCATCGGCAATGCTTCATATCATTTTTAATTTGTATCACGTTCAGTGGGCTGCAGCATAGGCCCATCACACCAGGTGCTTGATGGTTGTTTGATTTACAGCCAGAGGAGAGGCTGGAGACTTGGAGCACTAACTGTACTCTATGATACCCAGGTGGCCCTCTACACAAACAACACACACACATACGCACGCACACACACACGTTTACAGTATTTTGCAGCACTGATACTCTGTCAGCCAGATGTCTAATGCACCTCTCCATCTATTTATGTCTTTAGCCCATATCTCTATAACCTTCTAATGTGTTCTTAGCAGATGGCTGCTATAAATAAGAACCGCTGCTCAGTCATTTAAACGGTGTTTGTGAATGCGCTTTTGTGGCGAGATGTGAATTTATAAGTTTGATACACAATGTTTGTGTGTTGCTTTAATTGATAAATGCCTTCATGTGCATGCAGTGTGCACACTGTTTATGTGTCCTGGTTTGTCATGTACAGTATGTTTTTCTCTGTGCTCAGTGTGTCTCCAGCAGATGTGCTATTCCACAAGAACAGTGTGATAAACGCACACACACACCTGTCTACATTTACCTCTCAGTATGGGAACAGGCTCACATTGTTTTCAGCAGTTAGAAATGTCATCAGCGCCTCAGTGCGTGACAAACTGTTCATTATGAACCATGGAAACACACACACTCCTAGCTGCCTGCACCTATGCGTAGAGCTTCCATCACATACAGAAGGCCTGTATACACATTTACACAACCTTTCTCACACATTCTGATACACACACGCTCATAGAGCAGCAGCAGTCTGATTGAGATGTATAATGCCTCATCAACTCTCCTCCCAGTCAAATCAAGTCCCCAAGACAGAAAAGGCTAGCACAGAAATTGGATTTTGAAAATTATATCTGTCTGGCTGACTTGCAGGCTGAATCTGAATTACTTGTTAGCCTGCGTTTTTTCTGCCAGGCTGCCTACATCACTCACCCTGCTGGGTGACAGGCTGTCTGTCGGCCAACTTGCTGACTGATTGACTGAGTGATTACCTTGCTCGTCAATGGGCTGACTAGCTTAGTTAAGATTAACACTACATTTTAAATAAAATACACTCAAACATAAGAGCATCTTTGTGAGATTCAGGCAACAATTCAATTGTTTGAAGTTAAGAAAAAGATTAGGCTTTCAGTTGAGACCAGGAGCAACTGTGACATTTTTGGTTTTGATGCTATTAATCAAAAAGCCTTTTGATCCATTTGGATACAGTTTTGCTTGATAATGGGCATCAAATATTTTACAAGCAATGTTAGAGTCACAATAAAGATTGCCTCATAAGAAGTCAAATGTTACATCTATCCCCATGTACAGGGTTATTATACATACACAATACCTTTATATACATGCCAAACACCACAAAAAATCTCTCGAGATTTAGATATAGTCAAAACAATTACGATTCAAACCACCTGAGAACTTCAGGCATAATATAAGACACAGTTATTTAGGTGTTGTAAAAGCTGATGTGAAACATTATGTATCTGACATTTGATTTACAAGTCATACAAGTATTCAGAACTTAAAATAATAATGTTGGACACAAACACCAGTTTCCTAGATCCAGATCCACCACTTCACTTAAAGAGAGTTTGTCTTTTTTGTCACTTTACACCCTCTTCACTTTACTTTATCTCCTTTTCTTACCATCATCATTTCTGAGGCCAATAGAGGTTGCTATATAATAACATCAATAGGGGGCGTAACAACCTGCGCCTAGTGGCTCACGATTGCGTGGCTTATCTACTAATCTTAATGTTTTTAGTTTTTGTAGGTATTATGGGAGCAGTGAAAAAGAACAGCTGTGACAGTGAACCAGCTATCCAGATAAGACTGTAAGACGAAATAGGAGTCAGTTGTGGTCCTCCCTCTGGAAATTTTTATATGCAATTTATTTGAAACAGCATGTCCACCAGTCCACCATCTGCATGCATGCATGCAAGTTGTTGCCAGAGAACATCATCCAAGCAGCAATTACATTTCCTTCTTACATTTCTGTTACAGAGTGATGATTTAAAGCACAGGCTGGACGATTAATTTGCTACTTTAATGATGGGCTGCCTGTCACAGTGAATGAATGGCTGCCCGACTACCTGACTGGTTGACTGACTACAGGCGCAGCCTCGGCCGGCTCAGGCACTGAAATGAAAGCAGCCAAATTCTGACAAATTGAGGCTGGTGTGAAAATGATCAAAGGGAAAAAAGCAGTGGGATGCAAGAGAGAGGAGAGGATGGAGGGGAGGTCTCAGGGAAGAATTATGCTGCTTAGCATGCTGCTCCATACTTGGAAACTTATCTTTCAACAGTCTCTTTCTGTCTCTCCAACACATGCAGGCAGAAATGGAAATCCATTTTAGGGTGTTTCCCCCTCATGCTCTACCTGCTCACTAAATGAAATCTGACCCTACAACCCTAAGGAATCAATATCTATCAATGGGAAGTCTCATCAGTGTTTGAGTTCACTAGAGTAGGTTGAATCTGGTTGTAAAACGTCATGGTATTAGGAGATACACACTAAAATGTAAGAATTGCCATCTTAGGTATTTGCGTAAATCAGAAAAGAGAATGAAAATTTTATAACTTAATTTTTTTTCTTCTACATTTCGGAATAAGAAGAACCCAGGGCATCATGGGTTGTTTGGAGTAGTTCCCATCTCACTGTAGTATGAACTTCTAAAACATCCCTCGAACATCTTCTCTGCACTTTAATTGAAATTCCTATCAGTGATGTGTCGCCGCAGGAAGGAGAGGCATGTAAATGTAATTTAACAGAAAGGAGCAAAAACCACAGAGAGAGGATGGACAGTGAGTAAACACTGAAGAACAAGCAGGTGTGAAGACGCATTCAAAAGAAAACAGGCGACCATGTTGCTGTCACTTTGAACTCAATAGACTTCAACAGTGATGCTGGAAGTAAATGCAAATATATGCATTGAGAAGAGAGAGTTTGTGTGAGTTGGTGTATAACATGAGGCAGGGTAAGGTAGGAAGTTGTTCAGTATAAGTACTTTTGGTTATAGGAATAAAGGGGACAAAAGCAAATGCTGAGAGGGGATACTTTGGGATGTCGGGCTTCTTTTGTTGTTGTTTTTATTCTTATTCTTTTCAGTGCTTATATTTATATCTTGAATGCTCTTTATTTTCGGTACTTCTTTGGAAAATTCTGGAACCAGAATTTCTTTCAGGGTTAATAAAGTTTTGTCTTATCTCCAATAATATTCAGTGTTATCACTAACACCTGTTTCTCTCATACACCAACTCCTTTCTGTTGAGTTGAACTCCAGCTCAGTTTGATGTATTTTATCAGCAGGAAACACTAAACTAACATTAAGACACAAGATCAACATAAAATCTCCTATAAATATATATACATGAGTCTGAATGAATAAACAAACTCATCCCTCTTGTTCAGCACATCCCACGTTCTCTTTCCCTTTCCAGTGTCTGCCCTCGCTCTTCTTTGCCCAGTCGCCCCCTCCTCCTCCCTCTCCCTCTATGATCTTTGTTTACACAGTGGCTCGCCTTAATAAGAGCCACTTCATAATTACTCTCATTAAGTCAACAAACAGGCCCACAAGGGAGTCAACAAAAACAAAGGCAGGTTTGTGTTGTAGATAAGACAGCAAAAAGCTGGAACAACATATTTACACCTCATATAATCGGAGACACACCTGAGTGGAAAAACTCTTTCTGATTAAAATAAGTGATTCAGTTAAAATGAACTCAAATTAACTGTTTAATTTGTTCTGGATCACATACAAGGGCATCCACATCAATCAAAACTAGAGCTTTAGTAAGAGCCCAGATATTTGACTGACTATGAGAAAAGTTTGAGAGAAGCTTAATTTTGCGCTAAATATGCTTTCACAGATGTCCTCTAAAAAGCTTCAGAGCTCCATAAATTCTTTAAAACGGAAGAAGACAGAAAAGCTCAAAACCGTAACAGAAAAAAGAAAAAAATAGATCCCCAAGGCAAAAAAATGAGATAGGAATGCATGTACTTAAATTACCTACTCTGAGTATTTGATTAGGCAGAGAGGAAAATGTGCTACCGAATTTAATTGGGCAATTTCTGCTTGATGTGCTTGATGATTGCTGGAGTCATTTGAAATCTCTGAAGATCAGAAGGCAACATTAGTGGACTTTTAGAAAAATCAATCAATTACTTCATTACATGTTCAAGAAGGCCCACAGATTTAAATAATTTTTTTTTTATTTGTCCATGGGCTCTTGAAAGCATCCCACATTAATAAAAACGACACATTTCAAAGGATTCGATCATGTGAGATGAGAGGACTCCAGACAAATACACATATACACAGTATATTCTTAGGAAGATGAGTGTCGCAGGAGTTAAATCCTCCACTGGACCTCTGAGAGAACACTCTTCCCCCCAGGCAACAACTGACCACTGACTCTCTCTTCCTCTCTCTGTGAGTGTGTGTGTTTGTGTGTGTTTAACTCATGTTATGGGGACATAAATCTGTTTACACAGTCACTTTGTGGGGACCTGCCTTCCTTGTGGGGACAAATTATTTGACATTTTTAGGGTATGGTTTAGATAAAGGGTAGGATTAAGCATGGAGAAGTAACACTTCCAGTTGACCTCATGAACAGTTGGTATAAACTGCAAAAAGCAACGTACTGTAAGTGAAAGGTATGCACCAACATTTTTTAAGCATAGACGAAATGTTACGTTAAATGGCTGTGCTGAATGATGGATGACATCCAATGATTATTTATTTAATGAGTATTTACTATTGTGTTTAAACATAACCCTTTTCTCTCTTCTTCTTTTTTTTTTTACATGAATCCCCAACAGCACGATTCACATGTCTCATTTGATAGAATATCATGAATTGCACTGCAATTTTTTTTTTTCTTTTTTTTTTTTTCAAATGACCATTCAGGTTGCGTTCTCTAATAGTAGGAGTTAATGTCATCACCCAGGCTTACTGTTTTCAATAAGATCTACTGTAGCAAGAAAGAAAAAAAAATGTACATCCCACTCCTCCTCTCTGATTAAAATCACAGCACTTCAGGTACATATTTCATTAATCAGAAATAATTTTGTTTTTACTTAACACCTGACAAAAATACATCTGTTTATTTTTTTTCTTCTCTCTTTACTTTAAAAATATTATTTCTCCTAACCTGCCGTCTTTTTGCTCCACTAGCAGCAGCAGCAGGCTATTTCATGCTGCGTGTGTAATAAAAGGATTAATTTGTGTTGCTCAGACTCAGAATGGGCAGTAAATGGGACAGAGGGATATAAATAGAGACTACCTCACTCAACACTTTCTATTTCCTGAAACAGATTGCTGCAAAAGGGGCAAAAAAATAAGCTGTTAGCAAAATCTTTTTCTCCCAATTCATCATCATCATTATCACTACTGTCGTGCTCCTAATCATACGTCTTTACTATGATTTGGCCTTATGGGGTTTGCTGTTTCTTGCCTCCTGTTGCTGTGTGAGTGTGTAAATCGAACTGGAACATGACATGTTGAAAATGGATGTAGTAACATGGCTTAGCACGACAACAGGTCAAGTGGAGAGGGTGTAGGAAACAGGCAAAGGTCCCTGTTGAAATTTTTTCTGTTTTCACACTGATTTGAATTAAAACTGTATTTTATCTTGTTGGTTAGGGTTAGGGTATACTTTTCATGCAAAAGGGCAGATATACACACACAAGAGCACATGGGCAGCACAAATCATATCCTTGTTGCTGGTTTTACACTGTTTCACTGGTTGACCCCTGGCAACAGAGATATAGTAGCACAACAATAAATGTAGGTGATAAAAGAAATCTAGAAAAATAGCAAATATAAATGTAAAAAAGACACAATTGTAAATATTCTATTATGGGCAATTTATAGCAAGTAAAATGCAGTTACACATAATTTTGGGCCTCAAGAATACATAAAAAATGCGTTTTTGTAGGAAAAACTTGATGGAATTATAACATTGTTTTTTTATACAATGCCACAGGCACTTTAATTGCTTGCACAAATAAAATGATTAATCAAAATGCTACCCCATTAACAAAATGTTGATATTTTGGATGCCAATGATCACTTCCCAATGTACTGTAGGTTTTTACTGCTCTACATATCATTACACCTAATCCTGCATCAGATGAACTATTGCTAGTAAAGGTGTGTAAAGGAAGGGCTGCAGCTACAGACTGACTCGTTTTTCACTGCTGTTGCACTGGCAGATTGGGGTTTTGTATTTCACTTAATAATTAGATTTTTTGTTTCTTCTTTTTTAAGGTTCAAAATCATTGTAGAACTCCTGGTCTGTTTATAAATACTAGAAATAGGGTTAATGCGTTAAGGTCTAACTGGATTTTCGCAATAATATCAGTAAAAAAAGATCATGAATAGCTTTGCTCCTGTTTTTTTTTTCTGAATGAATTCTAATCAAATTGAATTATTATTTATTTATTTTGAGTAAGTTCCCTGGATGTCTGCAGTACAGTCCAAACAGGCTGGCGAATTAAATTAGAAAAAAAACTTCCTCTACAGTAACAGATGGGGAAAAAAAAAAATTGCCAGGCTGAAAGTGGTGCCATTAGGCTTTAGGTTGCAGTCGCAAAGTATTTGCTGCTGATTTGATTTTATCACATTATTTGCCAAGAGGCTCACAGCTGGCCAGCACAAATTAGCACTAAGCTAATTTCACTTGTAATCAGCATTGTGGGTTAAAGGCTGCGGTGAAGCATTGATCATGTGTTGTGCTCAATGTGTCAACCCAGTGAGTTCAGTCCCAGAATGCTTGGTGATCATGTCTGAAACCAGATCCTGGGTTTTAATAGGGCTGCAGGGGCCTGAAGGTCATGAAACCTAGCGCACACACACACACACACACACACACACACACACACACAAGACTCTGTTACTTCTCAATACAGGGGGATAAAATCAATGAGGGTGAGGCTGGAGTTATGAGGTTGCCGGGTGACAGTGTGGATACGCAGCCTGTCCTTGGCAGAGCCACAACACAACAGAACTGCTGAGCCACAATATGTCCTGCCGGATTTACCTTCCTCTCTGGATCTCCCTCAGCACCCTCCCTCTCTCTGCTCCCTTTATTCTGCTCATTAACTGTCATACTGGACTGTCAAAGAGAATCAGAGACTAGTATGCAGACTCCTCAGTGACACCTTGTAGAAACTAGAAGGTGTTGTACCAAAAGTGAAGTAGAGCTGCAGGGCTCGCAGACAGCTGCTCACTTCACAGCACAAAAATGCCTCACATTTGTCATTTGTAATTTCTATTTGGTAAGATTGATGTTTTTGTGATTCCCCCCCCCCCCCCATCATTTCATTCCTGCTTGTAACACCATCTATTATTAAAAGAGCTTGGGGTGTGGTGTAGTCTTGAATACTCTTTAAAACTATTTAAAAATAAACATCTTTGATTTTGTGAAAAACAGTGTCAAATCACCTACAGCAAATTGCCTTTCTTTTTTTTTCACACATGGAAAAGGATTTGAAATGTTACAAATAGTTATTAAATTGTTACAAGCAGGAGAATTTTCTGTTTCCAAAAGTATTTTCATGCCAGAGTTTTTTTTCCTTCGTTTGTCTGTTTTTATGTCCACTAGATTTTACACTAGAGCATCAGCATCTCGAGCAAGAACAAATTGGCACATCAGCCACATTTTTGCACTCACGTGCACGTGCAACCCTGGGATGAAACTGACAGCAGGAAAGGGCTGGGAGAAAAAAACACAAAGACAAATCTGACCAAAACGAATAAACCTCAGTGACATAAAGGAGCAACGCATCAGGCAGACAAGACTGAACACATTCAATGAACCAACACTCTGCTCCTGCTCTCTCTCATCTACCGGACGATGGAGAGAAGGTGGCAGGTTAACAAGGGGCATGACTACCTCATCAAACCTCAAATTGCCTTGTGATTATCACCTTTTAAACTGATGAGGGAATGTGTTGTGAATATGTACATAAATGGTGGGTTAATTACATATCTAGCAAATACAGAGCAACATTATTATTTAGCTAACACTGATTCCCCCCCGGTATATTATAATATAAGTCCAATATTCATTTTTATAGTCCTGTTTTGGTCAACAAAACCACTACACCATGGTACTGTTAGTTCTAATAGCCCAGTTCTGTTTCTGATAAGGGCCCCACGGTGGCGCAGTGGTTAGCACTCATGCCTTACAGCAAGAGTGCTTGGTGCCGAGGGTCGCGAGT
>JAOWBC010001714.1:7113029-7126691 GCA_028566105.1 Hypoplectrus providencianus
TCGAACACGCGACCCTCAGCACCAAGCACTCTTGCTGTAAGGCATGAGTGCTAACCACTGCGCCACCGTGGGGCCCAAGAGGCTTTCATTTACCCCAAAATTAATAATACAATTTAAAAAATACATTCAAGACACTTTTAGCTATACGAAAAGTGAATTAAACTCAGGCTCACTAACTAATAAACTATTTAACACTGAACACAACAAACACATGGCCTCAAAGGACAACATAAAATAGCTTATCAAACCATATTGTGACACAAAAATAAACATCAAATTGCAAGCGTAACAAAAGAAAATGAGTTTATACATATAAATAACTCAGCTACTCACAAAAACACAGACAAAGTAATTTATTAGAAATTGAAATAGTTAAAAGAAATGTATGCACAATGTGCACAAGGCTAAAAGGTAACCTGTTATGTTTAAACTATGGCAGGTTTGCAGTCCCCTCTTTACATCAGTATGGTGATCACAGTCACTCAAAATAAAAATTAAAAAAATACCTACCCGCAGTTTACATGATACATCTAATTTTTTTTTTTTTTTTAATTATCTTTTATTAATCTGTCTAAATATTTGCAGAAACTCAAGAAGGACATTGATGTTAGCAGCTCCTGTTGTGCATAGCTCAGGGAAAAGCTGGTCCATTATTTTTATTTCATTTAATGTCAAATATCAACCTGAAATGTAACTTAAGCTGCTAGCTAATTGTAGCAGAGAAGAAGTGTAAAGCTACAAAAAAGGTGATGCTTAAGGAACATACAAGTACTTCAAAATGTACTTATGTACAGTACTTGAGAACTTTGCTGTGTACGTCTCAGTTCCATTAAGATCAGGAGTGATCACTAAATTTTAAAATCATTTTTAAATGCACACGTACAAGCTTAAATTGTGGTTATATGTACTATATGTTATATGTGTATGTAATGGCTTGTAAATACAAATTATTAGCCTTAGCCTCACAATAGACAGATATAGACTTCTGTTTGTGAACATAATATACAGGACCTATATACCTCGGCTGATCAGTCACACTCTCAGGTTACAACCAGAGATGTTTCTGTTGTTTCCCAAAGGTCATGCAAATAAAAATCATTCTGTCATGCATTTTAAAAAAAAATGTTACCCAGAGACACCTTTCTGACGCTGCTGATGAACAAACCTGTTGGTTTATTTCCCTGTGGTGTAGCAGGGTAGATTGTCACCGGCAGTATGAGTGGATTCAATGGTTGTTTACCTTTCACACGACACATGCTGGGTTTTAAAATGAAGCTATGAGAGAAAAGGGTGATTTGTTTACGCTTCAAAGTGCCTCAGAGCGTGTCTCAGTGGGTTGAGGGGAATAACAGAAAAGGCTCCTGATTGTTTTCTTCTTTAGCCGTCTATGAAAAACTGATCAAAGCTTTTATTCCAAATCACAATCCTTTAGGGGGAGGAAAGAAATATGTGCTCTGCTAAATGTTTCCTGAACCACAGGTGATTTCTCTTCTGTGTGTCGGCTTCGTAAATACAGAGAGCATAATGCAATTATTTTCTGCTATGAAATAATAATACATTCCAGGAAGCATAAGGAAGAGTTGTTCTGGCTTCTTTCTCCTTTCATTAATTCTCTTTCTTCTCAGTCGCTTTTTGCCCTGTGGAAGTCATGACGGGAGAAATCTCACAGCCCTTTCAACTCATCTGAATGTGAACATGAACTGAATAATTTATTTAACTTAAAGCTGAAGAAATGACTTGATATTTCTGATCCCCATATAATTTATCGCCCCATACCCAAAAGGCAACAGTCATCAACTCTCGCCTTTATTTTTGTCAAACTATCTATGCCTCACAAGAGTTGCACCACCTTTTTCATCCTCTGAATGCAGAGTTAATTACTGTAATGTGTGTGACGGGAAAGCTTCGGTCTTTGTCAGCATTCTGTTTGGGCAGCGTCCCAGCGTGTCCTGCAGCATAGCGGACGGAGAGGAGTCTCTGATGGTGAGGGTGAAGAAAAGGTTGGAGTTATTAGGATTATTTTAACTGTAACCTGATTCATGAATATTGGACTGAAACTGCTCTATAACCAGCTTTGAAAGTGCAGGATTGCCAAATATTAAAAGCCATAAATTGGTGACCTGTTTGACTTCAATCACTTGTTTGGGCTTTTGTAACATGATTTTAATGAATGCAAGATATTTGTGTGACAAAGTGAAAGGAAATGAATTAAAACGTTTATTTAAATACTTTAGGTCATTGAAGTTACGGTGACAAGATGCTGACTTGCAGATAAATATTTGAAGGTCATTCATTGATTCTCTGTGCCAAAGTTAATGGAAAGTGAACACACTGGTTCCTGATCAGTTCATTTTACCTTGGACAGCTCCCCAGGAAATAGTCCACCCATTGCAGTTTAATATGAACGTAATGTCTGTGCCAGAAAAATCATCTCTTTAGAGAACTGCACCCCAAAACTCCATAGAAGTAATGTTGGCAGGCATTGTTTACCCTCCAGAGTGAGCTGAAACAACAAAGAAAATAGTGACATCTACTACTGTATATATGGGTCCATATTAATGCAGCATTAATGGCGCTGTTTAAGCCAGTACAGGGGAGAAAAGAAGCTGACCAGAGGCCCCAAGATGTGATCTTATCACCATGATGGACTATGATTGCCATTTTTTGCCAGCGTGGCAAAATGTTTTTTTTTTTTTTTTTTTCAATTCAATTCAAGTTTTTTTCAAATTTGCCATGCTGACTTCTGCAATAACATAAATTGTGATGTACATTCACTAGCCACTTCATTATGTGCACCTGTTAAAGCTTATTTCACAGCCATGTAATCAACCAATCACATGGCAGCAACTCTATGCATTGAGGCATGTAGACATGATGAAGATGAGCTGCTGTTCAAAGAAGAAAGGTGATGTTGCATGGTTGTTGGTACCAGACGGGCTGCTCTAACAACCAACTGTAGGTATTACAGAGAATGAACTGAAAAATAGAAAATATACTTGTTGATGCCAGAGGTCAGAGGTCAAAGGAATGGCCCGGCCAGACAGACTGCACCATCATATATTACAAACTCAAGTGTCGATATTAGCCAGCTTGTGTATGAACTACTGAACAGGAATTCTTGATACAAATTTACAAAAAGTCCCTTAAGCATCAAATTTAGCAAATTCTTAAGTTATAGTTAAATATTTTTTTAGCTGCTGAAGTACTTGCCTTGATAAATCAAGACAAAATCAAATGAAACATCTGATCTCAGCACCTCCTGGTGGACTGAAAGAGCAACTTATTTTATTACATTGTACCAAACCAACATCTATATCATAAAATATGGATACCTTTTTTTATTAATAGAATATTGCACCATATTCCCACGACAAACATCATATGATTTTAATCAAAAACTTGGCATACATCTCTTATGATATGATACAAACTAATAGCTGCAGCTGAGGGATGTTATGTTAAGCACAGTGGAACCACTGTTACATGGTACTGCTTAACATTTGGCATCCAAACTACATGTTTGAGCTACGGACGAGTTTACACGGTTAAGGTTAGAAATGCAGAACTATAGACGCAGTTGGATTTTGGTGACCTAGAACAGTAATTAGACCGGTGTTTGTGTCCTATTTGAGATTTCTTTTCTATCAGCCACAGTCCTGCGGTTCTGGCATCTAAAAACAATATAAATAGCAAACATTTAACAGGATGACTAGAACATTCAAGGCTTTCCTTTTGTCTGAATACCCACAAACTGCCTGAATATTTACATGCATGACATTTCAATAAAGTGCTACATCTATTTCTTTTTCTGGACATTGCATTTCAAGGCTTGAGCAGCAACATGTTTGCACACTCTGTGCTGCATGTCATGTGCTTCATATCAGATCTACAGGCTGCAGTTGTGTATGGTATCTGCAAAGCTGGGTCACTCTCCAGAGGGAGACACTTTGTGGAACAGATGGCTGAGAGTGAACGAATGAGCTTGCCAATAATGGAAGACAGAAAGAGAAGCAGTAGAGGAAATTATTAGGGAAACTATATGATCTAAGAGAATAGAATTACACAGGTACTGTCCTTCACTTTTTCATACAAGCAGATATATCCACCTGCAGCTTCACTTCATTACCCTCTGCAGGCATAGTGCTGTGTTAACAGTGGGGGAGGACATGATGCTATACAGACAGTGAAGACAGCGTATTGGGTTCTCATGCGATGATAATTGTAATAAATCTAAATCTTTTATATGCATATTATACACGAAAACTGATTTAGTGCTTTTTGTTTTTATCAGTTTTTTGTTTGTATTGGATTTGACATAAGGCCTCTCAACAAGACTCTGTTTTTACATAAAGCAGCATATGGCAGGGATGATAAGTGAGCAACTGAGCTGACACGTGATTTCCCCTCTGCTGCACTACACACACACACACACACACACACACACACACGCACAAACACACACACACACTGGTGAAGAGAAGAGCAAGCACAGACCTTGAAACAATAGATGACCTGATAGTGACATCCAAGTGATAAACATGCAATTTATGTTTAAGTTGGTATAGCAAGAAAGCTCAGGTGCAACTGCTCACAGTAATGAGGTCCACAGTAACCCTTACCGCTGAGTCAGCATGTCAACACCAGGACCTTGAAACTGGACACCTACATGAAACGTAACCTGTGCCACCTTTAAGAGTAAAAAAAGATCCATAGGATAGCACTTTGTGAAATCATGTTCCCTGTACAAGTAGGGTCATTTTCTCATAGACTTCTATACCACCCTACTTCTTTCAGCCGTCAGTGTAGATGCTCAGCACTACAAAGTATAGCCTTACCCTTGCGTCCAAGCGCCGAGCCTTGGACACTCTTCTGTTTCTCCTGAATTGCATTGTGGGCCAGTGGTGTCAATCAACACACTACTTGATAATTATATAAATTTTGTGTGCACAGTAACATTGTTGAGTATATATACTTGTAATTTCAGTGTTCACACACTACTACTACTATGCTCAAGAAATGAATTAGATCAGGGCAGTGTCGTATTATATGGTAAGTGGCTCCATCTAGAGTACATATCAGGTTAACACAGGAGAAGATTCACACATTTCTGTCTCTGAGACTATTTTACTGCAGCCACCATCCTGAGCTGTCGGGTGGCATTTTTGGGTAACCACTGGAATCTCTTGTGCATGGCCTGGGGTTATCTTTTGGAAACTTGTTTTCTGTAATCCCAAACTATGCTACAAGAGGACCTTCCCTTCTCCCACCAATTCATTTTATTTTTAAGCAGATTCAAATTAGATTGAGTGTTAAATCAATCCAAAATGAAAGAAAACAGCAACTCTTAATTAATGACTACAAATGAAAGCAATCTGTCTCTTTGGATTTCAAATGTGATGTATTTTGAAGTGAATCCAATCTTTTCAAATAAATTGAAACTGAAACTGGCTTGCGACAGGAAGAAAGTGAGAAAATGAAAGAAAAGGGAAGATGGCTGGGCCTCAGAGCTTATTCCAATTTCCTGAGCAGCCACTAGCGTCCATCTCTCCTGTCGTGCCACAGATATCTCACATCAATCACACACAAACCCATTTTCTTGATCTAAACTGACGTTTATTCTGTTTTCTGCTCCTCAGTTTCTGGCAATTTCCCTGCACCTCAGAGATACAGAGGACAGCAACAAATGCTGATGGGAATGTAACTGAGGAGAGATGGAGGAAAATGAAGGAGAGAAGAGAAGTTTACATGCTTTTTGTACAAAAATAGCAAGTTGGACAGGCATGGAGGCAAACAATGGATAGCAGGGGATGGACAGAGGGGGACCGCTGATGACCAATGTTTCTCTCAAGGAGCTGCCATCGTGATCCAACATCACAAATACAGATTAATATTAATCCTAAACAGAAAGTCTTCACATTGAATTCAGTGTATTCCCATTGTAACGTCCAGATTACTATGGTGGGGCAGTGTGCCTCAATACCTTGCATAATATTTAGATTATAAGAATACTTTGAACAAATTTTACCTTGGGTCCCACAGATTCTGTATGCCAAATTGCATGCAGACTGGACAAAGTGTCTTCGGTGAGTCTGGAAAGTAGAGACAGCCTATTTTGTGATTTTGCAGGAGGGAATAAACAATGATAATGTGATAATATCTTTCAACATCAATATTATACTAACAACAATTTCAATAGGGTTGCCGGCATGGCTGGTACTGGTCCCCACAGGCTTGGACCCCTTAAAAGGAGAAACATGTCTGTGGTGGCCATTGCTCGGAATTGGCCACCACTGGATTGCGGTCCACTTAAATGACGCGTGAGATCACAACGCTTATTTGCTTATCCTTTTATTAAACTCAAAATTGTGTGTCTACAGGGTGCCTTCTACACCTCCACACATTCTACACGGTCAAAAAACTGTGCGTCCACTCCCGGGTCTCCAATCCCCGCCTCCACCTGTGTGCTCTCCTTTATGCCCTTAGGCTGCTCCACCCAGTGATCACAACAATCAAACAAAAAACAAAAAACACCCAGGAAATGGCCACAACATGTCTGTAGACTTCGAACAAATGCTGTAATCAACATGAACACACCCTGGTCTCATCAGTCTCACCCCTCTGACAAAGTTGCATAATCCAGTGGTGCGGAGCACTGCGGACCGTTGGCCACTAGGGGGCACTGTATGAATGACAGAGGGGGAAAGCACAGCGCAGTACAGGAAGGTTAGGTAAATAATGTTCCTGCATGTTTAGCCATCAGGTGTGCTGCAGTCCACCTGCGGAGTGGTTTCATAACACTGTACCACGTTTGTTTAATGTATAACACATATAATGCAAGTGACAATAAAGATTAATCTCAACTCTCGACTGATATTAAGAAAACCTTGACAGAACATAGTTTACTCGTATCAGAATATGGTTTTGAGATTAAAGGCTTGAGTGGAAGTATAGATAGACATATAGATCAAGCTAAATCCCAAAACATATCTTAATATATAATTCATGGTAAGAGTGAAAGTGAAAATTTATTGAATTTTAGCCATTGCCCTGCCCCAATTTTAAGCGCATGTTCTCCAAACAGTACAGAGGTTTGGCTGATAGAAGCAGGTAAGAAACATTAAAGCAAATAAACACACCCTCACACACAAGAACTCTCTTAATCTACACAGGTGAAGCAAAAACTTGAATTATCAATTAAATATTCATGCGTTTCATCATTTTCATCACTGAATGCTTGTGTCTGCAGTCTATCTGTTTGTCTGAGTGGAACAGAGCCAGCATTTAATAATAGTCATAACTGTGCGTTGAACTGTACTTAATGAGAGGGTTTGTGGTCTCACTACATAATCAAGTGGCAGCCAGATGAAGTCATCAAACAACTTCTGGAACAATAAAATGTTTAATAAAGTATTTGTGCTGCAATACTCACATGGGTGTGTTGAATAGGATTCACAGTGTACAGGACAGAGTGAACTAAGATCGGAAGAAATTATGACACAGTTGTTAAATAAGATTGGCACACAGAAGCTTACATGTCAGTCATTATCTACTTTCAACTTCTACTTCTTCTTTTAAACAGTTATTAATGCTTGTATCTTGTAATGTTCTTCCATGGATATATATCACTTTGGTTGACTTCTCCTAACCTAAAACTTTTTTTCATGGATAGGCTAATGAGTATAAATACAAACAGGTCCTTTCACAATGTCAGGACACTGAAGTCAAAGCAGGATGTGTTTTTAATTGGCTGTCTTCTTAATAATTATACCTTGTCTCAAGACCGCGTGGGTGTGGACAGACTGTGCTTCACTTTCCTGTTAGTTCTGCCTAACTTGTTGGGATGTGGAACATCTATTTTTCTCCTCCTGAGGACTGCACACATATTGGTAACATGATGTACTTTCCAGCATTTTTTTTTTTTATTTGTATGATTACTCTGAAATAAATCACGAAACTATGTAACTGTTACCATATAATATGAAGCCAACCCGTGTATCGCTAGTAGTGAAAGATGATTTTTAGATCATTTATAAATAAAGATACTGCAATTAAAAAACAAAAACAAAAAACAATATATACTCAAGTAGGAAGTGCATTGAAATTCTCATGCAAAAAAAATAAATATAAAGTACTCGCATCAAAAAATACCACCCATAAGGGAGAACGGTCCACAGAATATATGTTATATAATTAACTATTGATGCATTAATGTAGTTTCATATGTAATAACTTCTTTTAACCTATTAGCGAAATTAAATCAATGATGCGGAATATAAAAATACAAAATTACCTTTAAAATAAAGCTTTAAAATACAGGCATTTATATTAATAAATTCGTGTTTTGTGAAATAAAAGTTTTAAATAGCATAAAAAAGGTCAATTTAAGTAATGTTCCTTCTTAAATCCCACCTCCAGAATAATGCCATTTAAAATAAAACACAGACAACAATAAAACAACAGCATTTAAAGTTCTTTTTCACGCTAATTGAAGTGAAACTTGCGGTGTGTTATGTGTTGTTATGTATGCTATGCAGATTTGTGCCTTTAGTAACCCCCAACAGTTAGGATGCTCGTGCACTTCCGGAACTTTCGTAATGGCTGTTTTTTGTGCAGAGCGCATGCAGGGACCATCAGGACCGACCCTCCTCTTTCAGCAAGAAACTGATGAATGAGTGGAAGCGGCCGAGCCTGCCCTGCATCTCATTACCACTGAAACAAATAAAAGCTTTTTTCAGTCGGAGGGACTCGCCGCAGAAACGTGGGACGATAGGTGAGACACGCGCACGCCGGGTTTTCTGCCCGCTTCTAAAATGTTTTCTTCCTGTTAAACTGCTTTTTGTTTGCGTTTTACGGGGCGTCAATTAGGCTCCAGACAATAGAGGAGCACGCTGCACTTCTGCACGTCCGCTTCCTCTTGTCTGCAATGCTGTTGCAGCCTCCTTCCGTGTTATGAAACAAGCACGCTGCTTTCTCTCTTTTTTTGGGGGGTTTAATTTTTTTCATAACAAGCCGTGCTCGGAACAAGCCGTGACCGCGGCGGAGATGAGAGCAGCGGGGGCACACCGACAGCAGACAGTCCTGACACATCTGCGGGGTTAAAGAGCCACAGCGCCTAATTTGTACCAGTGTTACCTAACAGTCAGTTAGGCTATAAGGGCAGACTGCTTATGTAAACAGTTATGTAAATCCAAGCGTTTAATGTCAATTTGGGCGATCAGTACGATAGTTGAACTCCTAAAGTTGAACAATTTCAGGAAGAGTATGTGTGAGAGTCATTCGCACTGAGCCAAAGGGCTGCAGGAGGAGAGTTCAGAGGTTAAAGAGCAGACAGTGAGCCTCAGGGTGGTTCCTGGCTCTGTTTACCACTTTGTATTTCAGGCCTCTCCCTCAGTGGTAGACTCAGCTGTGATCACAGAGATTTGAAGCAAGTAATCGTAGGAAGTGAGGTGGTCAATAACAGAAAGCTCTGGTGGCCCATATTAATCCCTGTGTCCACTCACTTTCAGAGAAAAGCTGGCATTGTTGCAACATCACACTCACATCAGCAGAGATGTGAGTGAAGTAAAGGGCTGAGGGGAAGAGGTAGCAGGTGTGTAAATGTGATCGGCTATTGAAGCAGCCACTACAAAAACGATTTTGGTTCAACTACTTTCCGTGAGGGGATGCACGGTGGTTTAGTGGTAAGCACTTTTGCCTCTCAGCAAGAGGGTTCGAATGTGGCTTGCAGCTCTTCTGTGTGGAGTTTGCGCGCTCTCCCCATGTCAGCAGGGGGTTCTCTCCAGGTCCTCCTGTAGTCCTAAAAGGTTTAATTTGTAACTCTAAATTGCCCATAGTTGTGAATGAAGTCAAAACAATACCTCAGAAAGTGTGGTACAATTTGCTGCATGGTCATCATATTAAACATGTTGTGTTGTTGGTAAGAGATCTTTTATGAATTCACAAAATGTATATGTAGTTTAGCGCTCTCCTCATTTGCAAAATGGTATCATTTTCATATCATATCTTGCTTTCCATACCAAGTGACCTAGATTAGTTGGAAAAGTTATTTTTAAGCACTAAGCATTAACGCTGATAACAAGTCCTTTTCCATTCATATTTCAATCTGGCATTGGAGAACAAAGTGTGAGGAGATGATAGTGACATGTAGAAGTATGTGTACAATAAGCAATAGCAGCGGCGAATGCATTAAAAAAAAAAAAAAACGCCACAAGAACTCTCAAGAACGCTGTTTCTCACTGTACAGATTCTACAGATGCTTGCAGAGTTGTTCTGTATCTTAGTCAGGCAAATATTGTATGTAACAAATTTGCAGCCTTGCCCTGTTGGTATTGACCTTGGCTTCCTCTTTCCCTCACAAAACCTCAGAGATGTACCAGCATGAAACAGCAGTCTGAAAGGGGCAACAGAAACTGTCCATCAGTGTGTTGCTGAAATGCTCTGAGCGTGCTTTCAGGTTCCCAGATAAAATGACCATGTTTGTCTACTCGTGGGAGCTGGAAACATTTAATTGTATCCCCTTTACAAGCTGTTTTTTTGTATAGTATTTTGAGAGGCTGAAGTAAGAAAGTAATATTCACCGAGGGTAAAGCATAGGTGTAACTAATACATTTAATGATGGCTTAGTTCTGTTTAAGAGTTCTGGTACCAAAGACCAGTACTGCGCGTGCTGAGCTACTGTCACAGCTTATTAGGACCCCCGCTGTCAGTGGGACTGAGCTATTGTTGATATTATAAGTTTCAGCTGTGCTTCATCCGAGTTCCCAAGCCAGAATACGTGCTGTGAAAAAGGTGTTTCGAAAGAGTATTACATGCAAGTTTTCAGGTAGGACACCTCAGTTTGATCGAACTCTGGATCGAGATTCGTCTCATTATTTCTTCTGTGATGTACCCACTTTCACCCCATGTACTTCAGTGATTTCCATT
The DNA here is from genome assembly GCA_028566105.1 of Hypoplectrus providencianus. Lineage (NCBI taxonomy): Eukaryota > Metazoa > Chordata > Actinopteri > Perciformes > Serranidae > Hypoplectrus > Hypoplectrus providencianus. The sequence continues at coordinate 7,123,953 of JAOWBC010001714.1, forward strand.
TCCCGGCATGCCTTTTTACAACCCAAGGCAAGGGTGTGAGCTCGTTATATGCTGGAGGAGAGTTTGACTCTTGGAGCTGAAAAATATGAAGAAAGTCAGTCATGGCCTTTAATCAATACCCAACACTGCTTCTGGCTGCAGTGCATTCTGGTCAATTGATGTTACTGCGGGTGTTGCCTCGGCTATGGATTTCTGTCTGTACAAGAGCCCCATCGATATAACATTTTTGAGACTAATACATGTTTTAGTCTGAAAAAAAAATCACTGATTACTGATATGGCAGATGATTTAAAAAAATATTTGGGGGGGAATTTTTCATCTGTAATAAAAGTAGACCTTTTCCATGTGAACTATGACTTTATATGACTATTCAAGGGCCCTCAACATGATGCTTTCTGTAACAAATAACTTACTTTTTTTTTTTAGGTTAAAGCTTTAGATTTTTGTCATCCTTTCTCAAAGTTCTACATCTTCGGTCTGTGTTTGTGTCATCTCCTTAAAGTCCCGCTGTGCTTACTTGAATTACGGGCTGTGATTTAGTTAAGATGTATCAAATGTAGCATTCACTGTTGCCTTGAGGTCTTTTTTTTTTGGGTGGGGGGGGCTTGTAATGCTGAGCAGGCTGTTTGGTTCCAGGTCACATCCAGTTTCAGGTTGATCGACCCATGGCAGGAAGATAATGTTCCAATAGTCTCATTGTCAGGCTTTCCTGTCTGCCTCCTTCTGTCAGTGTTGATTCTGAGACTTTGTTGTTTTTGTCTGACCTTGGATCAGGTATCTAGTAACCACGTCTCCCATGCACAACTTTAGCTGATGAAACCCTCCCAACTTTTGCCTTTTTAAAAAAACTTTTGTTTAGTCTTTATTGCAACCTCGGAACAGCACAGGGCATAACAAGCATGTTGCATAAAGTGTTTTTTGTCGTCACTGTGAGACTTTTGTTTGTTTGTCTGCGTTCTTATGAAGGTCAGTCTCTCTGTAAAAAGGTGATGGAGATACGTGGTAGTGTGGAGGTTACAGTGCATGTTTGCTTACATCAGACTGTCTGGACTGAATGCTTTGCCCTTGTGTTATGTCAGAGCTTTTCAGAACACTGTTCACACACGTCTCTAGTTTTTATTCTTTTAGAAAATTAAGGAAGATAGCACAGCTTGTGTGAACACTGGTCAGGGGATGGACATTAGTCCTTAAATCCACATTTTCTGTTTAATTTAGAAATATGTACCCTATGGGCAATCTCTTTTTCATCTCACCCCACAACCTTTGATCAGTCCTTGAGTGTGTTCCTTCTATCAGGCCCAGCGGGTGGCTGAGTACAGGAACAGAGTGCTCAGAAGAGCGGAGGAGTGATGGAATGACTGAGTGAGGGAGGCGGGAGGAGGTTGGCTACTGCTGGATAGTTATGCACATTAATGGCAGGTGAGACTTCATGTTGTGATCTATCAGAGGGGAGGAACTACACATGGGGGGATTTAGTTCATGCATGGCAATCAGCATCTCTATAGCAGTGTAGTTGTGTATTTTCAACGTTTTTTTCCTGCCATGTAGAGTTTTGTTTCTACAAATTGAAAGAGCAGAAATGGGGAATTACTGAAAATTGAGGTTTTTGAGAAACATACCTATTACAGATGAAGTTAAAAGAACATAATTTAATTGTCAAATATCACAGTTGTAATCCAAAAACTAATATTGAAAAAAAAAAAAAGAACCTGTAGATCCTTGAATTGCCACTGAGACTGGCTCTAAAAACAGGTCCATCCCTGTAGAACCTCATGTTTAAATTCACAGCATACCAGCAGAATTTTTTACTGCCTTGTACAAAAAAAGATTTTGGTCTCTATAGTTCTTTCGCCGTCCACGACAAATCCATGGGGATGGATGTTTATATTTAAGTTGGCCATTCAAATATGTTAGGCTTGATTTAGAGCATTGTCACTTAAACTACAGTCAGGGGCAGCACAAAATAATGTGTAAAACTACAGCCCTCTACTGGTTATTAAACTCCTTGCTTTGATTCACTTCTTTGAACTGAAACAAGCCAGTGCAAATTTCATAAAATCATTTTGTTTGTGTTGTAGCTGTAAGTAATTTAGCTGAGTTTTGTTACCAGGGATTACAACACAGTTTAATTTAGAGCAACACATGATATGTTATGTGACATATAAATAAGAATTAACCTGTTGTTTTTAAAGACAAAGCGGTCAAGGTCATGACATTAATTAAAATCTTTGGAGAGTACATCTTTCTCCCTGAGCTGGACTAAACAGGAGGACTGAAAGGGGTTTAAACCAGCGTGTGTCACCCTGACCCATGCTGGGCAGAGTGGTCTGACTGACCTCCGCTGCTCATGTTCAGACAAGACTGATACATCACAGGGGGAAATGTTAGTTTAAGAAGAGATTTCTCAACAGTTTTACCCTCCTCTCCTTATGGCCGCCGTGTTTAAATCACTGATGCAGAAAGAAAAGGAGGAATGTAGGGCGACAGAGACTCCGAGGTCCACTGCTTCTCATGTTTTAGTAATTCTTAAAAACAACATGGATGGAGTCAAAGGAGCGCCGTGTGTCTGACCTACTAATACTTTGCTAGCTTACTTACTCTAACAGCTAAATTTTTAATGGAGGAGGAATGTGTAGAGACACGGTCAGCATCAAGAAAGGCGAAGTACTTTGAACATTTTTCAATTGAGTCACAACGTGTGTGTGTGTGTGTGTGTGTGTGTGTGTGTGTGTGTGTGTG
>JAOWBC010001714.1:7198491-7233886 GCA_028566105.1 Hypoplectrus providencianus
AAAAAAAAAAAAAATGTAACGCGGTGAATTGTATAATATTTACCTCTGAGCATAAGTTTAACTATAAAGTACAGTGCCAGAAGCAAAAATAATTTAATAGGTGAAATATAAACGTCAAAATTGCAGTTAAGTGAAATACAGTGTAACATACAGCTAAGACTCACCCATCAGGTCTTAATGACTTGTTGTCAACGTGGAGGATTTGAGCTTTTAATATACTTAGATGCGTCATTTGTCGAGAACTCTTTTTCCCATAATGCTCTAGTGTTAAACCCTTACGTGACTTGACGCTTTTTTCACCGATTGTTGATGACGACGGCAGACAGCGCAGGTCAGAAGCTGAGTGGTGTTACAGGGAGGAGGAGCGCCTGCCAAGATAAAATATTTTCTCTCTGGCGACCTGCTCCCCAAAGACGGAAGAACAATACGTTAACCGAATGAAGCCACGGTAGTTTGAAAACCTTTGGACTATAGGCGATTTGAGGCTGGTTCAAGAAACGTCTCTAACATTGTTTAGAGGGCCTGTTGCTAGCTTCGGGGAATCCTCGGGCTAGCCCGGTAGACACCGGGCCGAGAGAGCGCAGGGGACCTGGACAGGATCTCCGTAAGCTGGTTTGTCGAACAGGTTTTACTGACGCTGGGTGCCTTATCTTATAATTAAACAAAGACGTAACCTCTCCTGCTCCTCTGTGGCCGAAATGAATCAGCGTAACTCCAAAGGCTCTCAGTTTGACAGCTAGCTAACATTAGCTCTCCTGTGTTTACAAGCTAGCTCAGCCCACATCGATAGAAAAAGTTGCTACTAAGGTGTTTGTGTCTGGTAGGATTTGCATGTTTGGGTGCCAACACCTGCTTGTTAGCTGGTGATTTATATCCTTGTTGTACTTCTCTCTATTCTGACTGAAGGTCGTAAGCCAGGCTGCTAGATCAAAAGGTCTCTTAGCTAAGGTTATCACATCTTCAGGCTTATCTACTGCAGCCCAAAGTTTGTTACCTTGTTGGAAGGGAAGGAATCGACTTCACCAAGTTGGTTTCTAAAGCAATCTGTATCCATTTCGAAGACATTATCCCGGATGAAGGCTCCCAGAGAAGTGTGGATTTTGATGCTTTCAGGACTTACAGGTGTCACCTGTTTTTTTTGGCATTATTAATCTCATACGGCATACAACATCTGCTGCACAAGAAGCAACTGATTTGCTGTTTCGCTCTTTTGAGCTGATTTGCTCAAGAAGGATCCTCTTCAAAAACAATCCACAATGAATCGTTACCTGCCAGTGGCTCGACAGCACTTCCTGGCTGCCCTTGCCAGCACTAGTGTGGTGGTAAAAAGTATAAGTGCTGTGGTGGTTCTGCTCTATTTATTGTCATGGGCTGTCGACACTCCATATGCATTGGGAGTGACCCCAGGATACCTTTTTCCACCTAACTTCTGGGTGTGGACACTGGTGACCCATGGGGTGGTTGAGCAGCACGTCTGGGGTGTGGCGGCTAATGTGGGGACAGTTATGGCTTGTGGACGCCTGCTGGAGCCTCTGTGGGGGGCTCTGGAGCTCCTGATCTTTTTTGCAGTGGTAAACGTCTCAGCAGGCCTCCTGGTAGGCCTTTCCTACCTCCTCACCTATGTTGCCACCTTTGACCTGGACTACCTGTTTGCTGTCCGTGCCTATGGAGCAGCCGGGTTCTTGGGAGGTGTCCTGGTGGCGCTGAAGCAGACCATGGGGGATACTACAGTGCTCAGAGTGCCACAGGTAAGACTTAACAAAGACTGAAAATCACTTCATCTCTGCATTGATCATATTGGCAAAGGGTATGCTCCTCGGTGAAGCCTGTGAATTAAACCAGACCAGTGAGGAGGAGTGGGACAGCAAAGTTAAACTGAGAGTGTAACCTGACAAGAATGTAAACAGCACTCGAAACCAAACCACTGGTCTATGAAATATGTACATAAATAAACCCGTGTCACATATTTGGCATCACACATCCAGCATGCCCTCAGACATACTCATAACATAGTGTAAAAAGGTGCAGCTTTCATTGTAGATACACATAGAGTGAGGACAGGAAGATGTAAAGGCAAGGTGCCAGAGCCATTCCTTTGATTAAGGCACTACTTTTAAACTTCACATAAATTACAAAACCATATAAGTCTGACTGTTTTATAAGCACTAAATATATAGTGATTGCTTTAAACCGTGAAGGAAGCATAGAGTTCAAATTGTTACTTTTAAAAATAAGGTTAATAGAGTGATATACATATCTACACATTTACCACCAACATAGCTGCATGTTGTTGGACTGGAGAAATGCTTGTTTATTTGTGCAGCAAATCAACAGCTCTGAATGCTAGAAGAAAAACCAGTCACCTTAGAGGCTCCAGTTTGTGGTCCTGCATGAATTTATGTGTCTTTTAGCCATTTACTGACAAATGGGTGAGAAACTCCTAACAGAGTATATTAGGGCTGTCCAAAAAATCCCCATACGCATATAGGTCATTTTGTATTGTGATAACAATTTACAGAATATCAGGATATATACTGCAGCAGGTGTTATGGTAATTCAATAAATATATGGTGTTTATGAAATAACCAAGTTATGAAGACACCAGGGTCCATGTCAACAAAACCGCACTTAAGTTATTACAGTCCAATAACATACACTGACCCTTTACATTCTGATTCTTGCTCATGGAAGCAAAGCTGCGGTAAACCATTAAAAGCGCTGTTTTGTTAAAATGTAAAAGTAAAATAAGTTTTGTCATGTGATTATTTTATATATAGCGACAATTTATGAATTGAATAATACCAGAGCATGCTAGATTGTGATGCTTATCTAGATATGATAATGGCCTGAAGATTTGGCCATATTGTTCCCCCCTACGTCTGGCATAACAAGCCACAAACTGCAGACATTAGAAAGACACCAAAATAATTGTTTATCTGCAGCAGGATTTTTCAAGTTTTGTGTATACTACTGTGTAGTTTTGGTGGGATGACTTGCCAAATTCTTAACTTGTGGTTTTTATAGTGGGAGAGGAAATGTTGTTTATTCATGAATATTTAAAACTTTTGTTACATTCAAATAGCACTTCCTTCCGTTTTTATGGCATGGTATGGTGATAGTGGTAATAGTTTCATCGGCAAACACATATTGTATGTGACAAATTCAAATACAGTGATCATGCTGTAAGAAAACCATATAAGATGGTGGTTTATAGGCTGTTGATTATTCACTTGGTTTGTGGTCCAAATTTGGACTACACTGTGATCTGTTAATTTACATTTTAAGATTAAATCTGCTGCTCTCATACAAAGCAGCTTGCACTGAGTGTCCAGATAAAGGCTTAATATTATGCAGAAGCACACATTAGCTACACATTCCTAATGTGTTATTTAAAACTGCCAGGCCATTTTGCTTTGGCTGCTTTATTTGTTTGCCTCATGTGTTTGTTATGACTTTATTTAAAACTGGGTTACTTCACTCTAATCTCCATCCTTTGAGCTGAACAGGTTAGGCGATGTACTCCATCAAATGCTGGTACATTTTGACTATGACTCCCGCCTGCTACCCTGGCATATAACCAGCTATTGTTTGGTGTTCCAGATCCTGAATTGAACTTGAGTGAATAGTGGGAACTGGCAGCTACAGTGGTCTGCAGACAAATTAGTCGCTGTCTCTGTGCCCGATTAATTTTGTTCAAAGAAGCTAAAATCTGTCTTTCCCTCCACTCTCAGGTGAGACTCAAAGCAGCACCAGCTTTGGTCCTCCTCCTCCTGGCCTTACTGCGCCTGTCAGGGTTGCTGGACAGCTCCGCACCCCTGGCTGCATACAGCTACGGCGCCCTGTCCGGTTGGGTCTACCTGCGATTCTACCAGAGGCACAGCCGGGGCCGTGGGGACATGTCGGACCACTTTGCCTTTGCTAGTTTCTTCCCTGAGGCACTGCAGCCTGCCGTGGGGCTGCTGGCAGGGCTGGTCCACTCTGCCCTGGTCAAAGTGAAGGTTTGCAGGAAGATGGTGAAGAGATACGACGTGGGGGCGCCTTCATCTATTACTATCAGCCTGCCAGGGACAGACCCACAAGATGCAGAAAGAAGGAGGTGAGTCAAAAAAAGACAAAACAACAAAAATCAACTGTTGAAAAACAACTACAAACTGTTATCAAGGTTGTTCTGGTGTACAGGTCAACATAGGAATGAGTTCTTAAACCAGGAAGTAAATTGAGGTCTAACCTCAAACTCCATGAGGATTTTGAATGGGCTTAAATAAACTCTTCCGACTATTTTAGCCCTAAAATAAAACTTTAGGGCTAAAGTTTTATTTTGCATTATCATTTATTTATTCTTTTAATTAGTTCTGTGTAATTTCTAAATTACTGCTCATTTTATGGCACTTATATGACTCTAAATATTCATGCCATTAAATACATGTTGTTAGCCACAGTGCCTTTAAACTGTATTCTATTATAGTGGTTCTAGTTTTACTCGGCCCTTAATGTGTTTTAGAAGCTTTAAATACTGAATACTTTTAGTAAATAAAAAATGTTCAATTTTAATGGAACATTCACACAACAAGGTCCATTTCTTAACTAGCTTTCTGTGATCTCATGTAATGTTCAACAGCGATATCTTGTTCAGTGAAAGTGGATAAATGCAACTAGTCTTATGAAAAAAAGTTAAATATACACACTCACACCCATGTAGTCAAATAAATGCTCCGGTCAGAGACGAGAAGCAGAACCAGTGTTGTTTTTAGATCTGTTTACTCAGGGAAGGTTCGTTGAGCCTCTGCTTTTTTTTTTTTGTCATATTTCTCAAACAATTCATACTTATTCATGCAAGCAAAGACTCAGTGACACTTTTAAGCTGTCAGAGGTTTTTTTTTCTTTTTTTTTCTTTTTGTTCCATTGTCTAGCAGACACACTTCCAAGCTGGCATACAGATTCAGTTACAGATAGGTGTCACTGCTCTCTCACACATACACACAGACCTGTGCTCCAGCCATTGTCACTGTAATTTTATCCACTTTCTTTGATATCTCCGTGGGAACAGCAGTGTGTGGAGCCCTAGTAGCAAAATTGTTAATTGTATATCACATAACAGCATCTTCTTTGTTTCAGGCTTGGCCATGTAGTTATAAAAATAATGACATAACAATAACTTCTATTGTATATTTTGCCTTCTATTGTTTCTATTATTCTGTAAAAAAAAAAAAAACGGTGTGCAGTCTGTGTTACGGCAATTTGAACATCAATTTAATGATGCCTGTGTCTCTACAGTGACTGTTGAATCAAAGACAAAGAATTAACACTAAAAAATTTCTAACTGGAAATGTATTAAAAGATCACTAGCTTTCCATCTGCCAGCCACGCGTTCAGCATCTTCCCAGCTGGAAAAGTTTATGACATCAAACATGTATTTCTTTATTTCTATTCAGAAACTGGTTTAATTGCTTGTTATCTAATCTCTTCTTCTCAGAAGTGTTTTCCTTCTCCAGTGTGACATATATTGAATAAATGAAGCAAAGGCCTCTCTATATATGCTTGATTTTGATTAGCTGGTGATTGAGAGGTCTCCCGCCTGCCCAATGGGAAATTAACCATCTGGTGATGATTTAGAAACGTCATTGGTATTTATTCAGGATTTATGTATTTAACAAATGACGAGTTTGGTTTCAAAAAACATCATTCATTTGATAAATTGGCTATTCTTCTTCTGACAGCTGAATGTTTGCCATGAAATACATAGGGTTGGACACCAAACTATGTCCATACTACTAAGTACTGATTCACATTAAATCAGTCAGTACCTAATTTAATTTCTTGAGAGGGCATCTGATTGAGACTATTTTTTTCCAAAGCATGTTAGCACAATGAATGGGGGAAAAACTATGTTGATCGGTTGTCATCTCTGTCCTCTCCTCTTCCTCCTCCATAAACTAAACATTAGCACACACACACTGGAGTGCATGCAGAGTGGACTGAGGGGGCATAAGGGAGCTTAACATGTGGCTACACTTTTCCTAACTTCTTACAAAAAATGGCTTGTATGATATAATATAATACAATATAACGGAGAGCTGAAACCGGTTGCATGTTCACCTCTTCTGAGACACACAGCAGCCTTCTGATGTGACAGACTGACAAGCAGGTTGCAATTTTGATTTTATTAAACAGAGCAGCAGAATCTGCTACGGAAGGATTAGCTTTCATTTGCACAGAAATACTTTACCTCACACCAACAGGCCTCCCTTTACCTTCTTCTGTGATTAGTAAAACAATAAAACTCTATGTCTCTCCCTTCCAGACAACTGGCCCTCAAGGCTCTGAACGAGCGTCTTAAGCGCGTAGAGGACCAGTCGGCCTGGCCCAGCATGGACGACGAGGAGGACGACGAGGAGGACGAGGTCAGAACCGACACACAGCCGCTCCTCCCGGGTGGGCCTTCCTCTTCTACGCAGAGAGCAGCGGGGGGACCAGCCGGCGCATCGCTCTCTTCCACCTCCTCGTCCTCAATGTCACAGAGCAGCGGGGTGGCACCCACAGGCGGAGCACAGCACCCGGAGTCCAGCATCATCAGCTTCGAGGATGCTCCCTCTAGATCGTAACAAATAGGACACACGTGTAAAGATACACACGCTCTGAACGGTGTCACTGACATGTATACTAGTGTGTTCAGCATCCCTGACTAGTATGCAAGTTTGTTCAGCGACAGTAGATATACACTCGATAACACACACAGAAAAACACACACATCTTCATACACACAACCGTGCGCTCACAAACACACTGTCAATGACATCATGAAGCCCAAAGCGGTGGTAACTGTACAGTGCTTTCAGTTCAGACGTGTTGGTTGTAAAGGCTCAGTGTAGTTGGGCAAACTGGACTCTAAATTCTTTTCTTTCCTCCTGCATACAACCGAAAGTCAACCAGAAATTCCGTCTTGTCCGGACTAAATCCCAACTCGCAGTGCTCGGTTCACTGCTCCACACGTCTCTTTCTCTTGCTTTCTTAATAAATAACAGAATGGGTGTACAATATTCTTTTTTTTTTTTTTTGGAGCAGCCACAGTTCTATGATTGCCTGTCAGTGACGGACACTCACGCTGACTCCAACATGAAAGACTGACTGTATGCGCACCAGTTTGAAAAGCGCTGAAAACTGCAAGTGACATTTTAGCTTTTGGTTCTCTGGTTTCCGACATGTAACCAGGCATGTAGCGGAGGAGGTATGAAAAGTACGACTCAGCAGAGGTGCTGGACGAGAGGAAAGAAGCTGCTGCAGGTCTGCCCTGCTGGTGATATAAAACTTACGAAGAGGTGCCAGGAAGATAGAGTTTTCTGGACCAGATTCTTTTGCTACATGGTGTCTCTGGAACAGCAGGCAGAGAAATGGACCGTGTACCCTTTTTTTTAATCCTCCATTTATTGTTCAGTGGAGAACATTTCTGTTTGTCCCCCCCCTCTGAGTTGTTCACGACTAAACAGAATCAAAAACCCGTTTTATTTCTGTGCACTAACTCATGGTGTCAAACTTTCACATAGCTCTGTGGATGATGATTTTGAAGCGATTATATTTTAGGTAAATATCAAACCTGTCCCTGCAGCCTCACCCCATATATTTAAAAACTTCTAGGATCTGAAATTCAAGTATTCAAGTATCGACATGTGATACAGAGAAGTGGTGGCTGTCCAGCAGGTTGTGTTTGACACTAATACAAATGCAGAGCTGGCAGGAGAAAGGTAGAGGACAGGCCACAGACTGCAGGTATTTTTAGAGTTTATATCTGTGCTGTGTCAAATATGTTGTATCTCAGACTCGTGGGAATAGATGACTCCACAGACAGCGGGCGCCTGCACTGCTCAGTAATCAGCCCGGCCAGGGTTCCCCAGTCGCATCCTTTACGCTTACAACATCTTTCATTTTTAAACTCACATGCTAAGCAGGGCCAGTGGTGAATCATTTTGTAGGGAGGTTGATGGGCAGCTAAATTGTTTCATCCAAAACGCTTCATAAATTCTATGCAGACCAAAAGGTCAGTGATTCATTAATTTTGTAGATGTCACAGTCTATTGCTGTAATGATCATAACATTGAATTCTCCATTCCCCACCTGTCCTTGTTGATTAAAGCCAGTTGCAGCCAATAATTTATTTCAGACGTTGCAATCACACTTTTGACAAATGGATAAATTGTTTTTGACCTCATGAACTTGAAATGGTGGAAAATGTTTCCAAATTCGAAATGGGTTTCAAAATCGATCTATACAAGGAGCTTAAAGATGTTCCGTGATGCTCACTTCAGTCATCCTTTGCCCTGCAGAGGTCTCTTCAATCATTCAAGGATTTCTTGGGAGAACAGGCCCCATAGATTGAGTTGCCAGTGCTTTTTTTCAAACACCTCCTTAGAAATGCTGAGTGGTCCTTGGTTTTGTTTTAAAACGAAGAATATAAAATCTGGAAATAATGCAAAATGTTCAGGTTAAGTACAGAAATGTGCATTTTGATTCAAATACAAGATCTGTTATTCATTTTAATAATCTGATATTTGTTTTCAGATTGGCCTTACTGATCAATTTATTTGTTACTAGCATACATTAATTTAACATACAACAACTTCAACAGAAAATAAAATCCTCTTTTCTGTCAGCAGCCTGGGGTGTTTTAATGTGATTTCCGTAATGGACATGTTCTAAATATGAGCACCAAGCACAGTATGGTTACTGCTTATCAAAGATATTATCTAATACCCCAGGAACGCTATGTAATGGTTTTATTGGAATTTGTGGAATGGAAACAAAAGGATAAAATAAACTGTTATGCAAGTCAGTTTTCTCTCAGTGGTTTAGCAGAAACCCTCAGCCCACAGACTTGAACTTGGCTGACATATTAAATTGTGTAGTTTTAAGGAAGAACATCACAAGATTTGCTTTTGACAAATAGTGCTGTGGTGCGCAAAGCTGTGAAATAAGTGATAATGTCACCAGTTCCTGAACATATGCTCCTTGGGGTAAAAAAAAACAAAAAACCAGCTGATCAGTGGAAAAAAAAATCACATTAGCTGTCTGATGTTCAAACTTTGGTATTGTAACGTTGGCATTGGTTTCTGTTTTATCCCCCTTTCTAACTCGTTGCTGATGCTTTAATCTGACGGTGTGTTTCAAACTAGAAAGTATGTAAGATTCAGTCCATGTGAAAAGTTTGGACTCTTAAGTCCAAGCAATGAGAAACGGTTGCTTTTCACCTCATTGAGGTGATCTGTGTTCTGTATGGGAAGTGATAAGCCATATTAGAGTGAAATTCTGTGTGATCTATCCTGTGTCTCTTGTTCTTCTGCTCATTTCACTGTACTCTTATTTTGGAAACCATTTGTTTACGTTGGATGAGTGGGGCCATTCTTTTCATTATATATGAATGAGCTTTGGTATTTGCATAACTGGATGGACGGGAATGTGGGCGGGTTAAATCCAGCATTGGGGGGCAGAAGGTTGAGCTGCAGTCAGATAACTCAAAATCTTAATCTGCTTTGTACGGTCTTAAATGTTCACAGTAGCATTGGGAGAAAAGTGCATGCAGTAATTACAGCATAATCACAATTTTGTGGTGTCATTCTCTTAGCATTTCAATTCCTCTAGAAATATGTTTCTCATCATAGCTGCTGGCATAATACATCTTGCGGATGATAGCTGTGAAGTTGTGTAATCTGGTAAGGTTGTGTAATTTGAACAGCGAGATCGCGTAGGAATGTTATAGTTGGCATACTGAGGTTCCACATTGAGCCTGACCACTCTGACTTCCAGCCAACCCTCCACTCTCCACCCCTGTTCCCTTTGGGTTTTTTTTTCTGTACTTGCATTGTTCTGGCTGTAAACATTCTCACTGAGAAGAATGAATCGAAGGTGTATCTGGGTTTGTCAGTGGCTAAACCCTTAAAGTCAATGAACAAGCATTGAATTGCTGCAATTGTAATGTGGCTTTGTACGCAGTTCACAACGGTATGTCCTGTACACCAGCTTGTTGCTATTAAAAAATACTCCACGCAGATGATTTCCAAACTCTACAGGTGCTCTCTGTTTTACTCAAACAATTAGATTTTCCTTTGTTGGTTTCCTGTCAATGTGGATGTATAGGTCAATTAATCTCTAATGCAAAAATGGCAGAATGTGTATTTTTTAAGCTTTATCTTTGGGGATTTAACTGACAAAACAAAACATTTAAAGACATTGCCTCGGATATTGAATACTGGGGTGGACACTCTCACAATTTCTGACATTTTAAAGACCAAATAATTTATCAAAAGAAATATTAATAGGCAGCTTTATTGGTAGTGAAACTTAACATTAGTTAGAATCCTGTAGCAATTAAAGTTATTTTGATGTTAAAATACATTACAAATGAATAGAAAAATAGATAATAAGGAGTAATTGGAATTAATCAAGTCAATATTTTAGTCACGTGTCTACATCCACCGGACATAACGTCAAAGACAAAGTACATTTAAATCTAATTGTTTGGTAAAATATTGACTTTGTGGTAACACCTGTCATCACAACTGGTGGATGAAAGCTGTTTTCTGCCCTCAAATGATGAGTACACTAAGTCTGCTCAGTTTTTTGTTTCTTGTTAGCAAAGGTGGTCATTCACTGCAAGTTTCCTTTTTAATTAGTCTTCACCTCTCTCATTTTCCTTACCTGTTCTTACTTTTGCACTTTTGCAACAGTTCATACTAATGACAGTCTCTCTCTCTCTCTCTCTCTCTCTCTCTCTCTCTCTCTCTCTGCACCGTGGCTGTTGCACAGACTTTTCGTTTTAGTTTTCAGATATATTTCTTTATCTCTATATGAAATAAAAAATGATTGTATGAAATTAAAAATAGCGTTTCAGTCTTTACTGCTTCTGTTATTGCTGTGAAATTGAACATTAACTTACTGAAATATCATTCAAATCAGACACCTTTCACAGTATCTATAGGTAGGCCTACCAGGTATCACAAGTGAATCAGGCAGTCAGACTTTCTGCAGCACATAATTTCGCTCCTGCTATCGTATTATGGAATGACACAAAATGAATAACTTTAATAAAACCTATGAAACTGGGAATACTGTGACTATGGCTGCAATGAAAAAAAAAATCAGTATGACACCTTTAAAAAGATGAACTGCATTCCACAGTGGCCACAAAAAAACTATGATCACCAACCAGCCCATATACAACTACTATATTTGTAATTCATAACTTCATAACTTCATAAATTAGTTTTTTCAGCTGTTTTTAGTGCAAAAAAAATATTTCACCAATATAAAAAAGAAGTCTTTTAAGTGTTCTGAAAAACCGGAAATGTTTACCCTTGCAGTTTACTGACTGCAAATAAAAAGTATATGAAAGTTTGTCAGCAGTAGCCCAGTTTATTTTTACAACTGGGTTTCTATTCAATGAACGTTCAATGATTTGCCCTAATTTGCTTAGTTACTTAAACTGTCCGCCAGGTGGCGCAGTGAGTACAGACTTTTACTTGGACACTTCACTCGTGGCTGGCAGGCAATAACAATGAGAAAGTTACAGCTACAGTGTTGACAAAGCTGTAATGTGATCGATAACACTGATTGGTGGATTAACTGATCGAAACCTATCTGTCTACGTGGGGACATAACCTTAGCATTAATGATGTACTAGACAGTGCAGTGCCTATCAAATGTTAACCACAAGTATACCCGGAGGAAAACCTAAATTAAGTGTTTATCATGGGACCAAGAATCTTAAAAAAAAAAAAAAAAATACCAGAAGGACTTGAGGTTTGAGGAAATTAGGTATTATTTTTAGACTCTATGTGATGGTTAAAGAAACGCTCATTAAATCAGCCCTAATTATAAACCTTTGCAAGTTATGTCCGGGTGAAAAACAGAATTATGTACTTTCCTGGTAGATTTAAACACATGTTAATCCTCTGAAAGTTCTGAAAATGTCACGTCTGAAAATAGACAGTGTTTATAGCTCGACGTAACCATACTGATTTCCATTCAGTTGATGCAAGTGCCCGTTCACCTCGTGCCCGCGCAGGTGTGGCTCTCAGGCTCGTGCCCGTCACCCCTCCCCCCTAGCTACAAACTACAAACCCTAGCGGCGCGCTCCCGTTAAGTAATTCATTGTATCAGATTGAGACGAGGAGGCAGCAAGCGACTCGACTGGTCGGCAAAGCAAATCTGTACCGGGAAACACTGAAAAATCCGACTGCTAACCACATAAACTGCAGGTAAACTACTTTCTGAACATACCAGAACATTGCGAAGCGATACTATTCTTGTACTGTTTAGTTTAAAAGCGGACTGGGTTATTTTAAAAGTTGCCCGGAGCTTTGAGAGGCCGTGCTAGCAAAGCTAAAAGCTAGCGAGGTTAGGCACCGCTAGCTACCGTTAGCATTTCCCCTAACCGACCTCAATTTCAGTGCCGCTTCCGCTTTTGCCACACACTTGTGCTGAGGAGAAAACTGCTGTATCCTGAGTGTAGAAGCTCATGGACCTAAACCCACCGACCAGAATCCATCGAGTTTTTACATCAGTAAACTATAAAAACTTATGCGTTGCTTATAAATTTAACCATCAAGACTGGCCTGGATTGGCGATCCAGCCGTAACCAAACAATGAGGCTCTTTTCCTGACTTGCCCCGGCTGACCAGGCGGCTTCCTAACGGCTCTGTTTCGCGTCTTGAATGACTGGTTGTGGTAGTTAAGTGTTGATGCAAGACGTTATTCTCTTGTTAAATGCTAAACATAGTAAAGAACATATATACCTCCATTGTAATTTCTATCAACACCAAAAAACGTGTTTTCACAATTGTGGTTTTAAAGCAAACAGTCTTTACTTGAAATTATTTTTTAAGTTTTACGTCTTTCTAACACACGATTTTATCATGAGCAGTCTAAGCCTTTGAGAAGTCTTATGTGTAATATATGAGGGTCTTGGTGTTTAGTTTGGATCGGGGCCACCCACCCATTCTTCCACTGCGGACACACTAGCCATCTGTTGCCTGTGTGATGACGCCATCTTTCTGGTGACCCACCCAGTGGCGAGCTGGTTTAAAAACAATGTTTGACTAAACACTGGGTGCTCTCACAGGCAAGGAACACAACTTTTTCTAAGCTTGGCTATGGGGGCTAGAAGATCACACAAGGCAAAAATCAATTGTCTAATCAGCCGTGCAAGTTTGAAATATCTAGCTACCTTGGAATGGTTAATACTGTCAAAAATGTGAATTATCACTATGCTATTATTGAGCATGATTATTAATGTTTTATCAATCTTCTGGATTTGAGTTGTGGTTTTCATACAAAGGTTTTAGCTAGAGACGTGGTATAGCCTTGGGGGGTGGGGGTAATGTACTTGTCAGGCCATCAGATGTTTCTTTTACTTTTGAACCTGAAACATTTAAACAATTTTATGATTTCATTGTAGAGCTGGAGGAAAAAACATTTTCAAAGTAAGTCTTATCTTGTAACAGTGTGCCATGATATCAAAATCACATCTGGATCTGAAGATGAGCAGTTTGTAAGCAGCCTTGTTAAAACAGATGCATTCATTTTCAAATTAAAAACTTTGAATTGAGGTTCAATGAAATCTGTTCTGTAATTTTTCTTGTAAATTATAGAAATGTCCATAGAATAGGCATGAGATGGAGTGAGGCGGGTTTATTGCAGATGTTACACACTGCCAACCTTGAAGCTGTTTACTAAACTCATATACTCTTCCTAACACTGTAATGAGGGAAGATAACGGTGACTGACTAAGATCCAGTTTCATTAAATAGTCAATTCTTATGTCTGGCCATTTTTTTCTCTAATGGTCAGGCCTCCTTTCCATTTCATTTGCCTTGGGATTTGCGCTAAAAGATTTTTTTTTTTTTTTTTTGAGCATCTCATAATCCTCTTGAAATTGTAATTGATTTGTGTCCCTGCAGTACTTTTGACTCCTTTGTCCAAATAAGTCTTATCCTATGTTTGTCAGCAATTTGTATCGGTAGGGTTTTCCTGTGCATCAATTGCTCATTTAAGATTTAGTGGCCCACTTATTTCAGCTATTCCAAATTTTAGTTTTTATTTGGATTACAGTCTGCATTCTGTATAATTGTGCTTATTAAAATGGATCTGTGTTATAATATATTTTGTCTTAAGGTTGGAAGACTGATTGCATTTATGCGCAGTTTGGTTAAACTGGCTAACTTTTAAGTTCAGGATTTGTGAAATGTTTCCAGACATGGACACATTGTCAGGACAAAATTGTTACAAACAGCTCTATTCAGGGGCACCATCCAGTCTCCATAAGGGAGTTACTTCTTGAAGTGTATTTTTTTTTTCATTGTGTGCTCTGCACACAGCAGTAAAAATAATTATTTTCTGTCCCTTTCACAGTATGGATTAATTCAAAAATTCACCACCTACAGAAATGCATGTCAGGCAGCAGAGAAAAATAAACACCTGCCAAGTTTCTGTCAGAAGCTAAAATATTCATCAGCCGGCAGTCATTTAACGATCACTAAGCTGGGGCTAATTTTCCACGCTGAAGACTGCGTGGGGTATTTCCTGGCCTTAACACACACATACAGGGGTCTTTGATGCAACTGTTGCCTGTGTGGGGTTTTCTAAAGGACAGGGTGGTGAGTCATCAAGCACACACTAACCATTTTAATATTAAATTTAAAGCTGTGTCATACAAGGAAACAATGCAGCATAAACAGTGTTCCACATAACATTTTATTCATCAACAAAATGCCACAGAATCGTTTGTGCTGGACCAAAACTGGTTGTGTGGATGCATGAGTGGGTTTGACTGGCAGGCATACTGTCAAAAACGGTTCTTGTTTTAGTATGTGTGGATGACAGTTTACAGGATACTTAGACATCCCAAAGGTGGAGACAAGATGGAAAGACAAGTTGTTCCAACGTCAGCTTTGTTTGAAAAATTGTTTGGCTTGTTAACTTAAGTAGCTAAGGAAACTTGGGTAACAAATGAATGCAAAAGCAGTTTTTTTCCAAAGGAGCAAAGCCAGTGCTGCTCCGTGCGTTTTAGAAGCATGCAGCAAACATTCCTGTTGGTAAAGCTAGTTGATAAAACCAATCACACAATTGACAAAAATGCTTAACCCTGCTGCCAGTTATCGTCAAATAGAAGGGGACAAATGTGTCCCCTGCTGCCCTCTCTATACCCATCCTACTCTGTTAATTCCATCCTGTTAGGGTTATCCCTGTCTCTCTTCTTATCCTTTGTTTGTCTGTCTGTTAATTTCATGTCATGGTCTCCTGTTGGCCAACATGCAGGTGGGGCAGAGATTTGGACATGTGGCCTGGTCCTTATTACCCACCAGGATTATAATCGAGCAGGGTTGTATATTTGAAGCACAGTCAATTTGTTGTAACCTCGGCAGTCAGTTAAGCCTCCAAAACATACCATGCCTTGTCTTGGTGTAACATGGTGGAAATATTTTTAAATCTGAGCACCAATAGAAGACAGTTTGGACCTCAGCTGTGATGTAGTTGCCTATCTGCAGGCTGGAGCTGGTGTTACATCACTTCCACTGCTTCGCACATGCAGTAATTTTATTCTTGACAAGACTGTTTTTACAATGGCTGTTTGCCAAATTAACATATTTGCAACCTCACAAGATGATGATGTGTGCAGGTGGTGATAGTTTCAGAATTGTGTTTGCTGGTGCCATATAGGTAATGGTTGTGGTTCCAGGTTGAGTAAGCTTTTATTAAGAATATACTAATTTTTTATAGAAAAAGAATAGTTAAGATTGTCAACCAGATTTTATATTCTTGTGTGTGAATGCCTGATTTTTTTTTTTTAACCTCCTGTTCGTACATACTTTAAAAAGGCAGGCATGTTCTGGTCTCTCACAAGCCTCATGCTCGCAGGCACATTTAGCAGTGTCTATAATTTACATATTTAGCTCATGTCAGGCAGTTACAGGACTTGGCAATTTGGTCAATAAACATAATGATTTTTTTCTTCTTTTAAAGCCTGTTTAACACAATAACAGAAACCATGAATGTATTTTTGTATGTAATTTTCCATTTGTTGCATGAAAAAAGTGTGATTTTCTCCTTTTTATTTTCAAATGTAGGACAACTAAAATACGAGTGACTTGATATGGTAAAACCCTTGTTCTGTGGAATTGCATGAACTGTCCTGCTCTACATATGATGGACGCAAGAGTCAGTGATTTGGTCTTTTGTACTTAGCTACTCATGAGCAGTGAACCAGTGTGAGATTATCCTGGCTCACTTTGCTTTGACCAAATTATAGACCTACTGACTGTTGACCACTTGGTGATCATACTGTAAAATTTGCATCAGAGAGTGTGTTGTGCCTCCACTATTGTAAGTCCCTCCACTCGTTTGAAACAAGGGTTCAGGCAGTTCATAGTTCAGACACAACAGTCTCCACTGCTAATGGATTTTTTCCTGTTGTTTCCTTTTTATGCACATTGTGCCCCTCCTGTTGTGTTTGTCTCCATTATGCCCCTGTTAAGTATTTTCCTGCACCTTTTTATGGGCCAGGAAAAGGGTAGGATACTTATTTTTTATGTTTATAAATATACTGTCATTGACACCTAAAAACAACTTTGTATTATTAGAGGTTCCGAGGCTCCTCTTGTCTGGTAAGCCTCTGTAAAGCTCTAAAGGAATAATTGGTGGCTCGAATGACTTACAGGCACCTAGGCAGAATTTGTTTAAAGGAGGGCACAATGCTATTTACCCGGTTTACCCACTGGTCAAATGTTTCAAGCATTGACCACACAATCACCTTTAGGCTACAGCTGCCCCCATTTTTGTCTCTCTTTTTCCTCAAGTCATGGAGGGAATGGCCTAATCTTTTTTGACACCGCTGTCCTACTTGGAGTATTCATCTACCATTTATAGAAAGCCTTCACCTCAGTGCTTAGGTGTATTTTGGTTTAGAAAGTAATTGAACTGACAGCAAATAAGATGGATGAAAAACTGTTTTGTTAAGGAAAAATAACCGACAAGAAGCATTGGAGTGGGTTTGTCTGTTTTAACATGTGGATGTAACTACTGTGCTCACTGGGCCACATCAGGTGTCTTGTGTTAGGACATACTTCTGGTTAAGTATGTCCAAACATGCTGCAGTGTAGAAAGAAAATGCTTTTCTTCGTCACAAAGAACTGTGTATGCAGACACAAGCTGAAGAAAATCTAGGCAGCACACAGTTAAAATGCCAGTTGCATACAAACTGCTGTATGGACAAAAAATAACTCGGCAAAAAAAAAACTCAAGGGGAAGGAAGATGGACTGTTTGGGGCCAAAGACAATCTTTTTTTGCAACGCCTATTCAAGATTTGTACAGATCTTTTCATACAGCCACATGCCAAAATATCACACCCCAGGCCTCTGTTTACTGGTGCAAAAGTAACACAGAGAATCGAACCTCTAACCATGTCTGTGTAATGCCATAATGTTAGATCTCCAGAAATGCAGCAGATTATGACTGCAGCTCAGCTGATGAATTCAGAAAGTACAAACGAGGTGTCAGGGTGTTTGCTCTTTATCACACCTCCAGCTGACTCAATGTGATGGAGATAGCCGAGTAGAGGAACGTGATTGACATTGCACAGTGCACCTTTTCGGATCAAGGAGGAAATGACCCGTCAGGGCTATGATTTATTACCTTCTCTGTATGGGGTCCGGTTGTCCTTGTGCAGTTAGTAAGTACACAGTACATGTACTGTGTTGGTGTGAAAGTTGTCTCTGCTGCAGCGCCACCATGACAAATAGGTTACATTTGATGTGTTCCCCGCAGATAAAGTGGCTGTGCCTTTTGGACACAGTTCCTGTTCAAGTATGAAAGGAAATTGCTATTTCCTGTTTAACGTTGTGATCTCATAGTCTGCTGTTGGTAAAATGTGACCATAATTCTTCTGCTATTATACTCTTGTGAGAATTGACAAATTCTACCGATTTCAATAGAAAATGCACAACATTTAAACTGAGTTCCTGTGTTTGTGACTTTCTGTTTAATTTCCCAATGTGGAGTGATCCAAACGGTCTTAGCCAGAAACACAGTTCTACATGACGCTCATTTGCACCAACTTCCCTTAACTCTGTTGAGCAAGTTGTATTCTCACACCCACTGTCTGATGGGCCGTCTACTGTCGTAAATTACTGGAACCGCAGCTGAAGTTTACTTCCAAGTAACTCATTTTGTTCTGTGCTGCTGTAATGACACCTTTATGTTGACACCTGTAAGTTACGCAAGACCCAGACAGAAACCTACGTGCATAGACATTTTGTGGACGCTGGTGCATTATTGAAACAGTACATTCTGATACTGGCATCATCACGAATCATAATCAGACAATTAATAATATCACTTACTTGTAAGGTGCCACGGGGATGAGTTCTGTTTTTTTGACTGGATGCCTGAAATAAGGTGTGGTTAACACTGGTAATGAGATGTTCACATTTTGAAGTACTAAATCAAATAATCGACTTACTACTTTAAGTTAGTATCGGTGATGCCACATTAACACGTCAAAATGATCAAAAGTGGTGTTCTTTTTGGAGACTATCCTGATGAACAAAACATTTAAGCATCAGATATGTTTGTTTCCCATCAAGCCTATTTTCTTCCCTGATCTAAATTCCAATTTTAAAATCCAATAGGCCAATTATCAATGGACCCCATGGCATTGTTAATTTCCAGGTTGCATCATTTAGTTTTCACTCTCTTGGAGGACAGTAGTTCTATCTTGACACACTGGCATGCTATTTGGCTTTGAGCTTGCTGTATCTGTCAGTCCCACCAGTCAGTCTTTAACTTTGTATGCAGCTAGCCTGACCATCACTGTGTGATTTTTGTCAGTATAAAAAGGCTTCATGGTTAGCAAGCCTTCATTACTGCAAGAAAAATGCATTTATCATAAACTTGAAGACCATGACACGTCTGTCTTGGATGTTTTTTCTGATTCCATTAATCATCTCAGCCCCCAGGGAGACTCTGAACCGCTGTTCGACTGCTGCTTTCTTTCCAGCTCCGTGGTTAAACGTGTCAAGTAGTGTTGCATAGTGCAGGTGCAGTAGCAACACCAGAACACAGTCTTACTTTCATGGCACATATGTTGCACTTTCATCTCACGGCATTAAATTAACTATTAGACAGGGTCTAGCATTTGTACTGTTTGTTGTTTATTTCCCCCGACGATCCCAAACCGCTGTTTCTTTTTAATGTCATGCTTTTCCTGTAGCTCCTTGATCATAACCTCCTCCTCTTCTGTGTCTTCCTCCAGGGATGGCAGCCATCCGTAAGAAGCTGGTGATAGTGGGGGATGGAGCTTGTGGAAAGACCTGCCTTCTGATTGTTTTCAGCAAAGACCAGTTCCCTGAGGTCTACGTCCCCACTGTGTTTGAGAACTACGTCGCTGACATAGAAGTGGATGGCAAACAGGTGAGACAGTTGAAGTCATTCAGTGTCACCAGGATCAGTCTCTCCTATTTAATGTCAGATCAAGTCAGTGTGCTACCCCAGGGCAGACAGACTGATTCACATCTGAGACACATTCTTATCAGACAACTGTTTTACCATTTATGATAAATTAAGGCTGAACATTTCTAATAAATACAAATTTTGCACCTTTTTCTGACACTGTCAAGTAATCTACTTGGGCTTGCAAACACTCATAACACATCCCTGCCTCTCTTAGTCTCTGCAGTGGTATTTGTGCTGGTATCAGGGCTCATTTTGTTCCCTGGGTGCTTAATCATGCTCAACGCTTTAATTCTACCTTCAGGGCCAAGTGAGCAAGTGTTGATAAAACTGCACTGTTCCATTTTCACATCTTCCCTCCCATTGCAGCAGTCATCTGCTAAGTCTAGTCTGTTGCTGCACACTGCTTCATTCGGGCTTAGTCACCGACCTTCAAAAAATTGTCATAACATTTGTAGGTGTTTTCGGGTGATCGTTAATGTGTCTGTGTTTTATTTAAAATGCAGTCATGTACTAATTCATGCTTACCAGAGGTGTTGAAATTGATTTAATTTATAGCCATGTTTACAGATGGACACACTGATCATGGTGTTCATGCCTCATTTAGATAAACCCTTTAGCAGCACATTGTACAGCGAGGGCCGTTAAATACTTGAAATCCATATATATTCTCTGGAGTAAGACTCCTGCTGATTTCCAGGTTCATGATGTTCTGTCTGTGTGCCACTCTGGATAACTGCAGCACCCAGTCCAACTCATCACTCATAAACCTGCACATCCTGACCTCATTCTGGGTTAATGGGATTCTGGGACATTGAGTCTTTATTGGCTGTTTGATTTCTAACCCTCCGTGCTGCTGAAGAGGACTCAGGCTTCTTTTTTTGTCAGAAGTGTCACACTTCTAAATCTGGTTTCTTTTCCCAATTTAGCCTTGCAGTCTGCAGAGGTGTTTATACGTCACTGGCACATTCTGTACAATGTGTACAAAGTTTGAGTGTTTATTTGGCATGAACAAATACTAATTTTGTGTAATTGTTTTTAAATTTGGCACTTATTTTAAATGACTCGCTCTTAGAAAAAGGTCATATGTATTAACTAATTTACAGAAAATATCTTAAGATAGAATAAGACCACCTTTTTAGGAACATTTAACCAGCATTACAGTACTATTCCTAACTACACTGCATTTTAATTTGCATTTCACCAATAATGGGCTCATAATTAATTATTTGCTCTTCATTTTGTACACAATTCTTTTTTTGTAATGATGCATGAATTTCTTCTCATGAAATAAGAAAATAAATGTGTCTCCTTTACAGTTACTGGTCAGGATTTGGGCCTTGTTTGTTATTGCATGTATTGGCTGATCAGGATGGACATGGTGTATTAACTTCTCTTCCTCTTTCTCCTTCCTCTTCTTTCCACATTCCTTTGTCCTTTCCCCTCCTCGTGCGTGTCCATCTGTGTCTCTGTTTGTATGTCAGGTGGAGTTGGCTCTCTGGGATACTGCGGGTCAGGAGGACTATGACAGGCTGAGACCTCTTTCCTATCCAGACACTGACGTCATCCTCATGTGTTTCTCCATAGACAGCCCTGACAGCTTGGGTGAGCACAAACCACAGACGCACACACCTACATGCATTGATGTATGACATAAAATACCACATCTCTCTTTCATATACACCCCCCACCATCTTTTGTGTGTTCATCCTGTTTTGAGCCTTACTACGACTCTTGGAGGAACTGCTTAGACCAACACACTTAGACAAATCATTCTTTACCTTAACAATAAATCTGAACAGCACTTCTGTGATTACATGAAAATGGATTTGCATAAAATGAGGTGATAAAAGCTGCAGATAATTAAAGTGCCAGACATAAATAGTAAAGGATGAAATGAGAGGAAGTTTAACTTGTCATAAAACAAAAGCTTATTCTGCTAAAGCTTGTAATTTCAGATTGTTTTACATGAACATGACCATTCCTTCAAACAGCGTTTTTGCTGACCAAGATATTTTTTTTTTCCAACACTTGATTCTCAGTTGAGATACAGTGGCTCTTCTTTGTGTTTCTCTTGTCTTCAGAAGAGTTATCTTAGCAATGCCTCACATTTTCAATTAAATTACTATGTAAATGTTGGTCTAATCAAAATTCTGGCATCCGGTGATTTTACACTGTTAACTATTTTAAAGATAAGGGTAATTACTATGCCATCAAATGACTTATATGCAATGCCTCCATTAAAGTTGTAGTAAGAAGGCCAGCGTTTTACAGCATTTTCTTTGTGTTTCTGGGATCCTTTGCTTAGTAATAAGCATTTCCTGTTTTTTACTCAGAGGAGGCTCAAAGAGATGAAACATTCTACAAACACGGCAAATACTGGTTTTATAGTTCTTTCACTTTTTTCTGTTCTAAATCCAATAAAGATTCATCACCTTTATTACAAACTCTCCAGAGAATTTTGGTCTACCAGCTAAAATTACCTCACATGCACACAAAGAAAATAAACTGACCAGTAATTATTGATAGATTCTTTACTCCTCTGTTCTCTTTCTTTACAGAAAACATTCCAGAGAAGTGGACCCCAGAGGTCAAACACTTCTGTCCCAACGTTCCCATAATCCTTGTAGGAAACAAGAAAGACCTGCGCAATGACGAGCACACACGCAGAGAGCTGGCCAAGATGAAGCAGGTACCATATTTCTTCTTTTGTCTAGCTGAATTTTCTATTTAGACATACCTTTTTTTGTAATAATTATAGATCTACGACTTTTTTTTATTTTTTTTTTTATTAATTTTGGGGTATTTTTTTTGACTGTTCTAAACTAGCTACAATTTACAATGTGGGTGCGCAGAGTGTTGGTTGTAAAATATTGCATAGAATTCGTAGTGAAATAAGCAAATTGTTGGTTTTTCTCTTCATCCAACAGGAGCCTGTGAAGATAGAGGAGGGCCGGGAAATGGCCGGCCGAATCGCAGCTTTCGGTTACATGGAGTGCTCTGCTAAGACCAAGGACGGCGTGCGGGAGGTGTTTGAGATGGCCACCAGGGCGGCACTGCAGGCCCGTCGCGGAAAGAAGAGCAATAAATGTGTAGTGCTGTAAAATGGCAGATATATTTGGACTGTTTTCACCCTGGGCTACTGTACCCAAGGGGCTAGGGCTCGGGAGGGACGAGGGATTACCAGATGGGAGAGGGAGGGAGGGAAAGAAAAGAGTGCAGTAAATGACTACCGCTGTAAAATGGCTCTCTGTTGGACTGAATTTACCCTGGGACTTGGGTTGGGGAAGCTTTGACGAAGAGGGATGGGTGGGTGGGAGATGACTACCGCTGTAAACCTTTGGGCTCTTTACCTGTGGGTCTACCATCAAGATGGGGAATTTACACCAGCCAGACACTGGTACATTTGGTCTTTTCAACAAGCCACCTACACTGATGATGATCATTGGGGGATTCTGATCCTTTATTAAAAAAAAAATCTTGTAAAACTGATCAAGTTGCTTGTGAATTATGGGATGTTCAGCGTGGACAACAAAATGTCTAGTTTCCTGCCTGGATGACTTGTTAGATTGATGGAGGCAAACAAACAGCACAGTAAAAGAGATCCACTGCAAGTGGCCACCAGTGGACTATCTATCCCCAGGTATACCTGGAAGTAGGGCTAGGGTGTCGTGGAGTGGACAGGTCAAAGGATGGGAAGACTGATGAGTGGGTGTGACCATGATGAGACAGTATACACCAAAACCAGGGCAGTTTTTTCTAGATTTGCACATTCAGCCTCCCTGCTGTAGTTGCTGCTATTTCACAAGCTCCAAAGTAGACGAATCCCCAGTAAACTGTATTAACCTTGTACTCCTCAAAGTGGTGCTTTTACAGATTTGAGGCTTGCAGTTCAATTACAAGACAAAGATATATCTGTTGTTTAATAGAGCATTTAAAACATGGTCCTGATTGAATTGTTGTAAACAAGCGGTCACGTGCTGTCAGGTGCTCGAGTCTTATGTGTCGTATTATCACAGCAGAGTGGAGCTACATGCTCACATGTCCAGTTCAGTCTCTCACCGGGGCTAATCCTGTGCTCACAGTGACAAACACATTGATCCGTACTCTAACCGAGATGATCTGTTACAGCCACCTAATAGTCAATGCTCTATTATCTGCAGACAAACTGCAGCTAGTACACTTTAATTTAAGAAAGTTGCTGTCGTTACCGCCTGTGTTCCAGTTGCTGCTTTATCATGGCAGTGTTGTAGAGCACAGTGTAAAGTTTACTTGCATTCACACGCACAGCAATCTGACACACATTGGGTCTTGACAGAGGTCGGTTTGTCTACTTTAGAAGGTGATCAGTTAAAGGTTCTTAAAGTGAAAGTGTTTCAGCTGAATCAGTGGAAGCGGCAAGTGAATTGTGGTCCCACTGGATGACAAAGGTAGCTTCCCGCCCTGCATAGTACAACACGGCTCAGCTCCCATCCCTTCCTGTTCCACATAGCTGACTGCTGGTGCTCATCTTCCGCTGGTTTTAGACCAGGACAAAGAACAAGGAGAGGAGAGTATTGTGTTTACATGCACACCACTGATCTCCTTATTTGGGATGAACGACTATTGATTTTTTTTGTTGTTGTTGTGTGTGTAGGCATGTATAAAGGTCAAATGTACAACAGCCAGAGCTAGCTTGAAGGGAAGAAAAGGTGCCTGGGATATACCATGCTATCCACCATATACATGTCTGCCTTTTACTGGTTAACTGTTGGTGCCTACCATCCGCTGTGACAGTTAAAAAGACAAACGTGACACATGATATGACCTTTTTATCCAGTAACTGCACAGAAATGCCAGAATTGTCAGGCTGGGCCGCTGGATAGATGCTGTTAATCTCCATAACTAACTGTCAAAGTGAGATTTAACCACTTGCTGTATGTTGGGAATGTTTAATTTGAAGGTGTTTTCAGAACTTTCCAGCATTAAAAACATTGACAATGGCCAGTTGTTGTACTAGGGATTTTTCAGCCTCCAGCCCTTCCTGACCCTTCTGAGTTAAACTGTCAGATTCAGGCTCTCTTGACAGTGTTGAACCCTCCTGTTCTTCTTCCTGGCCTACAGGGAAGAGCCTGTTCCAGAAACTTGGTCTCGTGTTGTTGTTTTTATACTTTATTTCTTGCTTTAAAAAAAGAAAAAAAAAAGTCATAAATTGTCTATCAGTATTTAAAATAGGAGGTGTAAGACTATGGGACTGCTTATGTGTTGTCGCTTTAGTTTATTCTTCTTTTGTGCTTTACCAGAATTTTTCTGATGATTTACACTTGGTTGCAACGACCCGTCAATCATCCCTGCCAAATGCTGTTGTTAGGCAGTCAGGAGAAAGGCTGGCCTCTCGGCTGCCTGTCTAGAGCATCGCCGGCTCTTTTTCTGTTCTTTGTTTTTGAACACAAACTTGACTTAAAGGACAAAAGGAAAACCAATGTTAGTCTCCTTATTATGTACAAATCATTTTTATTTCTTTTATTGTATTTTTAAATCCTAATATTGGAAGCAGTGACGTAAACAATGGAACAGGAAAACCAAGCTGTATGCAAGTCTGTAAATATAAAATGTGGGTTTGTTCATACTAGACTATACACACGCACAGGACTGGAAACTGTATTTGTAAACTAGCTTTGGTTTGTGTAATAAATTACTTTCTATAACACCCATCTCCTATTCATTGTGCTCTCAGGGGGGAGGCGAGGAAGAGCTCTTAAGCTCAATCACTAGATATAAAGTATGAATGCAATGATGGATTATGTTTTCAGGAACACGTGGGTTTATTTGTGTCTTTACATGGACATGAGTTGCACAGAAACTGATAAATAATGCAAAATATGAAGAACTTCTTAAAATTGCATTTCATAGGAAGGAAAGTGAAACTTTATAGAAGGATAGCATTACTTTTGCAGCCACAAATTAAGTTCAAGTTACATTATACCTAAACGTGTTGTATAATTAGTTGTTTACATATAAAGTGATTTTTTTTTTCTTATGATCTTCAATCTATGATCATCGATTTGCTTTACAGTCATTACATATCAGTGCATGACAGAGAATATTATATGCTTTAATAGTTTATTCACAATATATAAAGTAATTTAAATTAGCACACCTTTATAGACCAACATTAAAAGGCATTAATGGATTAATAATTATAATCCAATACAGTGGCTAGAAAATGTATGTTTTGACATTATCTAGTTTTATGCATTACTTTGTCATAAAATGTATAGATAAACAATGGGCTTAACCCAGTAACACAAACAATTATAATATATAATGCCGTTATGGACACATCCATTTAACATTTAAGATTTCCAGTGTATGTCTACTTGTGAATGACTAATTCTACACTGTGGTTTCACCATTCCTAAAGTAAAAGGTGAGTATTTTCACTTCTGCTAAATGATCCCAGCTGAGTTTCAAAAGATGCACTTGTGATCTTGGCTTCTGTTGGACACCATATAGCCGTAAATACAGATAATAGTTTACGCATGGTGCATGCGGTGGTGGGTTTTAAATCTTTCTGGTGCAGAGCCACAGATCATCGCACCAATAAAATCCCTCAGCAGACCCTTTTGATTGGATGATACTCCAGTGCAGTCTCATCTCATCATAAACCAGCAGGGTCAGCAAGCGCCATGACATACTCAATGTCATCCACACATCCCAACACCACAGTAACATTTCAGCTAAATATCATAAAGGTAACAAAAGTCTAATTGCAACATTAAAACATGAGGTTCTTTTCAGTATGCTCAATTTCATTTAAATGAACACAGATGATGTTTTGTCACAGGTACAATATGGTCATTAGAATTATTTTTGGTTGAAGAGCAGAAAGCAACACCGCCCCACTCACGGCACTGAGGTCTGTGCTGCAGAGGGAACGGAGTGTGTGGGATGCTGAGGTGAGGCAGTTTTAGCCTGTGTGGGATGAAGCTGGATGTTGTGGAGTAATATGGAGAAGCTGGAAGCGTGTGCAGAGTGTCGAACTGCACAGTGACCAACCATAAAATACAGTAGTTGTGTAAGATGGCGCGGAGGAGTGAAATTCCAGGAATAAAATGGATTTATGAGCAGGGAGCATGCACCTGCAGTACGCCTTTCATATACAAACACATCTATAAACAGCCATGTTAATGCTGCCAGTTATACACAATGAGAGGTAACTGTCCTCTACCATAGAGGACACAATGATATATAGGAGCTACAACAGTCCATTTCAGTAGTATTCCTGGACTAAAGAACACTCAAGGCAAATATGCTTCTATGAAAAATAAAAAATGGTCTTCGGATGACTTAGAACCTACATTTCCTGCGTTCTTTGCTTCCCTGCTGTTTACATCGTGCTCAGATCACAGGTCAAACTGTACTATCCACATTATTACATCAGAAAGGTTCCCGGAGTGACCTGCAGAAATACAGGAGCCTTGTGTGGTATGGTCAGAGGAGGAGGAGGAGGGATACACAGGTATAGAAAACAGGAGGATGGATAGTAGGAGGAGGCCTCCGGTGATGGATTACAAGAGGTGTTGGGGGTGGATGTGAGAGGAAACAAGAAGTCAGCTTGTGGCTCTCAGAGTGAAAATGACTCCCTGCGAATGAGAGGAGAGCACTTCTTTACCCTGACTGTAAAACACTACACTATCAGCCAGAGCACTGCCTGTCGATGCTGGACAGCCAGCCGCATGTTGCTGCTGCTGAGCCTCATTTTAAAGGGAAATCTGACAGATTGCTTTCAGCAGTGGTGCTCCAGAGCAAACCCTTTCCCCCCCAACAGCAATAAGTGCTGATGGTAAACAACTTCCACAATCTGATATAGATTTCTAATTCACTAAAGCCATGATCACAGTAAGAATGGTGGAAAAACTATTCAGATCTTTTACTAAGCTGCACATCTCTTTCTTTCCCTTGCTGTGAGACAAGAGTACTAACCAGTCCATCACTGTGTGTGTACCCCTGTGAGAACCACATATCACTACAAAGCCTGCTCTTCAGAAGCTCATAATAATTCTATACACGCATAAAAACACTTCAAAGAATTCCTCACTCCAAAATTATTAATTTGTGTATGAATTTACGAATTGAGGTAAATGGAGGCTAACACAAATGGTCATTTTGAGGATGAAGTATACCTTTAATTCTCAACAGAGAAATGTAAATGTAACATCACACATTTTGGAGATACATGATTTTCACTAGACAGGAAATGGAAAACTGTAATCTGAAAAGTAACCAGTCACTTTAGCTGTCAGATCAACATAGTGCCCAAAAAAGTAGGCCTAATGCTTCTTAGATGAAGTGAATAAGAGGTGGACCCATAAAGTTGCATCAAATAGACAAACACCAAGTAAAACAAGCAGTTTTATTGAGTACTGGAGTAAATCTAGGCCTACATTTTCAGATTCATTTTATCAGTCACTTGAATAGCAGCATGCTGACTGAATCCGCTGTTATCCAAGTTGCTGCACTGATAAGGTTACACCCAAATAGCGTCATAACGCCTCATAAACAGATACTCAGCTTCACCTCTTTGTGGTACAGACTGCAACAGAACATAAAGACATGTTGGGCATGCAAACACTCTATTGGGTTTTGAATTAAGAGACTTTAATGGAAGAGGCAACTTGTTGAAGACCACAGTGGTTCAGCTCAATCACAGCTTAAGTATTATGGTTATTCATCACTTATTAACAACGTCTCCTCTCTGTTCTGCTGGGGTAAATGACTAGCTCTCTAGAGAGACATTCAGAGCCAGAGTCAAAGGGGAAGGAAGGAAGTTCGTCACTGCCTACTCCACCCTAAACTGGCGGTCGGGCACCATGTTAGACACAACGCAGCCTCTGGTGCAACACTTGTGGAGGAATGAGCAAGAGGGAAGCTGCTCAGGGCGATGACACCGTTCCTAGTTTCTTTCTTTCTTCCCTCTCTCTCTCTCTCTCCCTCCCTGCTGCTCTTCGGCTGCCGGCCGGAGAGGACTAGCGCGCAATGGAGCTCAACCGCCGGCTTTATATACCAGTCTATTTTTAGCTCCTCGCGAGCCCAACTATTTTTAACCAATATGAGCTCATCGCCTGCCCCACTTGTCCAATGGGATGAGAGGCAGGAGAAGAGGGTGTCCAATAGGAGTCAGTGAGAAGAGGCAGGGGGCGGGCCACGCATGAGCCAATCAGCAGCAGTGAAACAGGCTGGAGCGAGTGAAGAAAACAGGAAAGACCTCTCACTCTGCAGCTTTTCAAAAGAACCACAAATCGAGTGGTATGAGTACTGGCAATAGCTGGAATGCCATTTAAGGTTATATAAAATAGATAAAAAATACATATAGCAATGAAGATTCATATGCCTCTTAAATAAATAAATGAATAAATAAATCCTGAATTAGATAAAGGATGCAATGAGTGTATTAAAAAAAAGAGTCCTGGCAATCTTAAAGCTACAGTTCCACTATGCCATTTAAGTCGTATGGTTATTAAAAATATAAGTAAATTAATTCAATTAATAATCCTATGAAATAATCAAACATGCCTATGAAATAAATACTGAAATATGCATACAAGGCAAAAATTATATATGAATAAACATAGTTTTCTTTAATTGACTACTTTTATTCAGTTTTTGAGAGCTTTTATTAATTTATAATTTTAAAATTAAGAATTTAATTGGAAAATTGATTATCTTAGACGGTTCATTATTAATAACAATTTTAAAAAATCTACTTCATGCTTTTTGTTCATATTAAGATGAATGAACATGTTCTCGCTAATGAAATAGTAAAGAATAAAGAATATTTTTAGTTATTTGGTTAGCCTTCAAAACACCAGATGCCACATTCTGTGGAAGCCAAGCTGTAATTATTCCCTCTGGTGTACTCTGCTTGATAGCTGTGCTTTAAAGCTTGCCCGGTCCCACCTTCTAGGCTCTTTCTTTGAAGTCACAGTTGAGAATGTCACAAAAGGTGACAGATCCAGAGACCCCGCAACTGTAGCTATATGTGGCCTTTATTTGTAGGACGAGGTGACTCTGTGCCTGTGGTCCTCAAAATGTATCGTGCACATCACTCCAAACTAATGAAAGACTATGCAAAAGGCAATTAAACCATCTTGGGAGGACACAAAAATTCATCAGCCTTTATTCGCTTTTATACATTAGATTCACCCCCTGAATTATTTCGCATTTGTTCCAATGACGACTTTGCAAAATACATTCAACATTCTCTCTCATGAAGAGATGGAAGTGTCAGCTGTGTTGGTATAATGCTGCTCCACTGAAAACAATGAGAGTGGTGCCTCTTTTTGACTTCCATTCTATTCATCCTGTTAATAGAAGATCTCTTAAGATGACTTTGGACTGGTAAGTCTGTCTGAGGTGTATTTTTTTGTTGTGACTTTGTAGTGGGGATATGACAAGGATTGCCCCGTGATTATGAGTCATGATACACCCACCTATTCTGTTGTTTCCCAAAGTTTTATTTTTAGGCCGTCCTCATCGAAACACACGCCCAGTGACCCACCAGTCTCTCTCGTAAGACAAGAATCTTTCTCCATGACACATTTAACTTTAAAAAGAGAGAAAAAAAAGCCCCAAACTAAACTGAGACACTGGCCTGGGATTCCCTAAATTGACCACAAAACACCTTTTAATTTTACTTCACAGCCTGACTAAGATTCCACAACCACATCGTTAATGTTGATATATTTTAATCACAACTGGCTACCATTTAGCACCAAGCGCGTTCCCGTCAGCCGCGCCCCCACACAAAAGGTTCCAACGCATCATGTCAGGAGCGCGCAGGACGGTCAGACCCACTCCCTCCAAAACCTTCACCCCACCCTGTCATAAACTCCAACACATCTGTTAAAAAAAATTAATTCAAACGACTTTGTGGGACTAAACCTTATTGGCTAATATAATGTTCCCCTGAATAAAAATAAAAAAGTAAATAAACTGAAATCACATGTCAAAGCACAGGCATGACTAATAGTTGACTAATTGATACCTATAGTAAAACTGTACTCTCTGTGTTATTATTGTATTACAATGTAGTATTAAATCACATTAGAAAGTAACATTTGCAGATAAACGCACTGCTTAAATCCATAAACATTTTTTTTAAAATACCTACACATTTTTTATTATTATTATTTTACATTAATTAGATATTTTTTTCATTAACGTTTAGGGGGGAAAACAGAAGGAAACTCTCAATAGAAAATAGAAAAGCAATTATTGAATATTTGATGTTAAAAAAATAAATATATCACAAGAATATCATTTAAAACGATCCCTATTTTCGAGACAAAAAGGAATGTAATTACCGCAGGGTCTCAAGGCAACTGCATGACACACCCAAATTCAACTGCCATTATTTTCAGCAGACTTTTTTTTTTTTTTTTTTTTTTTAACTGTAACCCTGAGCCATTTTTAATGCATCCAGTTCCCATCTCGGTGCCACTGGGTTTCCACACAGTCAGACACTGCCCTCTATTGATATCATGCTGTCATTACTGCTGTCAATCTCTTATCGTATTCAGTAAAGTGTTGTGTTCACTCTTGCCGTGCAGGGACATTTCTGACTGAGTGAAAAGGACATTCATATTTGCTTGTCTTCATAGACATAAAAATGCCTATGCTTGTCTAAAGTGAGAAATCAAGTCTCGCGGGATTTCGACGCGAGAATCGAATCAGGTAAGCGGCGGAAAGAAACATAAGATGGCAGCAAAGTCTCACCTGTGGTAACATAACAGCACAGTTAAAGGACACAAGTGGTCATGGCCATGTAGCCAAATTTGGGTAAGCTATGTTTGTCACATCTTGTGTTAGAATTTACTTTTTTGAGGGGAATCGACATCTCTCTGTATATTGTATATTCGTCTCACAATGACATTAAGAGAAACTTGAAATAAAAAATACGTCAAACGCACCTGTACTAACTAACTTACGTTCAACAGAGGTCTACCACCGGTTCACCACGGAACTATTTCACATTTCTTTTTAAAGTAACGTTATATATAACTTATCAACAGCCATCAGTATCTAAAATCTATGGAAGATTATACATGTCATTTTAATGAAATGTCGACATTATGTCGATGTAATTAATGACTTAGCATCCCAAATTATAACTTAGCCGTATAGCGTATAAAATAACTGGAAACTTAAAAAGAAATATGACTTACCTAAAAAAAAATAGTGAGAAACACAAACAAAATATAATCCTAAAAAATAATTATAGAATTGTTATATTTAATGAGAATTTATCTAAAAATAATGACAATTTAGCCCAAATAATTCCTTAGTCGTATATAATAATGGCAAATCTGAAATGAATTTTAAAGATACTCAGTTATTATAATATTTATATATATATTAAGTTTTTTATCAGCACATAAGCAGAAATAGGCAAATGCTCACATTTGTGTTTTTAAGAGTAATTTGTGATGCATTCACATGAAGTCATACTAAAGACAGACAATTCCTTCTGTCAGGCAAAATCTCTTATATTGTTGACAAAAAATTAATACAACATATTAAATAAAATTGTTTAATGTCCATAATGACGTTTCTCATTAAACAATATATTATTAAGTTATTTATCCAGAAGGCCCATGTCCTGTCTTTTTGCAAGGGAGCTACATTATATATGGTTGTAAATTCCAGACAGCAAATATCTAAAATATTTCTAATTTTAAATGGCGGTGCCAGCTACCACTGTTGTTGTTGTCGTTGTTGTTGCAAACCTCACCCAAGTTTACTCTCCTGTTTTCACACACTGAAATGCTATCCAGCGCCTGATTTAATGTGAATGCAGCATTATATCCACCATGTCTATCCTATACACGTTGAATTAGTAACATGAGGCTTCATATCAGTCTCAAAAGGGGGCGCAAACCTTGTGAAACTAGACCTGCAGAACAACAAGAGAACAATGAGCGTTCATTAAACGAGCCGTTCTCACTCAACCCACAAAACACAGGGAATGTGCATGAGTAAATGGATGTGTGTGTGTGTCTGCGGTTTGAAGAGAATCGCAGCGGTAGGATCTGAGACCAGTAATGATCCCAGCAGCCAGAGCTCACACGCTAATTGACTAATTGACGTCACTTGTCAAAGAGAAATCAGAGGCTTTTTGTTCGCCCTAGTTGGGAGGTCATTAGTTGTAATTAACAAGCTGACTGATCAGGCAAGATTGGTGAAGAGCTTGTAATTATCCTGTCTCCATGACCCAAGTCTTTAGGAGGTCCTTGAAACTCAGCTCATGGTGAGAGCTGGAAGTGAGAAAAAGGTGAAAAAAAACATGTGTATTTTTTTTTTTTATCTGAGAACACTGCTCTTAATGTCTATCTGTTTCATCTTTTATACCCAGAAAGTTGATGCACATGGTGACTCAAGCAACAGGAGCCCCCTTTTGTTTGGTAGGACATGGATCCAAGAGCCCAAGAAAAATCTGCATCTGAGGTAGTACGCTACAGTGGCTGGTGACCTTGTTTTGCAAAATTGCCATTCCTTGTTTGTAGTATCTACATGATCATAAAATTGACACAAGAGGCTGTAAATGGTGATTCATTGACTCACATGTCCAAATGATGACTGCAGTGTCCACCCTTCCTGTTCTGCTGTTGTAGTAATCATATTGCTAAATGTCAAACTTTAACACTTACACTTTTAACCTTTTCGCTTTCAAAATTGCATCTCAAACAAATATAGGAGAAGTGGAAGTAATTACAGAGATGTCAATCAATTGTTCTTCGGACTCCAGTTTTAAGGGAGTTAGTTTGGCTTATTTAGGAAGTTGTCATCCTGGTTTTAAAAGGTCTTTCTACAGTTCTGTAGGCTTCACAACACAGCCATTTTACTATAAGAGACACCCCCAAGATAACTTCCATGACCATACATACCTTCACCTTAACCATGAGGATTTCCAAAATCTAAGTAGTTTTGTTGCCTAAATGTAACCAGTGTAACCAGAAGCGTGAAACCACAGATAGACTAGCTAGCTTATTTAAAAAGTTCCAAAAAAGGACGCTTTGAAAGCAGCTTGTAGTCACGCCCTGAATGATACCATACAACCAACTACTATCATCTGGACTCAAGGCCTAAAAACCACGCAAGAGCTCAGAGTTAAAGACTAACTGATAATGATGATACTAATAGAAATGGATGTGTTGCTTAGCAAACTAAGCAAAAATCTGTAGGGAATGATGATGTCATCTAGAGCTGCAGCAGAGCAGCACTTTGATGATATGAAGAACATTTAAGGTTCATTATTAAAGCCCAAAGCTTCATTAGCACCTTTCCCAAGGTCACTGGTGACGGCCACTGTGCCATCACAGGAGGAGGGCTAGTCAGTCCATGTAACCACAAGGCAACTTCTTCTACTTCTGTTAAATAATTAGATAACTTAATTAATGAGCCAGTCTGACCAGATTTACCCTTATCCAATTAAAAGCTGTATGAGAGTGTGTAAACACAAGGTTACAGGACTTTTAATCATATCATTAAACTGCTGGGTCATGTTAAAAAATCGATGCTAATTATACGACAGCAAACAAATATGGTGAATAAATCATTTACGGATTTGAAATCCTTGGAGAGAGTGTATTCTTACTCATTTGCACGCAACCCAAATTCATTATTTATCCCGGAGAATGAATAAATTGTCCCTGTTAGCCTGTGATTGAACTTGAGGCTGGTGAAAAATTCAGCCTGTGCTGCTGTACCCCAGTGAGCAGCTATCTAATGAAAATAACAGAGCAAGAACCAAAGCTCAGGCTTTAATGATTGCATTTGGGTTGGGAGTGGAAAGCGGCAAAATAATGAGGAAGAGGAAAGAGACAATGAAAGAAACTTTGGTACTGAGAAAGAGTAGGAGATTTGCTTATAAATTGATTGTGTGATCATATTTTTGTATAAATACAACAGTAACACTAAACCTAGGTAAAAAAAAATAGATTTTGTTATTTAAATGATGACCCAATATAAAGTTCCAAAAGTAACATAAACTGGGTGAAAGTTATTATTGTTTCTGGTTTAATTTCTGACCCAGTATAAATGTAAATATTACACTATTACTGCAATCAAAACAACCACATTTGAGCATGTCTGATTAACCCAATGGAAATGGAGAAAACTGATGTCCGATGGGTTTGATGCTCATGGGTAATGAGTTAACTCTATCCAATACTGCGTCTCTGCTTGATTGACACAGCAATGGGTATCACAATTGACCAAACTCAGGTCAAAATGGACCCAGTATTTTTTAGTGTGTACTTGCAATACACTTCTTCATTTGTTCCCAGTTTATATCTAGAGTCCCTCTTATCGTTTAAACCTGCAAACAGTCTGAGGTACTCAGGCAGGAGCCAATGCAAGACTTCAGAACAAAGAGTGTTTAGTAGTTGCTGTTGACACCTCAACTCTTTCTTGCATATCTGGATGTTTTATTATAACAGAAACAGCTTATTGTTTTCTTGTTTGGCTTCTGTAAAGCTCAGGAGTTATAACTGGATTTGAAAAGAAAGAAAGAAAGAAAGAAAGAAAGAAAGAAAGAAAGAAAGAAAGAAAGAAAGGAAAAGAGAGTGAGTGAGAGCACTTGAAAAACTGAGTAGGTAAAAGTGAGATACGTGAATAAAGATGAAAGCTGATTCGTCTCGCTCATTTCCACTTTAACTAGATTTTCCCGGAGCAGTGAATAAGTGAGCGTGCCTGCATTGGTGTCTGCAGGGTGGCCACAATGATCTGGGATCTCGTTCCCTCCGCCTCCCAGAGAGACAGAGAGACACAGTCAGAGTGAGAGAGTGAGAGAGAGAGAGAGAGAGAGAGAGAGAGCAGTAACACGCAGAGAGGAGCTGGGACGAGAGACAGAACAGAAGAGAG
>JAOWBC010001714.1:7233986-7245439 GCA_028566105.1 Hypoplectrus providencianus
GAGAGAGAGAGAGAGAGAGAGAGAGAGAGCAGTAACACGCAGAGAGGAGCTGGGACGAGAGACAGAACAGAAGAGAGCTGTCAAGCTGTGAGGAGGCAGAGGAGAGACGACTTAGTTTTTTTTTTCTTGGAATACATTTTCCCCTCCATCTCTGAAGCCCACACACACACTCAAAAGACAAAAACACACAAACACACAGATGTAAAGTGCGTGTGTGAGTGCTGCTGTTTGGAGCGGTGAATTATTTTCAGGATCTGGACTTACTCAAGCCTGACTCAAGACACAAGACTGTTTGGATCCAGCATCTTTGTTACTTGGACTTGGACTAAAAGTGTGTATCCCAGTGTGTGTGTGTGTGTGTGCGAGTGTTCGCACTTCACCTGAAAAGAAACACAGATTTTGACTGACACTGTGTCGGCACTGGTTTGTTGAATTTGTTGGATCGGACTCACACTTGGACTCAGTGTGCGTTCTTGTGTGTGTGTGTGCGTGTAGGGAGATGTGTTGGCCGGTGACAGCACTCCTGCTAGCCCACCTCGGGGCCACCTTAACGGGGGCATGGAGAGCATCTCAACCAAGACTGCAGTTCACACACTCCGGTAAGAGGTGTTTTGTTTTTAGTGCTTGGAGTCTCCTACTGTCTGATACATCTGTCCCGCTCTTATTGTCCACACACACGTGCAGGTGACGGGAATCACACACCTCTTCTCTCTTTTCTTTTTTTTTTTTTTGTCTGATTGCTTCCGACACAACGTTATACAAGATTTGAAACACAAATTATACCTCTGTCTTTCTGTCCAGCTACCTGTTGTCGTTTTTCCACACTGTCTCACTTCCTCTGGCTCTGCGATCACCTGTATTGAATTCATCTTCCTGCACTAGACAAGTTTGGCTGTGAAAGCTTTGTCTTTAGCCCCCACTCACCCGACTTCCCCCTCTCACCATGAGGTCTGTGCAGAAATGGCATTATTTCACCACTTATTTTGTCTCAATATTTAGAGAATGTTACGTTCAGTCAGCAGTCGAGACCAGGAAAATTCTAGTTGATTCCAACCTGGTTGTGTCGATTTTGTTTTACCAGTTATGATAAAATTTTACCCACTAGTTTACTGATAGCTTTAGACACTATAACTACAACAAAGAAAGACAGGATAAAAAACACAAGTCAGACCACCACCCCGCGGTTTTCTTCTAAATTTATCTGCCAACGTTTGGTTAAAGTGTGAGTTTGTTTAAAACTTGTCCAATCACCTGACTATTCATGTTCATTGCCCTGATTAACTTTTTTAGCGATGCAGAAAACTTAGCAATTTAATGAGTACAATGTGGTCTTACATATTGGAATAATGGAAAAATCTATGAAAATGACAGCTGGCATCATCCTCAAAGATCTTTACTTCTTTTTTGAGATATATATCGATAACAATTGCAGAAAGAGTGCAGATATGAGGCTGTTTAATTGCCTTTAAAGTTAATTCCTGTAGAAATCAAATCTTGGGCCAACATCTTTGAAACGATTTAGCAATTACGCTTCACACCCAAAGACATAATTTCTGTCATTCTTGAGAGGACAGACACCCCCTCAGGATTTGAAATCAAGTGTCAATGTCTGTTAGTTTCAGTTTTGGCTAACAATGAAATAATTTTCTCATGGCATGAGTCCCAGATACAGATCACCACCAAATTAATTATTTCTTGGCGGCAGGCCAATCTGTCCACCACAGTGAAATCCATGCAGAGGTTGCTGGAAAAACCTACAAATAGGCACAACAGAACCTCTTATAAATGGAAACAACAAGCCAGATCTATATTTTTGATAATATTTGAATTCTAGCCATCTATTTAGAATACCTCTGTGGGGAACTGAATATTGTTTTGGCATGCTGATGTGTTTCGCCCTCTTTGTCTCAATGTTCCAGTCTTTTTCTTCACACATTTGTCAGTTGCCACTGTGAAGCCTGCATTGCATAAACACATGTTGTTGAATCAACATGCCAGAGCTGAGCAGTAGCACAATTTATTCTGTTAGTGGGTCTGTGCACGGTTGAAAGGGAGTCAAGGGGTTCTCTTAAAGGGTGCAGCGGTACTGCACAATTTTCCAAGAGTTGGTGTTTGCTTTTACCTGGTGGACGCAGCAGCGGGGTTGGGTTTGCCTCACTGGGGAACAGAATGAAGATTTGTCAGACCCTGTTTATGAAGCTATCTGATGTCCTGAAGCATCAGTCTGCTCCTTCAGACAGGATAGGATTTAACACTTTGACCCATATTGGGTTTTTGTTGTTTGGGTATAAAATATGTGACGGTCATAAGTAATGAGAAAGCAAGGATCTGCATCTTCTAATTAAATGAGGATTTAGGGATTTGATCTTTTGCCCTCTCAGTCATATTTATAGTGAAATACTTTCAAATGAAAAGCTGCTTTGAGACATTCAAGCCTTTAGTTACGGTGAGATAAACTCACCTCCCTTTAATCATGTTTACCAGAGACACCATAGAGTAAGAAACCAAATGATTACACATTCTTACATAAGCCAAGCACAAAGGGTCTGTGAAGGAGATGTGATAAGGCTAAAGTCAACCAATCGTGACCTAGAAAGTACAGAGAGAGGGAAAAGGGAAACCTTGTTGGATTCTCCCAGGTGGGAATTTAGCTCTAATGAAATCTGAATGTGAAAATGTGGAGAGCTTCTTAAGTAGCTGCATGTGTTTGAGTGTGTCTTCATGAGCATACATGAATTATGTGCCCGAATGTCCTTGAGTATGGCTTGTATGCGTGGTTGCATCTGCTTCAATGTGCGTATATAGTACATAATAATGTTTGTGTGTATGTGCGCGTGTGCACGTGTGCAGTTTCAATTCAAGGGTCTCTGCCCACTTCAGTCTTCATTGTGTACTCCGCTCATGACTTTGAACAACAATGAAATATGTTGCTGTCTGTGTGTTTTATAGCTTCAGTGGTCAGTATGTTCATCTTTGGGAAGAGAACAAAAAGAGATGTGTGATGTGATGTGTGTAGGGCTTATGTCCAACAACATGCCTGTGTGTCTGTGTGCATGTGTGTGCGCTCGCCCTCTCTCTCTGTGGGAGCTCCATGCTGTGGTCATTTCCCTTCCCATCACCACGGAGGTTTTTCTCAAACAGAGGGAGATTTCTTTGTCGGGGAAACGCTGTAATTAGAAAAGGATTTCAGTTCTACTCTGAGATTGCTCGGCAGTTTAGCGCCACTGTACATTCGGATTTCTTCTTTATGTGTTGTTCTCATTCCTGACAACCACTGTAAAAACAGTGAAAAACAGACAAAAAACTGATGATACCACCGACTTTTTCAGCAATAAAATGATACAAAGAAAACAGTTAAACAAGATGATAAAAAGAGGGAAAACAGAAAAAGAATCCACTTACCAAAATATATGATGTGTGTGTGTGTGTGTGTGTGTGTGTGTGTGTGTGTGTGTGTGTGTGTGTGTGTGCAGGTTGACACCAGCAAGGTTTCCTCAAAGTTTAGACTTTGCTAAGGCAGGCTCAAATCTCAGGTGTATTGGATTAAATTTGATTGCCAAGTTTGTTGTTATCAAAGTATAGGGAAGAAAAATGATTGCAGGCTTCCTTTCTCAGGCAAACAGAATCAACACCTGCCTTTCCTCCTTTATTTATTCTGAGCCCTCCTGAAATCATCTCATTTGATCATAACTCCCATTGCAAAGGTTCAGTGGTTCATTGGGCATGCAACATAAAGCAGTTTGACTGACTACCTGTTTCAAAAGTGCTATATGTTTATATGTCTACAGTGTACTTGGATATTGTATTTAAGATCACAGTTCAATTGTTGATTACTCCAAGTACAAACTTTGGAATAAGGTAATCAGAAACATGGCACTATCTTACTAAGAGTCTTGTTTCAATTGGGGTAATATCAGAAGATTGATCTTCATGTAGATGTAGTTGCATAAAGACCACAATAGAAGTATGTATAATAGCAGAGGATGGTTTATTGACCTCTGGGTTAAGGGCCCAAGTGCTTCCACTGCTGCAAATCACCCCAGATG
This sequence comes from Hypoplectrus providencianus, assembly GCA_028566105.1. Taxonomy (NCBI): domain Eukaryota; kingdom Metazoa; phylum Chordata; class Actinopteri; order Perciformes; family Serranidae; genus Hypoplectrus; species Hypoplectrus providencianus. The sequence continues at coordinate 7,238,033 of JAOWBC010001714.1, forward strand.
GGACTCGAACCCACAATCCCTGGCTTAGGAGGCCAGTGCCTTATCCATTAGGCCACTGGGGCTTGTTTTGGGCTAGGGGCTCAGCACGCTTCTGCCGCACCACCCTGCTGCTTCCATCACCCCAGACTGGACTGGAACTCACAATCCCCGGTTTAGGCTAATACAAAGACTTACACACATATGTCATAGGTAGCATAAACAGCAAGGGATCAACAATGGTACAGTGAAAAAAACTGAAAACATGGCGAACATGACACAAAAAGTGTTGTTATGGTGCTCAGCAGTCTTTGTCTGCAGCTGTTTTTTTTTTTTTTTTAGCAAACAAGGGTACTAATCTGACCAGAACTATAACACTGATGTTTCTCTCATACTCTAGAAAATTCCTGTAAAGAGTGGGGTGCTGTGCATTGTACACTCCTGCTGTCTAAAACCCAATAATTTTGCAGATTTAGCTATTTAGTATCTAAATTTCCTTTGCTGGCTGAGAAACTGCTCCAAGCACTTTTGAATTGTGTTCAAAGCCACACTGTTGAAACTCTGAAATCCACCAAACTGAAAGCTGGGCTTTTTGACCTAGGAAGGTTTTCACTTGCCAAGAGCAGAAGATTGTTTATTCAAGTACCAGTTGAAACAACAGACTGAAGCTGTGTCCCAAGTCTGAGCGACTTTATGGTTCGAATGTAGCAGTAAGTATGTACTTTAAGTAAGTACGTAGTACTACGGAGGTTTATACTAGGTAAGATGTCAATGAGCAGACTATGATTGAGCAGACAGTATAGGAACCATAAGGTGAAATACTTTCAATAGCAGACAATGTCCTCAGATGTTATTGTGGTAGTGACAGAGAGACAACGGCAAAAGACATATTTTGAGTTAAAGTCTGGAGAGGGGTTTCAGTGGAGATGACACTGACATCATAACCAGACATTCAGAGTTGGTTGTCTGAAACAGAGAGAAAGGTCCTTTCTACTGTCTGAGACATATTTTTTGATTGGTGGAGTGTAATCAGACTGACTAACCAGACAACTTAATGTGTCTGAAAAAAAACAAAACAGCTTTAAATACTTAAATACATGCCTGATTACCCCTTGAGTCCCCATTTCTCTGTTAATGACTAAATGATCCCAGTTATTCACTCAAACTTCACACACACACGCAAAAACACACACGCACACACACACACACACACACACACACATACACTTGAATGTAATAAGTCCATTATCCCAGCCCCTTCAGTGGACGCTAGTTTGATTTTCTTGATGACAGATGGCAGTGAGAGATACCATCTCTGTACCACACACTTACACACACAAGGGACATTTTCCCTTTGCAAAGCACTGACTATTCAACTAGCACTGGACCCAGCATGTTAAAGAACACCTCCACAAGCATGGCATACTAGAACAAACAGTTACAAAAGAAAATCAAAAGGCACGGAAAACTAGACGTTCTCAATGGGGATTGTGAATCAGTTTGAACTGATATGACGGCAAATGACTTAGAAGGCTGCTTTCTCAGACATAAACTTTATCGAAGAATATTTAACATTATGATATAATTGAACAATGTATTACACTATCAACTACATCAGGGTTTTCAGAGAAGTAAGCATATATTCACAGATAACAATGCATAACTGATAAATCTGTCTTGCTCTGACATATTTAAAAACACATTCATGGCATGGTCTTATGTAAATACAGACACTCACAAAACATACATGAAATCACCTTCATTGTTATCGCAGTTCCACCTGCAGCTACTTTCAAATTCTTAACTGGTACACAAGAATATCAAGATTCATTGTCACAATCACAGTATAAAGCTCCATAAATGCTTCAAAGGAGGTTTGGTTGGTTTATTAAGTCAGTGTGAATCAGTTTTCCCACATGGAGAGAATCATGTTTTATTCATACAGCATTCACTCAGTCAATTGGTTTGCCATAGACATTTAATGTTAATCAGTCACTGGAGAATATATGAATGAAATCATATGAGTTTTCTGGAGTGAGTGGAGACATTGGCTCTGACCTTTGACCTCTTTACTGCAGATTGCTTGTGATGGTTAAGTTTCCGGCGTAAATGTTTCCTGCTGTTTCCTCCAGTGTCTTTCTGGAGAAATGCCCAACTTTTAATGTAAATGCAAATGAGTTCTTTTCAGTGTCATGCTATTAGCATGCAAATTGCTTGGTTACACTGAACATTGGATTACTTCATCTGTGTCCATGTTTGCTCATGGTCGTATTTGTAAAATTGAATTTAGATGTTCTCAGAGTAAAATATGTTGCACGAACAAAAGTTTGTCTTCAAATTCTTTACGCTTCATCATTTTTATCCCTATGTCTTGCTTTTATTAAAGCTAAAGCCCAGGTGTCGCCCAGTCCCCAGGCGACAAAACCGCTGAGACTTAAGGAGCCATTAACAGCAGCCTTCATACAAAACCCAGATGAGCTGTCTGTTTTTCATAAAGAAGAAGGTCAGTGTTAAACTGAGTTGTCTGCAAGAAAAAAAGGCCTACAGAACCACGAAACAGCAGCTGTCTGCTGACACTGCCATCTAAACCAGAGTCAGATGGATGTGTTTGCAACTTTGATCCCGTTCACTGTAAATAGGATTGAATATTTATTCTCTCATAGAATTTTATCAGAACATTTTAATTTAAATGGCATTGTAAAAGGGGCAAATCATCAAACTTATCACAAGGTATATTGCTTATAAAATCTTGTGTCACAACACAATTGTAACACAATTTATTTCTCAATTCATTACTTTACAGTTTTTTGTATTATTGCTCTACAGCTGTGTCCCCCTGTCATCTTTGTACACTTTGTGCTTTTGTATTAGCTTGTTGAATGCTAGTCACACTGCGTTTTGTGCAAGGCTGCCCCCAGAGCCGCGGGAACTCTGGATACCAACTTTGTACTCTGTTTGTGTGTGACTCAGTCAACAGCACTCTCATGGAAGCTCTACAGAGGAAGGCCTTTAAATTAATGAAATAAAAGGTTACAATAATTCACAATAATCAAGTGGAGGAAACAGAACGAGAGAAACAAAACAGGATTATCTAATTGGCAAGTGAAGAGGCAAGAGCCCAGTGCTGAATTCACACTAACTCGTGTTGGGGAAGTGTGCTAGGAAGTGACTTTAGAAGTTAAAAACCATTACACTGTCCTATGCATTTGGATTTCCCAGAGACAATAGCCTGGGGATGTCCTGCTGCAGAATCAATATAGATGAATGGATATTTGCCGTTATTTTATGAACTAAAATGTTGTCATTGGCCTGGTGGCAAATATAATAGTTTTTAACCAGATGTTATTCTTAAGAAAAAAAAGCTCAACAAGATACCAAATGGTGGTGAAAAATAGATCAAAGACAGAATGATGTTATAGACGATCCATTTCAGAAGACCGACTCTGCTGGTAAGTTGAATGCCTGTCATGCGTTTTACTATAACCACAAAACAAATACACTATGTTATAATAGGAACAGCTATAACTTGGCATTGGATATTTAGGCAGGTTGGATGACAAGTGTTACTTAAGAAAAATAAATTGGGATAATATCAATAGATTGATCTTCATGTAGATGTAGTTGCATAGAGACCACAATAGAAGTATAATAGCAGAGGGAGGTTTATTGACCTCTAGGTTATGGGCCCAAGGGCTTCCATTGCACCACTCTGCTGCAAATCACCCCAGATGGGACTCGAACCCACAATCCCTGGCTTAGGAGGCCAGTGCCTTATCCATTAGGCCACTGGGGCTTGTTTTTGTCCACTTCTGCTACAAGGAAAGAAGGAGTGATGACATCTGATTTAGCTGACATACTGATGGGACGATATAAAGATAGAGTAACTCATATAAGACTTCAGAATTAGATGGAGATCACATCATATCTAAAGTCAACAGCTGCCAGTAAAACTCAATTAGCAGAGGATGGTTTGGGGTTATGGGCTCAGCACGCTTCTGCTGCTTCCGTCTTCCCACGTTGGATTTGAACTCACAATCTCTGGTTTAGAAAAAGACATAATCAGCAATGGCGCAACAATGGCACAATCACCAGGGTCCTATTCATTAGGGCACCAGGGCTTCACACTTCATGACCTAGTCGTGTCTATCATGGCGATGAAAACCAATGCCAGTGAAAACCAAGCAACATTATGAGTAGTATAGTTTTCAGTAGAACAATAATGAACCAAATAATTGTGGTGTGGCTGTACGATGGTTCCTTCCATCCAGTGTATCGAATGAACAGTGAACAGACAGTTTAAATTGAACTATTTAGTCACAGTAATAGTAGTACTGTGTTGATATGAATTGAAATACACTTTGTGGATTAAAATTGAAATCAGTTCTTACATGAATGGTTATAGTTTTCTGATTTCCTCAGAAGCATGTTCGCGTTTTAATCATTAAAGCATCTGAAAAAGATTTTTCTGATTCTTGGCAGTTGTTATTATACAGTATTAAAGATGGGCTGTTAAAATACCTTGTTATTCTCTACTTCTCTAGGAATCCTGTTCTTGGATGAAACTGAAGCTGTATGCACTAGGCTATGTTGATGTTTCAAGTTAGGGAGTTGAGGGTTTTTTGCAGTATGTTGTACATCTTCCTCCTCTTTCCTCTATCTCACCTTTCTCTTCTTTCTGTGTACCAATAAAGCACAAAATCTCATCAGAGTGATATTGAAAGTCAAAAGATATTTCATTATTCATTTATTCTTTCAGATCTGTTTCTATCTAGGCCAATGCTTTCCAGGCTCAGGGCTGGGGATGTTGCTGAGATGTGGATTTCACTGGGACGGTTATCTGGCACAGAATCAGGCTATTCTCTATTATTAATTTTAATGGAGGCAGTCCCCAACGGTGGCACTGCTATTGCTTGTCACTTCTGAAATCAAACAGCAGCTGTTTGCTGATCCTTCACTTAAGAGAAGTTAGACAGCTGTTTTCTCTCCAAGAAGACTTCACTTCGAAGGCTGTTTGAATACTAATTTTGCAAAATATAAAGTATAGCTTGAAAAGTCTTTAACTGTTTAAAATCACTTTCCCGCAATATTTAAAGGACTTTATAAAATGTTCTTGCAACTCCACTTGAGGCCCTTATTAAGACATTAAAAAAGCCCTGATTAAGGGGCTAGCTGCTTGAGGGTTTCCTCCTCTCTCTGGACAGACAGTGAAAGGAGTCTAATTACACCCTTGCTTTGGCAACAACAGCCCCTGACAACAGTGGACATGCTGTAAATTTACCCTCGAGAGGTTTCTGGCATTAATATCAGAGGCTTTCTTTAGCCCGAAGCCTGTAATTAAGCCAAAGATACCCGCAAGCTTCATATTTCTTCCATTTCCCTTAAGAATTAATTTGCTTCGATCAGCCCTGCTCTCAATAATCTCGAGCTAAGTTTCTCACCTCTCCTCTGTGGCTCTTACTGAGTGTCAGCATTTCTTCCCCACATAACATTCAACAGACACAAGACAGGTTTTAGCTCCTATTACTCAGGTGCACAAGGTGGCTAGGGGGTTACTGTTTTATGAGCTAAGGCAAAAACTAAATGTATAATTTAAGTTTTGTTGGCTGGAAAAAGTTTTAGTATGTCTCAACTGGACGTCTTGGGTTGTTTGTCTTTTTTGCTTTGAGCAGAAATATATTTTTCGCTGCATTCCTTTCACTTAGCTGCATGAGGGAATTTAATCCACAAAGACACACTTGACTTGTTGGCCAATTCGTAGCCAGAACGACGGGCTCAACAGTGCTAAGACCAACTCTAACCCGCAGTTTACCTCATTAGTTGTAGATTAGGGCAGACTGGAGACGCAGGATATGAGCGCGTGTAGACACATAGCAGACACTTAGAGGGTCATTCCCAAAGGAAATATCGAGTTTTCACTTTCTGCAATGATTGTGAAAAATTTAATCAATCCAGTGTAAGATAACTAAATGGAACTCCAGTTAAGCCTCAGATTAGCACTACATGTACACCAGCTCAAAACAGCTGATCTTTAATCCTTGGTGTTACAGATCTGACATTCCCATGGCTGCATAAACAACAAGAAACCACAAGAATTTCATTCTCAATTCTTGTGGTTTCTGTCTGTTTTGTCAGTGATGGAACCATCAGACAAGTACCACAAAAGGATTGGAAGTCCGGTTTCCTCTTCCTGTTTAACTTGAACCAGGACTTATCAGAGAACACAGAGGATGTACAGCAACAGATAGGGGATTTTATCATCTGGCTGGTCTTTAAAGTTGGGATTAGTCATAAATTTGGCTCTCACAGCTAAATGTATATATAAATCTGAGCCCACTGCAGACATCATGACTATCCATAACCTTCAAAGGACAGCTGCTTTTTTTATGGGCGCCCATTCTGAAGATGTAGCGATATGATTATTGCCCATTTGCCAAAGCAAATGTTCGCGAATCATACCTTATGTTCAGCATGCTTTTATGTTGAGACAAAAAGCAAAGGTTACAGACATTTAAAAACTTTTCACTCTGATGGGTGCGGACATCAAGTGGCAACTTAACTCCTATGTATTTAAATTAATGCTGATGATTTTGCTGAATAGAGTACTAGCCAGTCTTTGAGTGAACATAATAAGGCTTTTTTTTTTAAGGATCTGTCACCAGTCCAGGCCACTAAGGGCGATAGTTTCCTCCTAGGATGAGTCAACTTCAGAGTCATAGACCTCAAATAGCAGCCTAACATGCATGACGTGATGTTTATTCAAGTAATTCTAAAGCCCATAAGTAGAGGTTATCTGTTTAGGTTTTGTTTTTTTGGGGAATGTGGACGTCATCTCAAATCCTAAAAGTATGCAGGGAAAAATAACTATAATTTCTCTCAGGTGTGAGTTGACTTTTATTGCAGGTGAGGTTATTGTTTTTGGAAGGTTTTGCATTCAGTGCAAGTCCTCCTACCAAAGGAGCATGTGTGTGTGTGTAAAATGAAAACACACCACTCTACCTACTTAAGGTCTGAAAGAGATTACCTTCACGGTTTAAAGGAGGTGTCTGCGACTACAAAGAAAGACTGTTCATATTTGAGCTCAACTGCCAAATGAACACCCCACCTTTCAGTGCTTCTTCAGAATCTTCCATGGCCTTTCCCCTGTCCTGGCTGGAATGAAATTGTGTGGATTGGACCAAGCCCCTTTGCTTGTTTTGCATTCCCTGCTTGAACACCATTTTTCCAACACAGAAGAGACAGCTTGTGGAATGAGGAGAGATTTGCAAAAAGTGTATTAGATAGGAATTACTGACTTAACCTTAAAGGAATGGGGACTTGGATCATCTGCTGGTTTTTCTATTTGCCTTTTCATTAGGATGAGGAAAAAATCTTGTTTTCAGCATTTCAGCAGGACTTTATGTAGCTGTGAATGTGAAGTTGACCAAACAGAGT
>JAOWBC010001714.1:7250554-7263914 GCA_028566105.1 Hypoplectrus providencianus
TGTGTGTGTGTGTGTGTGTGTGTGTGTGTGTGTGTGTGTGTGTGTGTGTGTGTGTGTGTGTGTGTGTGTTTGTGAGTCTGTGAGTGCATGGTGGAGAAAAAATGTGTTCATACTGAATAAGAGCCATTCATCATTGTTAGGTGAGGATGGGAGACACAAAATATACCAGAAGTGCATCTGTGATCGTGTGTGCAGGATAAAGAAGTTGTATCAGTTTGTGTGTGTCTGTGAAAACAAAATCTAAATTTATTTCAGTCTTGAACTTGTGTTGCTGACTCACCAGTTGCACCCACTTTCTAACTTTGCAAGTGTATATGTCTGCGTGTATGTGTGTTTGTGTTCCAAAGCCACTTTCAGTTCCCTCTCGCAGATCTCAGTGTCATCGTCTTTCCATAATGCTGATTTAATGCACTCTAAAGTGAGGTTGTGAGCTGAAATTCAGCCTGTCTGACCCAATAGGGTTGCGTGATGGTAACAGATGCTGAATGTCGCTGGTGTTTCCACTGCAGAGGTGGTTTCACATTCAATTAAGCTGAGCTTTTCCCTTTATATTGAGTTAAGCAAGGTCCTGCCGTTCTTGAGGCATGCACACTGTAATTCAGATGAAGTGCCTGATGCTTGAGCAGCCAAAGCGTGGCATAATTTCCACCAAGGTTAGATTCCCTGTGAAGAGGATGGTAGAGTAGCCTCATCTTGAAATGGGCTTGGAATTCAAATTATTTTACCCAGGAAAACATTTCAGGTGCCTGACATAAATGCACTTTGGCCTTTCCTGTTTTCAAAGTTGGAGTGAATGATTCTGTTTGCTGCAATTCAACATGCTTCCCAACAACTCAAGCATAGGCTGAGGGGTGAGAGGGTGGCGACATCTTTTAAAAAAAACATTGCACATCCCAACTTGTAAAAATTACATTTAACAATCTGAATCTCTTATCAGTTGGCCTGTAAATATAAAGCAGGTACTTCAAACCTACTCGAAAGCACGATAGACCCTTGACACAACTGTAATTTCACAGCAGAAGAGCACAGGTGTTTATAATAATCATATTAATGGCTGCATTTTAACTACATGTGCTTTTTCAAGACCTTAATCTTTAATAAATGCTCTTAATTTCCTCAGTTTTTGGCTTGAGTCTTGAACATCTCCTCCCATAGTGTTTTTGCCAAGTATCCATTATCTAGACATTGTTAATGCCCTCTGAGGTTTCCTAATATAGCAATAGACTTGGTGAAGGAAACTTAAAATTTTGTGGAAAATAGCCAGATTTTTGTCAATGTGAAAGCATCACAATTGTGGTCGATGAAGTCATAAAACTTTCTGGGTGTGTGAGGACTGTGGTTCGAGCAAGGGCGCTGGAAGTGGGAGGCTGGATGGTATGCCTTTGTATACATTATTAAAATAACTATCACCTTCTGTAAACCGACTCAGTTAGTTATTTTAATCTGCTTAATGTATCTTCTGTGTCAACTGAAATGTAGAACTGTACTGTACGTTAGCAAACAGGTAATTTGGTGGTATTTCAGTGGAGTGGTAACACTAACATTGTTTCAGAACAATATGAAAATTGTCTTGTTGATTGTGTCACTATTTACCAGCATTTCTAGCATGTGGGTTTCACAGCACTGAAAAAGAAGAAAATGTTAACCTGGGTTCAATTTCAATAGTTTTGGTCATCATTCCAGTCGACTATGATAATATTCTGCTGTTAAAATTCACTGCAGAGATGTGTGGGTGTGGTGTCTCTGCTTCAATCAACAAACAAACCTTGAACAAAACAAACAGAAAAGTCACGATCCTGTTGAATCTCATGCACCCACTGGGATTAATAAAACCAGGATCAGTGTGAAGCAAAATAATTTACCTCTCTGACCGTTTGCTGAATATTAACAAAGTAGCAGCTGGAGCTAATGAGCAGAGATTTCCCACTGAGCTAAAGTATAGGTTTCTACTGTCTGCCTCAGAGCTCTCCTCTCCTACTGCGTCTGTTGCTCTGTATCTGATTCTGTCCATTTCCATCCAGTCATACCTTCCTCTCTTCTTTACTCTCCTCATTTCCTTTCTGCTCATCCATCTCTTGTGTTTTCTCCTGACTGTCAGCATGTTGTGGTTCCTCTCATTGCTGTCTCCAGCAGCAGTCTGTCTTTTTTCCTCCTCCTCCTCCTCCTCCTCCTCATCCTCCTGAATTTCCAGCCTTTGTTCTCTGCTTTCATTTTTCCTTTCTTCTCTGGCATTTTTTTTCTACTCCTCTCTTCTCCCACGGCTGCTGTCTTCCCCGCTCTTTCCTTCACCCGTCATCCATCCAATCATCATTTCTCACCCTGTCATCGTATCATTTTTACTCTCTCTCTCTCATCCCTCTCCTCCTCCTCCTCAGTCTAACTATCTATCCATCATTCTTTACTCTGTTATTACGCTACCATTTTCCCTCATGCTCTCGGCTACTCTTCCCCCTCGTTCTCTTTTCTCATTCGGTGCCACTTCCTCCTCAATCCACCCATACGCCCATCATTCCCCCCAGCCCTGTCAGAGCAAAATGATTTTTACAGGAGCTCTCTTTTCTACCGGCATCGACCTTTCCTGCCCAATCCCCACCTGTCCTCTCCCATTCCTCCTCTTCCTGCTCATCCTCATCATCATCCATCAATATTTATTAATTTCTCCCCATCAAGACTTCTCTCTGCACACTCATTTTGCCCTCCTCCTCCCCCCTTCTCCTCCGTTTCCTCCTCAACTGTCTGTCATCATGTCATGTTTTGACATTTCTCCTATTCTCATCTCGTAACTGTCTTCACCCATCAGACCGTTTTCATCTTGTTGTCACTTTGCCATGTCATTTCTCTCATCCCCTCTCTCTCCTCCTCCTCTCTTTGACTTTATCCACCTTTGTTATCTAACCCACTCATAATTACAAAGTTTATGCGCACAGCAAAAATATACAGATAGAAAGGGTTGAAAATATATTCAGCAATGCAATGCAATGATCTGATTCAACAAAATTAAAAGTTTTCCGTGGTCCAAAAAAAGAGTGGAATTGCAATATTTACCTGCAAACAAAAGTCACATGGGCTCACAGCAAGGAGCTTGTTAATTGGGCAGAGTTGTGGAAACCTGTCATCCACCACGTGTTGATGAAGATTCAAGTTTCTGTACAATTCGTTAAACATGACAGACTTTTTGTTGTTGGTGCTCATAAAAGTTAAAAGTATTAGTAAATGGCTGAACACTAAGCCTGGGTTAACCGCTTATTGACATCTTAAGTAACCAGGAAGAAAAAAAATCATATTTGTAGGACTGCTTGAAGTACCCGAATTGCTGCTAATTCATTGTTAAGCTGCCTTCAGATGATAAGAATTTTGCTCTCAGCCAGTGGTGGAATGTCACAGACTATGTTTACAAGTACTGTACTTAAGTACTATTTGAAGTGCTTTTATTTACTTGAGTATTTCCAATTTATGTCACTTTGTGCTTCTACTCAACTACATTTAATTTTGTACTTTTTATTCAGCAGCCAGCCTTAGTTGCTTCTCAGATCAAGATTTACCAAGAAAAACACAATACATTTAAAGTGTTTTGCTCATTTTAAATAAAGCCTCATAACAGTATCTGAAGTAGTTAAAATAAGCCATACCTGAGAAATTTTAAATGTGGCTTACAAATGCATCAATAATGCTAATCCAATGATATGTTTGGAGTTATTCTGGAGCCATTCTGTATAATGGGTACATACGTATTTGATACTTTTAGTTCATTTTGAAGCTGATTTTTTTGTACTTTTCCTTCAGTACATTTTGAATACAGGACCTTTACTTAAAATGGAGTAATTCCATATTGTGGTATTAGTACTTTTAATTTAATAAGGGGTCTATATACTTCTTGCTACCTCTAACCCTTACTTCTAACAGGGACCAGAACATGCAGGCAAAGGAACAGCTTCCTGACCTCCAAAGTGAAGCCAATATCTTCATGCCTTGAACCTGCAATCTTTTAAACAGCCAGCAGGTGGCGACTACACCATGTGCAAAAAGAAGTCTGATTGTATGAGTAATTCTCATGAGAACATGAGTTTAGTGTCTCAGACACTAGTTTATAGTCATATATTCACTTTGTAAATTAGAAGGTTTGTTTTAAAGTTCTAGTCCTTGCATGCTTCCAGTTAAAGTAGCTTTTGTGCAGGTTGGACAGACCACATTCTCAACTTAACACCAGAGCAGTACAGTAGTTTGACAAAAGAACATTGAGAGACTATTGTAGGGTGTAAATGGTCTTTTCTTGTGAACAAACTGATAAATGTTTACAGTGTATTCTCTCACTCCACTGTGCCTCTTTCCATCTATTCCTTTATCCTTGTATTTTAAATCCAGTCTGTCATAATTTCATGGTCCTTCTCAGCAGTCTCATCTCATTTCTCTCCCAGTCGTCTAGATCGATCGCCCACACCTCCACCGTGCCCCGCTTCTCATAAATCTCTCTCTTATGTTTTCCTTCTTGTCCATTCAATGGCCACTCCTCACCACATTTTATTAATCTATAAGTCTCTTGTCAAACCATGTCTTTTTTTTCTACCCACGTCAACTAACATGAAATGAAGCACATAAAGAACACATGCAGCAGAGTTGAAGGTATTCAGAGTCATTCATTATGTCTTTCTTAGATCCCACATCTGCTTCAGTCAGCTGTAGTTCAGATAATTGGCATGTGTGTGGAGAGGCAAGGCTGTGTGGGCAAAATTTATAGAATAAGAGGCAGCCGCAGTGATGTGTCAGCAAACAGATTTGTTTTTTGATGGGTAGATTTCTGTTCGCTTGGTGGTAAATATGTGTAAAGCAGAGGTGTTGTGACAAAAAGTTTTACCGTTATGTTTCTCTGCATAAATCTCTACAACAGAATAGTGTTAGCTATATAGTTATCATTTCATGAATTGGTTCTCACCTAATCAGTTGCATTAGAAAAACAGTAAATGCAGCATGTAAGCTATACTTCTATGTTGAGTGCCTCCTGTGTTATTCAGTGAGGTAGAGCTGCTCGGGTTGAATGATTGATTTTCAGGATAGTGGCCATGCTGGAAGTTAACAACTCTGTGATATTGTACAGAACATTGACCCAATTATGTTCTGTATCTTTGTGTCAGCACAGATAAAGCTGCTTGAGGAAACATGCTGCATGTATAAGATGGGTTATCCATCACTATGAAAGCAGAAGCGCCACATGAATGCTCATCACTTAAATTATAAAGAACTCTACGTGATCTCTCTTTAATAAGAGTGAGCTGAGTTTGCTGCTGCGGTAAAAGATGATAAATCATTAATATCTCCTTTAAATCTTCCCCTGAGTGAACCAATATTGTGCGCTAAAGCTACAGCGGGCAATAATTTATGTTAATTATGAACTGAGTTATTATCCCATATATCCCATTTTTCCTCAGGGTCTGGTTTACTCTTCAGACTCCCCTCTCTTTGGTATTTGATGCTAAAGCTTCTCAGAATGGCCAGGTTGCTAAACAAAAGTATGCATTTGACTAACATTATGAGCCAAACTTTTTTAGCTTTTGAGGTTCAAACCATGTTTTATAAGCTCTTTCTGCCTCTCGCTGCTATTTAGAGCTGCCAACGTGTGAAGCCCTGCCTGGTGCTGCTTTAAAGCCTATATGTTTATGCTTTTAGCTTTGTGAGTCAGTGCCAAGTCCAATCCACTGAAAAACAGTTGGCAATTAAAATATGAAATTTAATACAAGACAGACGGACATGCAGTTTTCTCATAGTTTTCATAGTTTACATTGCGCAACGGTGTAATCTCTTAAGAAACATGTAAGCCGAGGCTGTTATCTGTGCTTTCAGAATGGCTCGTTATCATACAATCTGGCTGGAGATGGAGTTCAGGTACAGTGTGTTCGTTTATCCATAAAAGATACATTACAGTTTCTTTTGTTTGACTCGAGTGTCTGATGTGATAAGAGCAATGCAGCTGCAAGACAAACAATGACAATTGTGTTTATGTGTGTGATGGATGCTGCAGGTGTGGGAAAGTTGTGTCTTTGGCCAGCAGTTTATCTGATTGTTTGTCTGTTACAAAAAAAAGAAGATTCATAACTGGACTGAGTCAGTTAACAAATATTTAGATTAGGTATTAGAAGTTTTCTTTTAATCTTTTAGTATTTATTGTTGTTCCTGTTGCCAATGTCTTTGTGTAACATTAAAAACTTGACTACTCTCTATGGGTGAGTTGGCTTGGCCAAAAAACTTTGCTCCAATACTCAGAGTTACAATCTGAAGTACTTTATTAATTACTGAGGGAATATAACTTACTGCACTGAACCCACAACATGTCTGTTTTTATTCCGCTTTGCGTTTGTGTTATAACTCTGGATGTACTGTACAAACTGGATTCCAGACTCAAATATAGTGATTATTCAGTCAGAATTGTTGCCTGGCACACAAACAAAAAAAACTTTCTAGCCTCCTGGTTAACATCCTGTTAAGCAACCCATTAAAACATTCCAAGTGTAACACTGGCAGCAAGTTCCTCCTCGGCCCATAGACTTTATATTGTGGCCCAGAGTTTTAGATTGCTTTTCTCGGCCCATTAAAATATAATACATCCGTGAATTAAATATGCATCGTACAAATCGCAGAAAATGTCCTTCTAACAGTTTTATATACTTCTCTGTTATAATGGTGGTCTATGGAGAGAATGCTTTTTAGGCACCAGGTGGACTTTTCATTGCAATACCACAGGTATCCACTTGGTCGAATGGCTAGGATGGGTTGCAACACCATATCTAGTACTATTATATGTCCACAATGAAAATAAACAGGATGGGTGCTCATTGAATGAGTTTTAGAGGTCAAGTTAGCTGTTGTCCCTGCTTCCAGCCTTCATGCTAAGCTACAATAATCCACTGCTGGCTCTAGCTCCATAGTTAATGCACAGTCTGAAATCAATCTTCTCTTCTGACCCCTTTCACATAAGTGTATTTCATGTTAATTTCTTCCAGATTCCACTGCACATTCACAAAGCTAAACAGTCAGGGAGCCAACCATTGCTGAATGTTATTCATCATTTTGCTTTTTTCCTCGGTCAGAGCTGATCCAGAATGGCCGTCTGCTGACGCTGCCCCTGGTGGCTGGAGACCTGCACTCCCTGCTGCCTGATGAAGACAGGAGGCGTCTATACGTGGCCATGAAAGATAACCTGCTGTCTACCAGTCTGGACGACATAACGCAGAACCCACGCAAGGTTAGAGCTGCATTCACATACCATCCGAGGCAAAGTACAAAACAAACAGAGACAAGTTGGTTGTGGATAATGCTTGACGCTAAACACATAAACACACAGTCATGTAACAGCAGATTCAGATAACTAATGTGTCAAGACTTTGATGGGACTCATTGCTAATGATACGAGGAAAAGGAAAGTCACACCCCTCTGATCGCATATCTCTCTCTCTATCTACTATCCCTCTGTAGCTCCTCTCTCTCCTTCCTTCTGCAGTTCCTGTTTTTTAATTTTTTACCACCATCAACTAAAATAAATATTAATTATCTTCCCAAGTAGACAGTGTTTAGCTTATTAGCTTATCCACTGATATTTGGAAAGATTTCAAAAGCTTAACATACCTATGTTAGTTGTAGAACTTATAGACGCCTTTCAGGGTTTACTAATTTTTTCCTTTTCATGATTTAAATCCAGTAAAATTTACATCCATGTTTTGTTGTTTTTCTCCTTTTTATTTTGGTTTATATCACAGAAAAACCCACCCATTGAAAACTCCTCTATAAGACTGATGTGTACTCAAAACTATGAAACAGAAACCCTCAATGAGGTATATGGCAACTTTGTTGACTATTTTTTTGTATCTTTGGAAACAGCCAAACAGATAGAAAGGTAATTGCTTCCAGTCAGGCCACAAATAATTTTTTGCACATTTCTCACATGCCTTCATCCACCACTGTCCACGTTCACAGCTGAGCAGCAGAGGGAAAGTTGAATTTGGATCAAGTTATAAACAAAGAGAGACTTATCACCTACAGGTTTTTGAATCATTAGCAACCTGTGTGCAGCCTGTTCTCTTTTCTGCTGTGGCCTATTTATTGGTTTCTTATGCCAGTGATTGCTTCTGCTCAGTGCACTTTCTGATGTAATGGATAAATCAAGTTGTTGATTTCTACATGGCATCAATAATATAAAGCTTCATAATATGAAGTTAAAACCCTGAGGCAGACCCCTTTCTCTGTTCTGCCTCCTCTTGATTCATCTGGTCAAGTTCCTACCCTGACACCCTTAAGGGTCACTGTGTCACTTCACACAGCTCCTTTGCTACCCACCAGTGGTGCAAATCACGAAAACCTGTCTGACATCAGAGAAAACTACATGTATATGCATATGACCCCAAACCTTTAGTTGCACTGGGGCAAAAAAACTGTGTGGAAATTATTTTAATTTAATTAGTTTTATTCAAAAAATCAGCAATTATTCTGAGATATGTTTTTCATGTGCTTCAACATCTGGGTTCCTTTTGCAAATTGAACTTTAAATCCAGACAGACAGAGTGACGGTTTGCCAACCAGTCTGCTTAAGTTGAGAGTCACAGCAAGGGCAGCAGCAGTGCTGTCTTTTCATAACTCTGCGTTGCCAGATCAAATCAATACCCTCATCTGTCAGCTGTCAGAGAGCCAAACAGGTAGGCAAGCAGACAGACAAGCAGTGAAACAGACCGACAGCAGTCAAGCTGGCCAGCCACCCACTCAGCCAGGCAGTCAGCCAACAAAATGATAGTCATAGTCAACTCATAACTCGGCTCTGTGCTGGCTGTTAAGCTTTATATTTGTACATACAGTATTTATAGTCTGTTTATACCGTTCCAGCTCGTGTGCAGTTTTTCCCCTTGCGGTGTTAAAACCACTCACAGTGCCATATTCTCTGCATTCCTGTTTACTTTCACTGCTACTGACACCCAGAGCTTCTTATCAGTGCAGCTTCAAACCAAGCTATTTCTCCTTTACTCATTCTTTCTTTTCATGATTCAAACCTAACACACTTCTAAATATGTACATTCTGGCTCAATAAAACAGATTTTGGCACAGAGAGATGGACACGTAACCAGTTCCTCCTGTCCATCCCAGTTCAGGGCAACGTGCCAAACGTGACGTTGTTTCCTTTAGACACATTTTTCTTTGATCAGGCCAAAAACCCTCAAGGCATTCCTTCTGTGTGAGTCTGCAGCTGGAAACCCACATTACACAAAGGGTCACCAAGGGTTTGAGTGTGTGTTTGTGGCTTTTGTTGCATATTTGTTCTTTAGTCACTCTCACTGCTTCTTTTGTTACCATTTTCTTTCTTTTCTTTCCAGCAGTGGTATTATCTACCAAAGTGCAGAAGTGTCATTTCTCAAAGTCAATTTTTCTTTTCTCTATTTGCATAACTCTTTTTGTTCCTTCCAGTGAATTATATATTCTGCATCAACCCACATTCCTGTATGTTGTATAAACTGCAGCATAAACCAGCATGCTCTTAACACAGGGTATATTTCCTTTAAACAAAGGCTTTACCTACAGAGAATCCTTTAGCGGTGGTCCATGTTCCTGTCAGTGTGTGGTATTTGGAGATAAGGGGAAGCGTGGTTTCTAATCTTATCAGATCGTCTCAAGTCCGCACTGGGCTGACTACATGGGGGAACGATTACTGGACATCCAGACTAAATTGTTTCCTGAAAGCACCATCGTTTGTCATTAATCCCTTTTGAGGAGTATGTGTCATTAAATGTAATTCAGACTTGTACAGGAGGAAAGTTTTCTGCTGGGACTATTATCAATTCACAGATAATCTCATACTTAATTTGCCATTAATAATGACACGTAAGAGATCAGAGTTTTCATTTGGGGATGATATTTCTACCACTTCTCATTGGTGCAAAGTAAAACAAAGGTTCCTGCATTTCCTTTGTAGTTTTTATGGTATGTAGAGATAAGCAAAGATGATCACGAATCATATCCGTCCGATCTCTGCTTGACTGCTCTGGTCTCTGAGGGAATGTCTGACTCAAAGAAATATTTAGATTAGTCATGTCACTGCCATTTGAATAAACTGCATTTCTCTCTCACATTGTCAATGCCTCAGCCATCAGTTCCTTCTCCTTGACATGAAATCAGAGGAAAAAAACCCAATTAGGATTGTTTTTATTATAATGTACTGATTATGTTTACATACATACATACATTCACTGGTGAAGTCATCTATTTCCTGATTAGCAAAAAGTCTTTTCATGGGTAAATTTCTTACCCGAACCCAAGATAACTAAACCTACAAACCAACAAATGTCACCTGATTCTAAAAACACCCTTTGGAGTCCAATTATTTATAGAGGTTCAGGCTGTCTCAGGCCTTTACAAAACAGTTCAATGAGTTAGTCTCCTTATCAGTTTTCGGGTTCTGCGTACAGAGGTTTTTCTTTCTGTTTCTTTTGGAACAGAGTTTTTTTTTTTTTAATCTTCTTATTTTGGCAGTAACACATGGCAAAGAACGTAAAACTGAAAATGGCCTTTGGGAAGGCTGATGATCAGTAAAAGACACAAGACAAGTATGTTGACTTCTGTGTTGGCAAACTGAGTGCAATTATTTTAACATGATGAAAGAGAAGCACGTATTTAATTTTCCATTGGTTTTGTCAGGTCCTATAAGAACTTAATGTAAATCAGACTGACTGGAAACAGAATGTGGCAAAAAAAACAAGAAAACTGACATGACGTAAAACCATGTTACAGGAACTGCAACCTTGTTATGGCCCTTAGATATTCAATAGATGCATCAAACATTTTTAAAGGCCCCATTTTGTTAAAAGTGAGATTTCTATACATTTTTTTTATTATAAAGTATGTTACGGTGATCTTGGATACAATGAATGTTTTAAAACACTCAATCAACTGAGAAATATGTTCAGCCTGTAAGAATTTGTGTAAGCTTTGGAAGTCACAACTCTAAATAGGGGCCTTGCCAGTGCTGTTACAGTCTTTCCCCATCTGCAGTGATGGTGCAGAGTCACCTAGTGAACAATTTAAACCTCTACCAATCACAGCAGACTGGGCTTTTTAAGGAGGGGCGCTTAAAGAGGCAGGCACTACAATGGAGCATTTAAGACAGGAGGTGAATACAGATATAAATTCAGACAGACAGGATAAAAAATAGTTCTCTTGTACACTAAAGCGGTTTTGAGTGGAAACTCAAAACAAATATGGAAATTAGCATAACATGTAACCTTTATCCATCCTTTGTAAATATTAACACTGCAAAACTAAGCAATAATTTACAGATGTCACAACACAAATGGCACAGTTCTGTAAACAAGAAATTCACCTGATTGCAACATTCAAATTGGGGATATAATTATCTTGCATTATTGTGCACATGTAGCTGTATCTAGGGATTCAGAAGTCACAGCCAAACAGTAGATAAATCTGTCATTTTACCACCATCACTGCTGCTCTGACAGCTTGTTGTGTAGGACTCTGTAGCACTTCCAGTTGGTTTTTATTATCTCCTTGAAGCTGCCCCACAAGAGGTCTCCTCCTGCCTTTTTTCATCCAGATTAGTCATGTTTTACTGACTCTCCCTGCCTCGCTTCCTCGTCAAGCACCTGCCAGTGCCAAAAGCCTTTTATCGGAAATTTAGAGTGAGTAATAAACACAGCTTTAAATCTCTATCTTTCCCTCTTTGTTTTCCGTATCTCTCTCACTCTCTGTAGCTGTACTGGCCAGCCAGTCCGGACCGCGTCCAAGAATGTCTCATGGCTGGGAAGGATCCAGAGGTGATTCAACACACACTCAGACATACACACACAAACACACACTAGATTGCATAAGTAATCAACATGTACCACAGTAACTACTGTGTGTTACAGTGAATAAGGATGATTGGATCAGTGGCTTACAGGTCAGTTCAGATCAGGTTTCTCCACTGCATGCTGCAGGGTTAGGGTTAGGGTTAGAATTCTGTGGTAATAAAGCAAGACAGTTGCAAGATAGATTACAATCTAGAGCGGAACTACAATTGATCAAGTCTGATACATTTCAGAACAATAAACAAACAACTGAGCTCTGATTCTGGCGATTCTATCAAGATTCAGGTGAGCTAGATTCACTCACAAAAAATAAAAAGGTCATGCATGTGGCAAAACAGCCAGAATTTGCTAGGGCAGAAAATAAAATAAAAAAAAGATTCCTATCAAGCAAACATGTAGACCTTTGTCTGTTTTAGTTGGGCACAAGTTAAAATAATATTTAACATGCACAACAGATCCAAATGAAAAACATGCAATGTTCTTTTTGTTATTACTTTTCCTGTATTATTACCTGCTGATAGACATTTTTACCAATTATTCTAAATTGACCACCCCCCCCGATACTCTACATCCTAATATCTCTCACATTGTGCTTCATCTGTGTGTGTGTGTGTGTGTGTGTGTGTGTGTGTGTGTGTGTGTGTGTGTGTCTCCCTCTATTTAGTTGGAGTGTGCTAACTTCCTGCGAGTCTTGCAGCCTTTTAATCAGACTCACCTGTATGTTTGTGGCACTGGAGCCTTCAACCCCAGATGTGCTTTCATAGCTACCAGCATCTTCCAACAGGTATTTCTGCAAGCACACATGTACACAAAAATATTCCTTTTCTTGTCCACACTTATCCAGGAAGAAAGTGACTGTTATGTCACAGTGACTGGATAGGGATTTGTGCCAAAGTTATAAGGCCTATTAAAATTTTAAAATTGAAAAATTGCTTGGAACAGCAAACATTTGTCCAGGATATCCCTGTGGGTGTGATTGTGACCCTGTCCATCGCATCCAAGCAGCTCAAACAAAATAGTAAATAATACTAAAAAATTAAAAAATTACCTTTTTCTATGAAGCTGTACTGTTCCTGCCACCCACTGTCCTGTGTGTGTGTTCTGACTTCCACTCCCAGCCCCTATACACACACCTATCAGCAGCTGTAATATCATGCGTGTGGTGTCTGCCCCTATACCCATTAATCTACCAGGTTCACCCTGTGCCATCTGTCTGTAATATATACACTGTACCTTTTGTCATTGAGGACTGCACTCTGGGGGCCACCGGACACCACTGATTTTTTTAGGTGACATTTTTATGTCAAATACTGAATGAATAATAATGAGTGAATGTGACACAAGTGCCCAAGTGTGTCTCCTCTATTCCACAATGATTGCTTGGTAATTTCTCATGATTTAGACAAATGTGGGTTATCATTTTGTCAGAAATAGGTTAATGGTTCTGAATTCCCTCAGTAAGTGCACTGTGAGTGTGTGTGTGTGTGTGTGTGTGTGTATATATATATGTGTGTGTGTGTGTGTGTGTG
>JAOWBC010001714.1:7297111-7312662 GCA_028566105.1 Hypoplectrus providencianus
ACACGGTCAGCCAGTCGGTCTGTCAGCTACATTAATCAAATGAAATACGTCAGATTCAGGTTGGATTGGTCTCACGTTTAGTGCAAACATTCATGGTCCCCAGATGATGACATTGGTTAGCATGCTAACATGTCAAATTAAGACGGTAACATCACTTACCAAACAGCATGTTTGCATTGCAACTGAAACCAGTTATCATGGAGCACCAGAGTGAACAACAACAGGGCACTGTTTAGGGATTCAGGGATGCACGGGATGGGATGATTTTATGATATTGTATATGATATGCCTCTACTTTCTGATTTATTGTTGTGGACTGCCAATGCCACTCTAGAGAACATGAAATGTGGTGAAGCCTGCTCTTATTATTATGTCCCATTGACAGATGTAGACATAAAATACAATAATTACTTCAGCTTTGTTTCTCTTCGTCTGTTATGCTATGTGTTCATTTTAGACAAACTTCTTCTGAACCACGAAGTGTTGTTCGCTAAAAGTTTTGAGGATGGAGTTTTTGATAAGCTGTCTTATTAGCTGATTCTGGAAGATGTCAGCATTTATCACAAGGACAAATAAAAAAAAATAAACTATGTATGTTTTTCATGTGATGCTTAGGGACAAATTGAGCAAATTTGAGAGAAAAACAATCAAAGTTCAACAGATCCTATGTGCCATACCAATGATCCTGCAGGGTCTTATGCCGTATGGTAAAACTGGCTGGGAACAATTAAACAGCAAAGCTAAATTTAACATTCCTCCAAAAATCTTGCACCTCATGGAGACGATGGTGAGGCGCTGAGTCAGACCACAAATTGCAACAGATCTGGAATAAAAGCCAGAGGGTGCCTCTGGCAGTGTCAGTGAAGATTTCACACCAATCCACTGCCACATTTTCAACAGTTGTCCCCAGACATGTCATCCTGTTACACAATGGTAGATTCACTCTTCCAACCACCTGGACGTGCACCTGGAGGTGGCGTATCAGCTCCGGGTGACTACCAGAATAAAAGACATTGCGTATAGAAACATGACGACAACCTGTCACAACAACAAGATTTTACAGGCGCAGTGACTCAGAATAGATGTATATTTATTGGCATTTATCCTTCCTTTCAAAGCACTCAATAAAAACATGGTTTGAATATGCACCAAACAGCACTTCAGGGTCGGAAACAAGCAGTCAGGAGGAGACACTTTGGCATTTGCCACATAGAGTGACTCATCTACCCATTTGCTTTTTTTCTCGCAGTGCTCAGTGGACAAGAAAGCCTTCTTTTCACCATTTTGCTCTTAAAAGTGCCTTTTAGGTGTAATAAGAGGTTTGTGCACTTCACCGCAGTATCTTTTTCAGTGACGTTCTCATGCAGGATAAACTGTCTGCTCATGCTTAAGATTGAATTTTACAGCTAAGTGCTTGCGATGGTTGTCTGTGGATCTCAGACTAATTCCACCGGACATTTAAGGACTTCATGGTTGCTGAATATGCACATATTTTGACAAGATTCCTATGCTTGATGATGTCCTTTCGTCTGACTTGTAACCACTAGATCTTCCGGTTGAACATTCTTGATGAAAAGCATTTTCTTCTACACCATGCATGACAACCTTTCAAGAAGCAATTGGAATTTTCTTTCAGAGCCCACAATTTTCCTCATGAAATAACATAATAGAATGTAAATGTCTTAAAAATATATTTAGCTGAAGCTTGTCTTGAGTCTGGAAACACTTGTGGCTAGCTTTCAGAGTGCTCACACCACATTTTCATAAAATATATTTTAAATCAATTTAGTTTAGCCCTATAACTGCAGCTTTGAAAATAAGTTCTGCTGAAATGTCAATTTATTGTTGAGCCAGCAGTTAAGACTGTGTGATCCCTCTGTTCTGCTATGAACCCCCACTTCTCAGGGACATACTATGAGACATGGGCCCTGGGGCCCATACATGAAAAAGGCTCCTCCACCTACACAAGAGCAAGGCACAACTTCTTTTTGTTTTCCTGTTTCTTTTAATTATAACAAACTCTTTGCAATGTTTTAGTCTCTGTAGTCTTGTTGAGTTGCTTAGCCATCACGTTGTGTCTCTTTGTGGTTGTTTGACCCTCTTTCCTAGTCATTGTGAGTCTCCATGTCATCATTTTGTTCTTCTTCGTAGTCATTTTGTTTCTCATTTTAGTGAGCTTGTGTCACTTTTAATTGTTTTGGTCTTTTTTAGAGTTATTTTGTCTCTGTGATTGTTTAACCCCTTTATGTAGTTGCTCTGCTTTACATCTTTTTGTAGTTATTGTGTGTTTTGTCTCTTTGTAGTCATTTTATGTCTCTTTGCAGTCACTAGTGGTGTCTCTATGTAGTTGCTTTGCTCCTTTTCATAAGCGTGTGGTCTGATGACCTCCTTTTAGTCATTTTGTGGTGGTTGGTTTTACTAGTTTTGAGTTAGTTTTTACTTTTTGTGGTCTCTTTGTAGTTATTTCTTCTCCTTTGTAGTTATTGTGTGTCTTTTTTCTTATCATTTAGTGCTTCTGCAGTTGTGTTGTGTCTCTTTGCAGCCCTTCTGTCTTTGTAATTGCTCCGGTTTCTTTGCTGCTTTACATTTCTTCAAGGCGAATTTACATTTTTCCTAGTTGGTACGTGTCTCTTTGAGTGACATTTTCAAGTTAAAGGCCTGGAGGACTCCTTACACCCTGGGCCCCTGGGAATGTACCCAATAGATACATTTAATAATTCATCCATGTGGGCTGCCATATGACAGTTACTTCCTTGAGTGGTGAGTTGATGAGCAGCATGTTTGGTCTTGGTGATGACAAACTGTTTCAGGTTGACCTTCCCCTGAACTGGGATGCAACTAATATTTGCGATTTATGGGAATATGATTTATTGGCCCGCACTGAAGTTTTGGTTGCTAAAGTGCAGCATGCAGACTCCAGCTCTTATTTCAGAAGAAACCACATCTGTTTGAATGCACGTGTTTTAAATTTGCTTTGTGTGCCTTATTTTCCATGTTGCCTTTCTTGTGGCAGTAACTGTCTATTAAAAAGCTCCTCTCTGACAGTAATCCCCTCACTAAAAAAGAAATCTGGTGAAGGTCATAGTGGTTATTGAGAATTCTATTAGAGATCTCTGGAAACCATTTGTGTTTTTCAGATGTCTAAATGTCTTTAGGTAAATGCCTTGAGCTTTAATGTTTGGCACTAACAGAGAGAGAACAAATGGGATAGAAACACCAGATCCCCGTCTAGAAAAAGAGGGCAGCTGGCCTGGGTGGATGGGGTAGATTTCAAATTTTACAAGATCTCTAGATGTGGTGACAGTGTGGTTTTGAATACTCTCTCCTCCTCTGCAGTAGTGTTTGTCATTTCTAACCACATTCAAGGGTTTTTAAAACCACAGACGCTGGCCTGGCTTCCATTGTAGAGGCAAACAGGCGAAAAGAGGCCTTCTCATTATTTAAACTTCCTCTTCAGTCTGTTTACCATCAGTTTAAACAACTTCAACACATTTGTTTAATTCATCAGTGATTTACGAAACAAAAAAAGACTGACAGTTAGCTAATTTGAAGAAACATGCAATTGATAGGATACCCACGCATGTAACAGCATGTAAACAGCATGTTGGCATCCAGGTTTTCTGATGAGACAAAATACTGACCTTTAATAGATCTGTAATATATTCAAGGCTAACAAGCATTTCTTTTCTCTTTTTCTTTTTTTTTCTTTTTTCTTCCCCCAGTCAATTCGTGTGCTGCTTGTTTACGTCCTCAGCTAAAGGCAGAGATGCTCTGTTTCTATGCAATCTTCAGATATCATCTTGAAATCACCAATATGCAACTTGTGCACTTAGGGAGGTTGTTGCCTAAGGGCTTGTGGTGTTTGTCTCCATCTGTGGGACAGCAGACATACACGCAGGATGAACTGAGATGGTATGAATAGAGACAAATCAACTCACACAGTCAAACATAAAGTATCCTTAAAATTGTAACAGTTACTCAGCATGAAGTAGCACTTTTCGGGAAATAGTTGCGTCTGTTTTAAATACATATTTACCAAAGTAAAAATTTTAATTTAGTTCAATAAATCTGTTGCTACATAATATACTGCTTTGTCAATAAAAAAAAACTCCTGCAATAATTTACATTCAAATAATATCATAATAATAATTATTCCGTATGAGAAACTTTTCGCACGGTGGAACTGTTCTGGTGAGATTCATGGGGAAGGATTTTCTTGTCGGACTCGGTTGTTGCTTACATTTTTCTGAACAGGAACTACACTGGTGAGTCTATTATTCGTTCAGTGAATGTCTTTGGTATTGTTGTATGTATTTACCAATACATAAGTAGCGGCTTTGATTATTAATTGCCCTTTGTGGCGACACAGTCTGGGACAATTAAAGACGAGCCGTAAAAGCATTGAGCTTTAAAGGCCTTGACAGCTAGCGTTAGCTATGCTGCGCTAACATCATTCAACAACATTAACGTTAACAGCTAGCTAGCTAGGCGGCTAATGACAGCAATACATCAACTTCCCCACAGGCAGTTATTTATGTCTTCTTCATCTCTTTGTTCCTGTTTTTCTGTTGTGAAACGTAGTCTATGTCCACAGTCTTAGGTTTAGCTTACATGGACGAATATTTGCTGTAAATATTGAGAATGCAACGCAGGCTAGTGTCACCAAATTAGTTTAGTTTCTAAGCTAATGCTAAGCTAAGCAAACCTAAATTACGTCATTTCAAACATAACTGAGAATAGTCGCTATCCATTCGGTTTGCCGTTGCCCGAGACAGTAGCTGCTGTTATTATTTGATGGTGTTAATCGTGAAGAGAATAACATGACACAAATGCATGTCATGACTACAGTTTTAGCTTGAGTTGCATTCTTCACAATAACACTACGAGAGTCAAGATCTTTAGGTTTCTGGAGGTTCAGGATAAACCAGCGGCGTTAAAATGTTTCACATTCATCTGGATCTCAGTCCTCACCTAAGTCCCTTAGAATTTTAATCTTCCTATTTGTATCAGCACTACACTTGCCAAGTTCAGAAAACCAAAGAAACTGACGATCGTTTAATTGCTTCCTTTTTTTGCCAGAAAGAATACTTAAATTAATGTAAGCAGAGGATCGGGGTATATTTGAAAGGTATGATGTAAAGTGAATTCTTCAACGCTCAGGTGTTGTGCCATGCTAAAAAAACAAACAAAACATGTTACTGTATTTATCACATGCACAACAGTTGCAGAGAAGCAGTCATTGACAATTTAAATCAGGTAACATTTATCACCTATGCAGGCAATCTTTAAAACAGTTAACAACAGTTAAAACTAACAGTTAAAAATAGCATTGTATCGCTATCACTACCAGAACTCAAATATGGTGATGACACTGACCCTCTATCACAACACCTAGGAGTAGTAAGCTGCAGATCATATGAAAACCATTTTACATTAAATTTTTACATTTCTTTCCCAGCAGGTGGAGGGATGAGTCTCTCCCCTGTGATTGGCACAGACGTGCCAGAAACTGCTAACGGGGTTGTGACCCCCATTTCTTCAGAGAACGGTCCTCACGTTCCTCCCTCTGTGAAATATGGTGGGAGCAGAGTGCTCTGTCCTGGGGAGTCATCAGAGGACAGAGCTTTTGGGCACACAGAGAACCATGCAGATCTGGAAAACAGAGTTTACGATGGGGAAGGCCGCTTGGACACAGAGACATACAATAATGGTACAACACCTAATTTATCGTTACACACCTCTCACGTGACGAACCCCTCCTTCCCTGTTGCCACAGGCACAGGAGAATCAGAAGACTCAGAATCAGACTCCAAAGACACAGACATTAATGAAGCCTCTAACAGCGTTGAGCCTCCAGGTGAAGTTCAGCTGTGGGACCCAGCACAGCAACAACACTCCAAAGAGTCATCTCAGCGAGGAGACCCTGCCATTGCAGATGGACAGCAGACAGAGGCAGTTGATGGAGACACTGACAGCCGAGATGAGGAGGAATATGGAGAGAAAGAGAAGCAGGATGAGGAGGACGATGAGAAAGATGAAAAACAGTGGATTCATCAGCGTGCAGGAGGGAGAACAGAGATGGAGGTGAGTGGACTGTCGAATTATATTGATCTAGATTGTGTGTCAGAGAGAGGGAAGGGGATCATAAATAAAATATCAGTAGGAATTTCACATCTTTTCTCAACTTCCTCTTTTCCCCTCCTCAAATTCTTTTTAGTCCTCACGACACTACTCCTCCTCAGCCCCTGGCCCCAGCACTTCGTCGTCTTCCTCTCCTCCACCTCCTTTGCTTCCCTCAGATGACATCCCTTGCCCTCCCCACGTAATGGCCCAGGTCTGGGTACGCAATGTCCGGGGAATGCAGGACAGCAAGAGCCTAGATGAAATCAGCCAAGCGTGTGGAGGTAGATATCTGACAAACAGGTTTCATTTTGTAATTGCTGCAGTTTGGCTCATTTCTCATCTTCTCATTTAATTCTACTCTCTTGATAAATACAAGTAAAACCTCTTTTTTTTTTTTACAGAAATAAAATCCATCTGTAAACAATTAATTACTGAGAATGTTTTATAGCTTTATACAGTTAATATTGTTTTTTCTCCACAGGTGGGTCTGGAGCCCGGGGAGGAGGCAGAGGGGGTCAGTCAGAGGGCAGACGGGCCACAATCTCCTCAGCTCTGGAGCTAGAAGGGACGGTCAGCCACGAGGGTGACCTGACAAACTTCATCACCAAGAATCTGGAGCAGAAAATAAAGATGAGCTCAAAGCCCAGTCTGGACTGCAGTGATTGTGAGTATGAAGCTGAAAGACAGCAGCACATGAAATAGGACTTATTTCAACTGAAAATCCAGTGAGGAAAACCCATGTTCTTAAAAAGCAAAACCAGCAAAGTAGCTCTTGTGTGCACAGTGAGTAGGTTCGTATTTTAGTGGATAAACTAAAGTATATATAATGTACAGTATATGTGTTTTGATCTGTTAGTGTGTTTTTGTTGTGTTGTGTTTGATTTATGATACTGATGCAGAGGATGTGCTTAGGGCAGCCATGTAGGTTTGCTCTCATAACTGAGTTATATATAAGGGTCAGAAGGCTCTAACAGATAAACTGTTTATATTTTCCCCTGCAGAGGGAGATGTCAGAAATGGCATTTCAGCAGGTTAATAGCATTTTTACAAGCAGTGGTGCTGAAACTGCAGTGCAGGGTGTCTGACTTGCAGTAAAACTCGAAGCTACCTTTTCCCTACAGAGGCTAGCAGGCATCAATCACTCATCTTTTATGCATAACTTGGGTTATGTCAAAACCACAAGAAGTAATGGAGAATCAATACACCTAATCTTAAGCAAATTAATTGCGGTGTCTTTGTCTCATGGTGAACTGATGGATACTCACATGAATCATCTGCCAGCCGGCCAGAAGCTTTGAAAAGCTACAATGTTCTGTGCCCTGTTTAAATTGTGTTGAACTGAGTGATTTGAGACTGATATGTCTCATTTTTTTCAGCAATCCATTTCATTTAGCTTTTTTTTTAAATGTACAACTTGTGTTTTTAATTAGTTTGTTTTGATGGATATCTGTAATAGTCTTTTGACCAACTTTGAAAGGTCAAGTTTATCATTAAAGTTAAGATAATTTGGAGTGGGACTGTAAAAGGTACTTACAAAAAGCCAGTGTATTACCTCTGGTTTATATTTATTTATTACTTACAAAACAAGTGTTAATCAAAAAGTCAATATCAGTTTATTCTATTTTATTGCTCTGGTTTACCTTGCTCTTATGCTTTTGTGAAAGCAACCAGACTGCCTTGACAAAATTGGTAATTTTACCTTGCAGACAAAAGGAAGTGCAAGACTTTGGCTGCCTCATTATTTGAAAGGCTCGCTGAACAGATTCAAGGCAGTTGACTCCAGAGTGGCAAATGTGAATCCACTATGACTGTCATGAGTCAGCAAGAAGTGCATGTGATAGCTGGGGTTAATGAAGAGCATCTTTTATCACAGACAAAGCTGGCTTTTGTTTTTGTTTTTGTTGTCATTTGGGGTTTCTTGTGACAGTACTGACATAATGCAGCCATTTATTTCAAAAGTAGCACATAGTGAATTCAGACAGGCATCAGCTTTATGTAACGGTTAGGGTAAAAAAACAAACTGTCAGTAAACAGAAAAAAAAAAATCAGAATGTTGCAACTTACTTGGTGGTGATACAACCCTGTTGGACTGACCATCTGGTGCGAAATTTGTACCCAGACAGTCCTTGAGTTGTTGTCTTGAACTACTGTTTAGGTTGTGCTTCATTATGATAAGTATTTTCAAAAGCAGCTTGTTGTTCTTTATAGTGCAGTACAATTTGAAGTTTGTAAAAAGTCGACCTTCTGTTTAGAGAAACCTTCACTTAAATAAGAAAATCTCAGGTTTGTTCACTGAATCTTAACCAGCAGTTCTCTCTGAGATTTTTCAATGAATAATTCAGTTGTGACGAACACTCAGTCTGCCCTTGCTCTTTCCGTCTTCCCACTCGTTCCTGGCTCGTTTAATTAGCTTCCACCTTAATGAGCGACAGGGAGTAAACCCCACAGAAACTGCAAAATAGATTTCAGAAACGAAATCATCTCTATAACTTGAGCAGGTTGGCCTATTCCAGCCCAGCCTTTCCATTAGCAGCCGTCTGTCTTGTGAAATTGTCTTGGGGAAAGACAATGAACCACTGCCCTTCACTTCCAGAAAAACCCCTCTGGTTCCGAGCGTCAGCTAAACTGGCCACTCAATTTAAACACAGGAACACAGTCAATATGCCCTCTGTGGCAGCTCATTCCCTCTACCTGCTGATTCAATTAGGATGGATGACTCAGACTTTGTTTAGGCTGGAGGGATTTATAACCGAGGTCCTGCCACAGCCTGACAGGAATCATTTTCCACAGATGGAAACCTGCTTCTTTTTGGGTCTACTAGTCAGTTTTCTTTTGTCTATTGTAGGATTTAACAATTCAAGGCACAAGTGTTGTTTTAATTAAGTACCATAACTGGTTTAAATTTGTGCTGGCAGTCTTTTTGTAAGAGCAGTTTTTTCTCTAAATGGGAATAATTCTTCAGTTGCTCTTCTCTATAATGTGTCTTTTTTGTCGTTAAACACAATTCCTTTCAGTTGGTCATTTTTAACTTGTTCTTTCACACACCTGTGCTTATTAAAGGAGTAAATCAATTACTTTTTTTTTTCTTTAAGCATCAAGAAAAATGTAAACATTAACTGGTTCCAGTATCTTAAATGTAAGGATTTGCCACTTTATCTGTTTAGATTTTGAGGGTTTCTATTTGCAGAAATTGTATATACCATCCATAATTCTGTTTTCATTAGCATGTAAGCAACCGAAACTGAGTTCTATGTTTGCATTTGCTTGCAATAAGCCATTCAGGTCCATGTTTCTACAGTAGTTCAGAATGAACAAACCAAACTAAAGCGGGAGTCTTGCCTGAACAAACATTAGTTGTAACCGTTAAGTATCTATCTAACTTCACCTTTTCTTCACTAGCGGACTGTTCAGGTCCCATCTACCGAAGTCGGGGTTTGACACGGAGGCCAGCAGACATCCCTCCCATTGATCCCACTGTACTGTTGGATCTTCAGAGACACACCCAGGAGGTGGCGCACAGTGTGGAGATGATGATGCGGAGCCTCAATGGAACCATTCAGAATGTAAGTTTAAAGCTGTTCCCAGGTGGTGTATTGTATTACGGTCATAGCTTCTTGTCAAACCACATCTATTGGCATCTTATTGTAAAATGATTGTTTGTTTTGGATTAGTTTAAGTTTTTCATTCTCTAGCCCAGCAGGTAAATAAGGTCTCTGACAAAACGTTAGTGATTAATATGCATTTCAGATAAATAAAATGAGTGTAAATCTCAGTTGTTCCTCATCCGTTTGCTAATTCTGTTGAATTTTATTTACAATGACACAGGGTTTTTTTTTACCCTGAGCAACGATTGTGATTGCTACTACATTGTGTGCTTACCTTTTGTTTTATACGCCTGTGTTGTCTCTCACACTCACACTGTGTATTTCTCCCCCATATCTGTAATTGATTGATCTCTCTGTCCATGCCTTCATCCAGATGACAGCTCTGAGCGTGGGCTACATCCAGACCTACAGAGACTCTGTTGACAGCCTGGGAGAGTCTGTGGATATGAGTATAAAGGTGACATTGTGTGTTTCTGTCTCTGTGTGTTTTATTGACAGAAAGCTGATATCTGGGGATGTTGACAGAAATTCTTGGAAACACAAAAAGTTGAGGTTCCACCAGAAAATGGTTCATATACTTAAACTTTTACAACAAAATTGGGGTCCAGATTGATGATTGTTGACCTTTTCCTTTCCACCTCACCAAATTTAAATGCTGTAATGTCTACACATATATTACCTTCTTTGTTGGGTAACTGATCATTATAAATTCATAGATTGCAGGATGAATGGAATAATGTCTTTTACAACTTAGATTGTTGAAACCATACGATTAAAGCATTTCACTTTTGCTATAAAAAGAAGCCACAAGGACAAACGCGATCAAAGTTCTTATGATTGCCACATTCCCATCACTTTATTAATTTCTAATTTGGCTAAGATGTCTATAAAAGAATCAGCTTTTTTTTTTTGCCTCCATAGGGCATGTACACACTGATGGCTCGCTGCGAGGAACTGGATCGGTCCATGCAGCCCATACACACCCTGGCTGCACAGATCCGCGACATCAAGCGCACCCTAGACGCTCTGGAGGCGATCTGCAAGTAACCCAACCTGTCCAGTATGCATACGCACCCCAGCTGCAAAGATCCAACATCAAGCACATCCCGAACGAGGCTCTCTGCAAGTAGACCCACCTTTCTGCAGGTAGCACACTCACACTGCAGTGAAGATTCAGTGCACCTCTGGATTCCTGGAACCATTGCTACTAGGCATGCTGGATGATTGGCGCTCATAGTCCCTCCGCTTGTTCATCATTCGAAGATGACCATGTTTGTGTTGTGAGAATTCAACTGAATTGCGCTCGATATGCTCTCGGTCCTTCTCTCAACTTTTTTTTAATTAATTAAAAAAGAACGAAAAACAACCTCACTTTCTCTAATGAAGTTGTCGTGAAACTAAATCTCACAAATTAACCCATTGTGGAGACTCTCGGTCAAGTGCCCGGAATAAACACACCTTTGCGCACACACATACAGACAGACCCTCAAAGATGTCTGGGTAGATGGCCCTTTTTTTCCCTATTTTCAAGTCTGAGGAGGAATAATGTGTCATTATCCGTCCGGCCTGCTTTGTTCAGATTGCACTAACTTTTCCTCCCCACGTGGGGGCGCTATTTCTCTCTTTGTCTCTCTCTCTGCTCATGGAGAGGCCAGTATGAACTGCTCAGAAGACTGACTTTTGCACAGGAACAGAAAGTCTATTTTTTAATCCTATGCAACAAAGATCAGATTCTTTCACTGCAGGCAAAATGAGGGGGAGGGGAGCATAATGTCTGTCTGTCTGTCTGTCTTTTTTAATGTTTATTTATTCAGTTTACTCAGCATGCTTGCTTTTTCAGCTACAGTATGACTGTCACTGGGAACTGACTAGTACAGCCAGATCTTTTTTCACTTAAGCATTTGGAGTTTAAGCTCAAGTGCTGCTTTAGAGTAGTCAGAGGTCATAAAGCCTTTCACTTCTTCTACTCAAATTCTCTCAGACTGTATATCAATTAATAACTGGCAACCTTTAGATCACAATTCAGAGCTCCCACCAGCCATGTGACCTCAACTTCCTCAGTTTTAAATGTGTTTGAGCACGTAACTGGAAATATGTCTTATGTAGCCTTCACGTTGGCTTTAAACATTGCTAAAGCTTTGTATCTATGATTAGACTTTTAAATGTCATCAAAAGTAAATACACTTCATGCGAGGCTGATGCATTTAGCCAAGCTGAAAATTTTTCATGAAATCTGAAGTCGTTGAAAATGTAATTTAATTTCCATGCATGCAGGTATGTAACAAACTGCTCAGTGGCAATAATTTGGTCATGCTGTTCCAGTTTTGATTCAGCCAATTTAAAGAAATAATAAATGTATTAGAAGAGCTCAGTTTCAAACCACATTTGAATTGATTTAATAGCTGCCAATTTTCAACCATACATGGATGATTCAAGGCGTGGACTCTTACTGGGCGATGCCTTCATTTGGAACAGAACTTTTGACTTCTCAGTGACTCAGTGACTACGATTATATTCAAATCTTGAGGGCAGGTGCATCCTGTAAATTCAAATCAGTTCTATTTTTCCGCTGACAGTCACAAAGAAACAACATTTATCGTCGGGATACAGCATTTGCATGTGAACTAATGTGGACTTGTGTCAGAATGAATGGAAGTGAGTATTTATTAAGATGATAAATTTATGGAACGACCGCACTGTCACCTGGCTGTGTCTGTACCAACCTGAATCCCTTTGCTCATGGAGCATTGTACTTGATTTAATGAAGAGATGTGATTATTGCACTGGTCGGTAGCCTTGTAGTAGATCGTTGTAGGCGTACTAGATTGTCGTACAATTACCTGTACGTGTACCAATGGCACATGGAACATATAAAGTGGTGGAATTTGCGATATTTAATATACAAAACCTCATCAGAACTGTACTGCAAAGAAAACAGTTTTGACTCTGCATTGTTGTCCCTTCATGGTTACCTGGGATTGCCAAACTAATTTAAAAATGTGTATTAGTCTGGAACTTCTCAGTTAATTTTCTGATTTCCTTAGGTGTACAGACCACATGGCCTCTAAATAAATCCACATCCAATCAGAGCCACGGAACAGTGGCAGAGCACTGAGTGACACATGTATGTTGTTCAAGGTGCTTGGCCATTTTCAGGGGAGAAAGAAAACAGCAGCCTCGCCACAAACTCCAATTCCAGCTAAACAAAACACTAAAGCATAGTGTTTCTGGAAGCATTTGACAGTTGATGTTAGTTCTATGGGCTTGTTGCACTGGATGCTACTCATCCGGCCTCCATATCAGGCACGGTTTTCATTGTCCATGGAAATCTGTCCGAACAAGAGGGAGACCAGACGCATCCACCAGAGCAAACACAAACTCTGCAGATGGTTCCTGTCTTCATGTAGCTCTGTGCTTTTTAATGTGTTTTCAGCTTCACAAAAAGCTCAGATTGCATTCAGTGTAAAATCTGCTCCGTCTCTGTGTCACTTTCCTCAACATGGTTTTCAGAGGTTTGTGAAAATTTTTTGGGAAAACGTCAGAAAAAGGGGGAGCATTTTTACAATGCTTACATTACATGATATCATGCTATTTGGGAGACTTGGTAGATCATCAAGGTGAGAAAGGATCAATGAGATGGGAGATATGGGAGGAATGTCATTGTTCATAATATTCTGTAAATGTATGATTAATTAATTTTACGTTGTACAATCAGATGCACCTGTGTAGATATGATCTCTTTCTGTAACTAAAAAATGATTTAGATACCCTTCGTCTTGAGTGTATATTTTAATGAAAAATAACAAATAAATTTACATGAGCTGCAAAAACAATACTTTTATGTCTTCTCTTTCCAGTACACTGCCTCAAGGGGCACTGAAGGGTGTGAATAGGGAGGAAGAAGATACAAACAACACTGGCTTACAATAATATGTACACGTATATGCAGGTTGCTCATTATGGACTGAAGTGCTGTTTGTTTCTGAATTCTGAGGTATGTCCCTTGAATAAAAAGATACTGCATGTATAACACATTTTAACCACAATAATAGTGTTGGAATCTTTAAACGCATGCTGCTGCGACCAAAGCAGATATATTGATTTGGTGCAATGGTTTTACTACAAAGATGGCTCTGATTTATTTTAATGCCCCAGTAAGCTTTGATGGTGAGACATCATAGACAATAACAGGACCCTGAAACTGAAGCAACTAAATGGAGTTCAACCATCTGTCATCTTATCCTGTAACGTGTGCTATTTCTACAGTGACATTTCAAAAAGGACGACCTTCAATATTTGCCAGAACTCAGGCAGAGGATGTTGGAGAGCTGCGGTTCAGCAGATAGGCCTTCTGAAGACTTGGAAGCCTGTAATGTTAAATCTACATGTTTTTAACATACGCAAAATTTAAAAGCCAATGTGATATTCCATTTTTCAGTGTTGGCATTAAGATGCTGCTCTCAAAGTAACTGGTGCTGATGAGAAATTAAGTAACAAAACTAAAAAGCTCTTAATGCAGATTAAAGGGACGGTTCACTAAAATTAAAAATTAATATAATTTCTTCCCTTATCTCAAACTGACAGTGGTTTGAATATGTTATATGTTCAATGAAGGAGAATATAATTTTATCGGTGTTGTTTACCTAATCTAAAAGTTATAACAGCGTGTATATATATATAGAAGCCATACTCCATTTCATTTTGATACTTTATAAACCTCACTGACAGCAGTTTTCATTGAATTTGGAGTTTTTCCTGAAAAAAAATGTTTTGGTAAATTTTGTTCACAGCATTTTTGTTTTTTGTTTGGATGAACCAACCCTTTAACTTGAACATATCTACTGAAAAGTGACAGGTTTTAGGATTTCAGCTGTTGTTTGGCAAAAATTAAGGAATTTCACAAATCGAGTATTCTTACTAGTGTTTTGTTTAGCATATAATCTCTGGTAAACATCATGTTTTCCTTAGCTATTATCCATAATTTCATATCCGCTATTATCCATAATTTCATACCCACGTAGAGCGCGAGCATCTTCCACAGAATCCAACATGTTGCTCTGCCATATTTCTACAGTGGCCCAGAATGGACAAACTAAAAGGGGGCCTTTCATGTTATTGTGTCATCTGAAGGCCACTGTAGTTCTCCAACATGCTTGGAAAGGGAGGGAGCAAATAAACCCTAAACACTGCTCCTTTATTGAAAAGAGAAACTCCTGAGAACTTTGAATTAAAAAATATTTTCCATAAATCCAATGATTGACAAGAAATAGACTAAATGTGCAAAGAAAAAAACCTCTGAGCAGGTTTCACAGTCTGCTTTAATGTATTTGTGTACATAATATAACATGACTGATTTGAGATGACAATAAGTCCATCTAGTTTGTCACATCTCTTTTCTCTTAAAAGGTTTAAATACTGCCCGTAGAAACCGATAAAAGTGACAAGTGTTTGTACCACTAATGTCTGTTGGCACATTCAGAGCTCCAGCTCTAAACATAGTTTGCTGTCCTTGTTTCTATGATACTCTACACAGCAGCACACCTGCAGATAGCAGAGATTCAGTGTCTTGCTCAAGGGCACTTCAGAAGGGCTCATATTGCATTTATATCCCACGCCTTTGCTTGGAAGGCTGGGTTAAGGTTCCAGGCATAGACTTCCAGCCACCAGCAACAGCACAACAGTCAGGTTTGGGGCACTCATTGGATTCGTACCGCTATCTGGAGATACTTCCAGTAAAGGCCTTGGACTTCCACTTCCAGGTGAACTGCTCGCTCTAACCTCAGTCACAGAGGCACCTTTTGCTGATGAAACTGTTGTTGAAGC
>JAOWBC010001714.1:7351458-7364564 GCA_028566105.1 Hypoplectrus providencianus
CACACACACACACACACACACACACACACACACACACACACTCACACACACACACACACACACACACTCACACACACGGACAAACAGCCATGCGCCTGCATGTGGTAGCTTCAGTTGAGTCACAGTTGTCTTGTCACCTCCTCCTTGCTATGAACCTATTTGACCCGGCCAAACACACCTACACAAACAACACACACCAGATGCAAACATGTATTTATAGTAAAAATAAATAAATAGATAACACACACTCAACGCCGCTTTTTCATTCTGACACACACTTAAAACACACACCTCTTTTCTTACCTCCTGATGTGTAGACATTCACACCCCTCGGCGACTCTGACAACAGGGCTCATCTGTCATCACACACACAAATACACACACGCACGCACACACACACACACACACAACAGAGGGGGAGAAAATAATGATCAGCGTGTGTGTGTATGTGTGTGTCTGAGCGCGTGTGTGCAAACAGCATGCACATTCCTGGAGCCGCTGACCCGGGCTCTGTGGGTAACCATGACGACCACTGCTTCACCATGGAGACGACCGTTACTCCCTTCACTCGCCCTCCTCCTCCTCTCTTGCTCCCTACTACCCCCCACCCTGCTCCCTGTTCTCCACCCTCAGTGTCTCCGTCCATTCACCAGTGTTATCAGTCGATTCTCTGGCCAGGTGTCCTCTCCATCACGCTGATGCTGACACTGTCCGTCTCTCCCACCCCCCACCCCGCTTCTCTCATCTTCATACAGTGTGTTGGATGCACACAAATATCTAATTACTGTAACTACTGGGATTATAATGATAGTTTGATTAAAGGGCGAGACGGGATATTCTGCTGTGTTCTTTGTGTCAACAAATACAATTAAAAGCTAGCAGTGAATTGAGCTTATTTATGCCTGCTGCACATGAGAGGATTTCCAATTTAAAAAAGCGTGGGATCACAGATATAACAACAAATTGAACCAGTTTTGAATATAAATCATAAGGATGGACACACAAGCCCATTCATTATCACAGAAATGTGCCTGAAGTGTGATTTTGGGTGACATGGCAGCTGCCCCTTGTCATTAGCTGGTTGCACTTGTGTGCCCTGTTTGGCTACGGAAAGTAGAAGATGAGAAAAATAACTGTGATCTCCAACCTAAACGTCAGAAAAGGTCATTTGTTAAAGACCCCAACGAGCGTTTTGTGGTTTGATGTAGAGAGCATAGCATTAAGATAATATATTGCACCTACCCATACGGTTCACTGTTGTAAAAAAGGGAGACGTTCTGTTGAATTTAGTCCACAAAACCTCTGACCCAGGTTTAGTGCAAAACACTTCCTGGTAAGGCGTTCAACCAATTAAATAAATGTACATAAATGCTGAAAGTGGGATAGTTACAATGACTGCAGGAAGTGACATAGTTGCATAAAAGAGTCATGCAAAAAATATAAGGTCAGGAAGTTCAGTGATTTTTGAATCACATTGTTTGCTTTTGTTTTCACATCGGAAAACAAAAGTTCTGTGGTTGGTGAAAGTCCAACATTTTGTTTAACCCATCCACCACCATTTGCACACACCCCAACTGCAACTGTTGACATTTATACCCTGCACCTCCGGCATTCACAATTAATTTGGCCACTAAAGTGTTATTAGCTGGATGACAGTGTGAAATATAAAAATTGTACGTATTTTGATTTCTTTTGCAGCATGTACGAAAATAAAATGTTCTTGTTATTCTGTGTTCATTACAGTTGACAAAGCAAAAGGTTAAAAGTAATTGTCAATGGAAGCCGGTTACAGAAAGCTACAAACTGCTACTGGACTCTTGTTGCTGTGAGACAGAGCCAAATCCAACATTAAATCAGCCTGATTATCATCCAGTGTGAGGCCACTTTAACAAGTTAGCATCGAGAAAAGAGCAACATTATAAAGTATTGTCTGTCTAGCCTGACCTAACTTATTCCTCAGTGTCCCATTGATGTTCGAAAACTATTAAACACATATTAATGCACCACACTGTTATACTGGGTGACTTGCCCCTTATTACCATGAACACACATTCTGCAGTTTATTCTGAGTTGATCCCACTTACACCATCCTGCTGCTTTGGTGCACACTAGACCACCAAATGTGCACAAACCTACCATTGATAATAGTCCCCAAAAAATGCACTTCTTAATCCTACTTGACTATGGATTGCAAAAAACTGTAGTGCTCAGATGTTTGGGGGAATATTTCAGCCATTTTTAAATACATTAACTCTATATTTGTGACCTATTTTCAAAACTTTATATTTTTAGATGTCAATAGGCTTGGTGCTGAATGCAAATGCAAGTTATGGATGTTGGAAAGTGTTGGGAGACACGTTTCTCATGGATTTTGAACACAGTATAACACTTGCCTTAGTCTTTTATGTATTAAGATGTTGTCTAAGCAAACATTTCAGTAACCTGAGTTCAATTCAGTTAATCAATTTTCTTTTGTACCAACAACTTAGTTTTTCAATTTAGCAACAAGAACTTTGGTGAAGAAAAACAAGAAGAAAGTGAGTGGATGAAAACAGCACACGGTTTGTTCAGATTCAAAGGCAGCTCTGAGACTTGGTAGCCCTGAACAGCAGCAGCAGCATGTAACAGTCTGAGGTGACATTTGCAAACCACAAACAACACTTTCATGCTTACCAATCTGAATGGTCTGTGATTGTTTATTCCAAAGAAAGCCAAAAGGACTCACTCAAAGGAAAAAGATCTGACACCGGTGAGTCCGGCTTTCTTATTTTGTTAAGAAGACAGTTTTGTCACTTTGTCACTTTCTGTGAGTCAACAGGATTTCCCACTCGTGATCATGGCTGGCACACAGCTTCTTATCAGTGTTTTTCTTGTATTGCCCCATTTCTTGATTTAGCTGTTTTCTCACATACTCCTCAACCAAGTAAGCTCAGGTCAGTGGTTCATGTTTGAACCAGACTTTTGGATCTGAACTTTACCAATTAACCCAACAAGTCCAACACAAATGACCACATGAGCATTTGTTAAATATGGGGCGCTACCAGGGGCAGGAGATCAGCACTTCCTTGTTCCTATGCTGCATTACTTACATATGCATGTACACGATGTATTAAGATCATGACGTAGAGAATGACACAGATCCAGGAAGTTAACACAATTTGACACTGACCTTTTGATCTCAGTGGGATAGAAACACGAACAGTAGTCTCCTTGGTCAAACTTCTGTTCATTGGACCCATAGGACCCCCCCGCTGTGGACTTTGTTGCTCTTTATACTTTACCACCTTACTGATCTATCAGAATTTCAAAGGCTCCTAGAAGTTGCCACCTAACAATAATCATCAATATGGGTGGTTCTAGCCTCCTTCTACAAATTCACAAAGTTTTTTTGGGAGACGACAACCTCTCCTTTTTCTCCAGTACATAGTCTCCAACAAGAACCTGTGAGTTTTATAGATGGCCTTGTATGTGACAAACGCCTCTATAAACATTGCTTCCATGACAGAGCGAAGTATCAGGCACATTGCTAAAGGGCATATGGGTGGATGTCTTATGTTACTACTTTGCCTGTGCACAAACAGAACCGGTCCACCCACTCTTCGCTGTCACTACATCTTGAATCACTGCTTCCCAGCCCCTCACACATTAATGTGACTCATTTGATTTTTGTGGGTGGTAATGTCTGACCTTCACTCAGTGACGTGTCAGACAGGATGTCCTGGAGGTATGTTACAGCGCAGACACAGCGTGCAGTCGAGGGTGGCTCATAATCATATAGTTATCAGCACAATTCATCCTTAGCACATGTTAAATAAATGGCGAGTAAGAGAAGTCTTTCCTCGGCTGTCCCCCAAATTGAATTGGTAAGAAGAGTGATGAGCTACTCCTTGTGTGTCTGCAGAGGTGAACGCCTTCTCTCTACACCTGCTGTTTGCTGTGCTTTCAAAAAGTCAATTTTTCTGAAATTTAGAAAGGCAGGCTCATTTTAAGATTGATGACTATGAATCTTTGAAATCTTATTAAGGATACTGAATGGATTTTGTGGGCCTCGGGGTCAGAAAACTTGCACTACCAATAAAACAGCAGAAAAACACTCCAGATTGAAGAATGCCTTGAAAATCTGAAATGTGAGCAGCAGCCGTTTTTTCGCCTTCTAACAGCAGACTTAACATTCAATCATTCATTCATCCGTTATCCTTAACCACTTAACCGAACTCGAGTCGTGGGGAGGGTGGGAGGGGGGGGGGCAATCCCAGCAGACCGTGGGTGAGAGGCAGGAACACCCTGAACAGGTTGCAGTATTAACAGCTCTTTGTTAAATGTATAAGGTACTTTGTTGTTTTGTCACTCTACAGTTAACGTTGCTGCTAAAAACATTTCTGAAATCATATGAAGTGTATTTACTGTGTCTAATGAAAAATTACAGCTGTGTTGGAAATCCATTTAGACAGTTAAGTGTTCAGCCACACACCCTGTTGACATCAGCTCACACTGACACATCCTTCACACCTTTAAGATGATGTGAAGGACTTGGAGATGTCACTGAACGCGTCAAATCGGGAAGTATTGGAAATATCAGTGAGGGTCAAGGCCAGTACAAGTGTGATTCCAGCCCACTTCCTTTTGCCTGATCTCATTTTCCTGCTTGAGATTGTTGCTTGAGTATTTTTTTTCTTTCTGTTCCTCATAATGCTCCTATACTCCGAATACATTTTGTAACAAATTTGTCTTTTGATGTGTGTCTCAGGGGACATGTTTAATATATTTTGTTTATGAAGACAAGGCTAAATTTGCAGAATGTTTGGGGAAATTGATTGACGGGTGTCTCAGCCCATCACACTCAGCCTTGGAAGTTGGTGTTTTGCTTGTGCCACCTCACTTCAGCTCACGTCCCGCTCCATCACCCCAATGATAGATTCCCTGTCTCTTAACATTTGATGTGGTAAACCCAAATTCCAAGCTTTAAAAATGTCTCATCAAAAGTTATTTATCAATGCTGCATTCTTGTCAGATCGGTGGCTGATCCTTTAATAATCCAACTCCCAACATCATTGATTTCGTCAATGTTGTTTGTTTCTAATTCTACATGAGTGGATGTTTAAAGTGATTTTTTGATTTCCATGAAATTAACCTCCACCGTGTGCCGTTACAGGAGATTAAAAGCTCCACCTGTCTGTACCCTCATTGTCTTTTGTTTCATCAATCTTATTTTCCTCCTAATTCAGTCTTATATCACAGAATTCGAAATGCACTGTGTAGTGGAAACTTGATATTTATTAACCAATATTTCTGTTCATAGGGTAATGCATATAAATGAATATGGCTAAGCTTTATTTATATTATAATGTAAGCTAGCACCACTGAAAATTGTCAGAAGATGTCAACAGAATCCTGTGATCAAAGTTTTGTTACACCAATTTATTTATTTATTTTTTAATAGGTCAATACAGAATTCCTTGAACCTGCATTCTCTCTTAGGGCCAGCAGGGGGCAACTCCACTGGCTGCAAAAAAGAAGTCCAAACGTAAAGAAGTGAACATGTTACTACTTCTCAGTGGATGTATTACCTCAGTTTACATTTACCTATTCAGTTCATGGTCTTGGTCACAGGTGTTCAGTACAGTGTGATGTTCATTTTGTAAATGATGTATTTGAATTTTGTCCCTTAGAATATGTTTTCAGTTCATGAAACATAATTGTCATATTTTTGCCCAACCCAAACTCCCTTATTAAACCAAGCTAGCATTTATGCTAGCTGATAACTTAGCTCCACTTCTTTATCCAAATATAGTCACTTCTGGGTCGCAAAAACATTGTGCCAGCAGTCAAAAACTAAGATGACGATGGTCAAAATGCCAAACTCAGGGATTTAAAACAGTATTCCACAATCCAGAGGGTGATGTCCCTTTTGAATGCTGCACATCTTTATACAGTCCAATTCAAAGTTACATGAGGTGAAATCTTTCATCTATTTCTTATTGAAGAGCTCTCATCCTCTTCCGGTCTATTTCTGTATTAA
This sequence comes from Hypoplectrus providencianus, assembly GCA_028566105.1. Classification (NCBI taxonomy): domain Eukaryota; kingdom Metazoa; phylum Chordata; class Actinopteri; order Perciformes; family Serranidae; genus Hypoplectrus; species Hypoplectrus providencianus. The sequence continues at coordinate 7,357,478 of JAOWBC010001714.1, forward strand.
AACTGAGCCTTTAATAAAGCAGAATCTCCACAAAAAAGACAAAACCAAATCTATCTATATATAGTGCAGGTAAAATTTGAAGCAGCCCACGCTGCCTCCATTCATATTATTGCAGAGCGGTGGCGTCATGCACCAACAAAGGTGACACCATAGGTACTTAAGTCTTCCATCGCTGTTTTTTTCTCTTCCACCTGTCTTTCTTTTATCTCATCACCTCCACTCCTCCTCTACATTCATCTTCCCCGTCTGTTCATCTGAACCATTTCGCTCCTCATCACCTCCTTTTTTCATCTCCTGTCAAATGATCTCTGAGACCAGTTTGATCCCCAGACCAACTCCCTCCTCTATCCCTCCCGTCGATCTGTCAGTCTCACTCTATTCCTGATTGTCTGCCTATTTTTTTCCCCTCTCTCTCTCATTCTTATGCTCATCTGGCTGCCTTTTTCTCTCTCGGTCGCTCTCTTTTGTTACTGTTCTCTTGTCACCTCATGTGTCTTTTTATCCTCATCTAACCTTTGTATTTTTATTTGTCCATTCCCATTTTGGTCCATTTCTGTCCAATTGCTTTGCTATGACATTAACAGTCTCTTTTTCTTCCCTTCTTTCACCCTTTCACTTCTCTATCTCTCATCCTTTTCATCTTCTGCATTTCCATCTGACTTTCTCCATTACACTGCATTGAACTTTTCCGTCTCTCATCTGAGGCGACAGAAAGTTGGCTTCCAAACATTGCTGCCAAAACCCCACAAAGGCCATGAGGAATTATCACACGACAGTCATATGTCAGAGTTTTCCAAAAGCTCAGTTTTTCCTGCCCAGACCACCAGCAGTCAACTTTAACCACTTCTGAAATGTTACTGGTTGAAAAAGAGGTTAAAATAAACCAGTGTTGTTGTGTCAACCATCTCTACTAAAAACTATATCTCTACGCCTTTAAACTGCTTTTCCTTTTGCAGTGGCAAGTTTTGATTTGGCTAAATTTCAGATAAATCAACAATGACTTTTGGTTTTAGCTGGGAGCCAAATAGTGGTCTCAATTTTCATCCTAATTTTTCCGAAACCGACACCAAAACCCTAATTGCGTTATACAGTAGTACAGGGCACCATTTGCTCTAGTTTGGGGCGTGTCTGGGACAGTGTATAACTTTTCCAGAGTTTCATGCATGATGGCTTTTCAAACTTGAACTGGAACATCACTGACTTTAAGATAAGATATTTTTTTGTCACTGTACAGAAATTCAGATGAACTCAAGGACCAGGCTAGAATATCCCAACAATACATAAGTGCTCACATTCCAATAACTCAAACCACATTCACCACATTAAAGGCATTTGCACCTTGCATTACATCCGTTACTTGTTTAGCAACATAAAGCATTTGAAATTGCAGTAGATGGATTTATAGAATTCCAGTGTGTCTTATATATAAGCTAAACATTACTGCCTCTTTCTGTACATGCCAAGGCCCATAACCAAGCACTGCTATCTGATTAGTTGGGATTGAGCAGGGTCTCCTGTGTTTGTTTGACCTATTGATCCACCTGACCTCCTGCAGACATTAAAAAAATTATAATCCAAAAGAAAATACATTTCCCTCAAAACATAATTGACAGTACAGTTTAACGTATTGGGATGTAATTTTGAGGACACCAGGCTGGTTGTGTACTTGGTCTTCAAGTCTCCATCCTTTGACTTCCCTCCTACAACCTTCCCACCATTTTTGTCTCACAGCTTGTAATTCTCTCCCTCCCTCGCTCCCTTCCTCTTAATGCCAGCGCTATTTCTTTGCCTCTTATCTATCATTTCCTTTTGTCTCTCTCTTATTGTCTTCTGCCATTAGCTTACCAGTCTGTCTCTCCACCCTTCCGTCAGTTTTTTTTAAGGCTCTGTGACCCTCCTTCGCCTCTTCTCTCTCCACTTTTTTCCACTCTGTTCCTTGCCTCCTCACTCCCTCTTCTCATTGACATTTCTCTCTCTCTCTCTCAGCGGCTTTCTCTTTCACTCTCTGGGTCTCTCTAACACCGCTCGCTCTCCTTGCCCCCCATACCACCACCCCTCATACACACACACACACACACACACACACACACACACACACACACACACACACACACACACACTCCTGCCTCATTCATATTCCACCTGTGTCAGTCTCCTTGGAGTTGTCTGAGGGAATCAAATCCACCTTCAAATTCATCTTTTTATTCTTCTTATTCCCTCTCCGACTCAAGGTCTTATTCTTTTCTCTATTCTTCTCCTCTCTGTAGTGTGTGTTTGGGTGAGTAAGTAAGTATAATAGTCTGAGTAGATTTACTCCAGATTTTGTTGTTTACACTGGCACAAAAGCATTTAAAAAAGTACTCACTTAAATTCTGTGGAAGCCCAATCAATAGACATACCGTCAGTATCTCCATATCGGCATAAAACTGCATTGTCTGAATTTCTTGTGAATACATCATCTCCCTAAAAGCAGAAGATAAAACAGACAAGGACAAGGTGAAATGTAAGAAAAAAAAAAAGAAAAAAACAGGATGAAAGAAGAGGAGAATCCTGTCTAGTCTCTGTAGAGGACAGTCAAGGATGCCTGCAGCTTTAAAGGGTATCACCAGTGTTATTTGATTATTTTCTTTTTTCTCCATTAGGAAGCACTGTTACACACTTCTGTTGGCAGTGAAGAGGCTCAACAAAACTTTAAGTGGAATGAGAGGTTGCCTTTTGACCTTGAATAGTCTTGACTTTAAATTGTGAAATGGTTCGTGAAAGTACAATGAAAATATGAAATAAAATGACACAAGTGTTGTTAACGGTCCACTAACAAGCTCTCATAGGTTTCAACCACATCTCACAGTCTTCATTATCTGGTAGAGATAGCTCACGACGGGAGGCTGTGTGGGTTGAACAGTGTCTCATCATGTCAACAAAAGTTTCACATTCAGATGAAGTGAGCAGACTAAATGCTGAATAAAGACGGCAAGATCTCCAGAGACAGGGATTGTTTTTCTCAGATCAATTCATTCCCATGCTCAAAGAGTTGGAGAAAATAGAGAGAAAATGGAAAATTAGTGTCTTAACAATCAACCTTACACAATGTAATGCACATAATTTGCATAAGCTGTGACCTGTGAGCATGGACATGTAGGACTGCTGTAAAGGAGGAAGTAGTAGTAAAGTTTGTCTCTTTTAATGTAGAACAAAGAGCGACAAAGTCCACACAGAGAGGGGTCAGGATCAATGGATCTTTTAAGCAACTACAGTTACTTCAATATGTAAATTGCATCATAAACATCCCACAACCCTTTTCCTAAACATAAACAAGCCTTTATTCTAATACTTTGCCCTCATGTTGCTGGAATTGTAGGAAAACCTTTGATAAGATGTCATACAAACCATGTAAAGCATATGCTTCAACCTGTATGGTTTCCATTTGACTCTCATCAAGTTCTTGCACATTATCCCATCCGAAAACATTTCACTAAATCAGACACAAAAGCACCACATCTGGACATAAACTCAGCTCACTGTGAGCATTTAAGACACAGACCTGGCTGATTTACTCACTGTGACTGATGACAGTTGTTTTCTGGTGCAGTGTTTAGCATTTGTTTTGAAGCAGTACTAATAGCTCCCATATTTTGCCTTTGCTTGTTTCGCATCACTCACATCAAAAGTTTTTCATGCTGTCAGTTTTGGTGCCAATTATATTTTTGTAGCTTACAATTCAGTTGAAATAAAAGAAAAGAAAGCAGATTTTTATAAACTTCCTTAAAAAATAAACAGCAGTAACATAACTTTGTATTGTATGAATAAATCCGCAGTGAGGATGTACATTCATGTCTAGTTAAGTGATTGTCGTCATGTCTTTGAAAATGACTTCATGTCAGTATGGCAGAATTTTGGTTGTTCGAATTTAGGTTGTTTTGAAAGTTGTAACCAGGAAGTGATGCAACCTAACCTTAACGAGCGTGAGCACTGATGACCATGATGGGCTGGAGACAGATCACATCATCAACACCAACTCAAATTACATTCACAGAAAATCCCCGAAAGAAACCATGAAAAGAAAAAGGAAAGAAGAACAAATGAATCACAAATGATCCCTAAACACAACAATAAGCATATAATAAAACTAGTATTGGTTTGACAATTGTCATACTAAGAAATTGTGAAAAAAGAACCACACGAGCTATTAAAATCAGCCTTATATCCACGCTAAATATTTACAAAAATGGGCCAATGCCTGTGGGCTGTTTAATCTCAACAGAGCTTTGGGGGAATTATGTGCTGGTACAATTACGGGGATCCATCACTAACCGCCTCTGTGATCACTCACTAGAAATGATCACACAGCACAAATGTTTTCATTAACCACCAATCAAAGTAATTAACAGTTAATGTTCATTAGCTGTAACCAAATGAGAAAAAAGTAAAGGAATACTTTACCTTTTACATGACCATTTATATATCAAGTATTCACCAGGTGTTCTTAAAGAAAACGTCCAAATCAAATGCATTTTCAATGTACAGATGCTACAGTTTATGTAACAATCTTTTAAATGGTAAGATGTGAGCGGGAAAGTGTTTGGAAAGAATAGTGATGATTTATTATGACTGGATAAATGTGATTTGGATTAAACTGCATGAGCTGGTCAAGAGTTTGAAAAAAGAGGTTTTGATGGAGTTGTGCTGTTCTTGAGACATAACTTCACTTCACTTATCTTCCATTGTGACTCAGCAGTCTAACAGAGTCTGTTGTTTTCTCTACTGCCAGTTGGCTGCAACAGTCTTCTTACTTGTGAAGAAAATTGGACAAGATTCGGCCAATTTCTATTGTTAAGCCGACACGAGTGGTGGGAGATCTTTAACACCTTGGAGAGCAGCTGGATTTTAATGAACATCACACAAAATTGCTGAATCACATATTAAATTGGCAAAGTAGTTTGATGTTTGCTACGTCAAATTTCCATCTCCTGTTTAGCATATTAACTATTTTTTGAAAAATAAATAAATAAATAAAAATAAAAAATAAACTATAACCATACACGCAAATTTTATTTAATTTTGGTGTCTTCATCAAGCTTTTCTCAGTCCATTTTCTTTTTGAAATGCATAGTAATTGACTATTGTTAGTCTTTAAAGTGGTTATTTTATCAGTTCTACTGGAGTTTGGAGTATTTCTCTTTAAAAGCAGGGGAGAACAGCACTGATGGCTTGAGCTCTTCTCCCCAGTGGTTTCTGTATGGACACTGTGTGACGGGGATAGACTGATGGTTCATCGAATCATCCGTCAGGTGTTTCTTTTTCTCTAAAGTCTCTGCCCTTGCTAAACAGTTTCCAAGTCCTTCTCACATAGTTCTGTGTTACACACATCAGGTTAAGATCTTTTCCAAAACCTGCTTGAAACTGCACATCATATTCACAATGAAAAATGGCATTTTTCAAATTTAGCCAGCTGAGCATTGGTTGTGCATCCTTCCTCCCCCTTCCCTCTCCCTCTCCCTCTCCCTCTGACAGGCCGGTGGGTCTCCTGGTGAGAGCTGACCTTTCTCCTGAAGGAGAGAGAGAGAGGCAGCTAACGAAGCGCGAGAGGTAGTGATGTGTGTAAATGAGTGAATGATAATTTACTGGGATAGAAAGATAATTGTTTGTGTGTTGTCAGACAGAGATGCGTGTTCATATATGGTCTGTTAGGATGGGTGCCGAGGTGAATGAGGAGTTTGTGTGTGTGTGTGTGTGATTTGGGTGTATGTGTGAAAGTGACAGCATGTTAATGTGTTTATGTGTGTCACACTTGGTAAAATGCGCGAGTGACAAAAACAAAAGGAGGGGTGTGACTGTGCTTGTGCGTGCATACCATATGTCCATGGCCTCTGTGTGTGTGTATGTGTGTGTGTGTGTGTGTGTGTGTGTGGTTAACTGATGATAAATAGAGATATTTACAGCATTGTGTCTTCATGTGGTAACCATGACGACTTCACAGTGGGAGAGGCTGTCTGTCTCAATGCATTATGACATCAATGTTTAACCCTCAAACACACACGCTCACACACGCACACACACACACTTTATACAACAAACACACTGTCAGTGAATGCAGCTGGTAAACACACACACACACAGTTGCTGCTTGGCTACACACACAAACCATGAATTTACATAAAAATACACACAAAACACACACATGATGCCAAGCTGCAGGTGTGCGGCACTCCAGCCTGAAGAGGAGAAAGACGCACAGCTCCTAACCTCACACACATACACACACACATTAGCAGATGTGTACACACTCAAATGGAGCAGGAAGAAAACCTGTTAACACTCAGAGGGAAGCGTGCCGCTCCCTGAAGTACTTTGAGAACACACTGTAGAGTGGGAATACGCTGTGTGTGTGTGTGTGTGTGTGTGTGTGTGTGTGTGTGTGTGTGTGTGTGTGTGTGTGTGAGTGAGTGAGTGTGTATGTGACTGTCATATAAAAATTTTTTTTATTAAATAGAAAAATCCCAGATTTTCTTTTGTTTAAAGTTATTCCAGACAACAGATGTTAATGAACAAATTAAGTAAATATGTATTTGAAAATACAAATACAGAAATTTGAGAGAACATGTTTAAAAAATGTTTGACTTCTCTATATTTATTTTATTATTTATTTATATACAACCAATTATATTTATATTATCACGCAATGTTTATCATTTTAAATGAGCAGTGTGCTGAATATAGAGGGATCTGTTGGCAGAACTGGAATATAATATTTATTATAATCATGTTCTTATTCTTCTCATTATTTTTCAAATACCCAATTTTTCATTATTGGCCATCATTTCTATCAGATGTGAAAGCCTTGTTCTAACTAGAGGTAAAAAAAAAATGATCCGTCTCCGTCTCTCTATCTCTATTCCAACAGAGCACCGGAAATGGGAATGGCTAATACTTAATTTACATTTAATCTAGAAAATATGATATTTTCCACCCTTGGCAATGCATTTGTGCCTTGATAATAATAAAATAAATAAATCCATCCATCCATTTTCTGAACCGCTTCATCCAGGTAATCCCGGGTCACGGGGAGGCTGTGCCTATCTCAGCCGGC
>JAOWBC010001714.1:7365321-7375992 GCA_028566105.1 Hypoplectrus providencianus
TCGAACACGCGACCCTCGGCACCAAACACTCTTGCTGTAAGGCATGAGTGCTAACCACTGCGCCACCGTGGGGCCCAAAATAAATAAATGATAATAATAATAATAAATAAATAATAAAAGAAGGAATTCAGATTTGGGTACAACCCCATTACTCACTGCAGTAACTGCTGAGACATTACTACAACAGCAAGAAACAGGAGCAGAAAAAAAAAACTGCACAGCTACAGAAAGTATAGAAGGTGGTAGTTAGGAGCAGAGAGGTTTTCTTCAGGCAGCAAGCAGGGAGCTTGTTTACAACCCGTCTGATTGTCTTTTCAATCATGTTTCTGTTAGAAATAATGGCCCAAACTATGAAAATAAGTTCCGAGTTAGTAACCTAAAATTATCCTTTATTGTCAGTTCAACAGAATCAAACAGCAAAGGTTTCATTACAGATCAGCAACAACACTTGGCAATCAGATGCAGAAAGCGGGGAGAGATAAATATACACTTTCTGCACCAATCGCTGCCTTAATGAACCAGAAAGCGATGCAGCAGCAACACATGGGGGTATTAAATGAGAGGAGGCACAGCTTTCACCTTTAAAACAAACCTCCCTCTGTCTCTTACTACGCCATCACCCCGGCTGTTGCTCTTTACACCTGTTGTTGAAACGGTTGGAGGGAATGTCAGTGCATCCTGGGAAATGCAGGATCTGAATTAGAGGCAGACGAAGCAGGTGGAAAATAAATACATCAGAACATCTGAAAATATCTGGCGGCGTGCTGTGAACATCTCAAACTGATGAGATCTAACAGTGTTAAATAATCTGAAGGAGGGCTTTTCCTCCGATGATATTCAGGTAAAGACGTGTTTCCAAATACTATCCATCACCCCGCTCTGTGTGCGTGTATGTGTGTCAGGATGTGTGAGATACTGCAGGTGTGTGGGTGGTGGAGACAAGAATTGGACGGAGAGAGAGAGAATGAGAAGGTGAACGAGAGAGAGAGAGAGAGAGAGAGAGAGTGAATCATTCCCTGAACAGACCACCTCGACAGCGTGATATCAGATGCATTATTTGATGATTGGATCGCTGGCTACAAAAGCTGATAGATCTCCGCCTGAAATTGATTTCTGTCTGGATGTGACTCACACACACGCTCACACACACACACACACACACAGACGATGAGACAGAAAGCCAGGGGAAACTAATTACCAGTTCACGGAGTGTCTGAGAAACCTGAACCTCAATGAAAACACCTGAAGGACTGGCAGGCTGGCAACTAGAGACAAAATAAATTGGGAAATTAATGTTCTATTATTGGACTGAGAGTGTGTGTGGGCTGTTATTTTCAAAGGGTCTGATGATTTGATCGCCTTTAAGGTGACTTCTGGTCCTTCTCGGGGGTAGCACTATTGAACTGTGAAAAATAATACAGCTGCAATGCATATTGGCAGACATGCTGTGAGTGTGTGAGGCTAACACGCCTTTAATTTTAAATTAGCGTGTGTCCAATTGTAAACAGCTACAAGCAAATGGGTTTTCTGCTGCTTCAGGCTGTGCATGTGGATTTTTGCCCCCAAATTCTTAATTTGTCCTGGGTTTTATTAATGTTAGAGAACATTTTGCCTTCTCTTGACCGCGGCTGTGTTTTCCACTGTGAGAAAAAACAGTTGTGGATGTATGCTATAAACTTATTGCTATTTGTTGGGGATTATTATAAAGTTCTGTCCATAGTTAAATAAAAAGTAATGCACTGGGATAGATAGAACCCATAGTAACATGTAGTTTATCACAACCTATAAATTTACGTTTTGGCAGCTATATTGAACAGATTCATTATAATGAAAGTGATGGTGGAGGTGAGGCAAAGTAGTATAAAGACTGATAAGGTCCGTTTATATTGGGTAAGTCAAATAAATCCAGGACTTTAATAACCACTATTTGTGTCACTGTCCAGAAGCTACATACAAACATGGATATTTTTACCCAAACCTGATTTCTTTTTCAAGACCCACATGGGCAGCTCCACCCCAAATCTCCAAAGGTGTTTTGTTTTTGCTTGTTTTTTTTTCTTTCTTTTACCAGTAAATATGTTCTCAATCTAGACTTTTTTGGTGTGAGTTGTTAAGTGTTGAAGATGTTCACTGTAAGGTTGTCTGCCCTCTATTGCAGTGGTCCCCAACCACCGGTCTGTGGTCCAATACAGGTCAATAGGTCACATGATACCGGGCAGCACAGGAACAAAAAAATAACATTGTTTCGGTTTAATTGATTATCAGGGTCTGAAAGATGTTTTATTTTGATGATTGTGCATCACTTGACACATCATGTGCCCACAAACTAGCAAAAAAATGAGGAAACAGATGTCTTTGCAGAGCTTTTTTGCCGTGACAGCAATCAAAACATAATCACAGAATAAAGTGGACATAAGAAACTGTCTCCCGTTAACCCCAGATGGGACCGTTTGCACAGAAACAATAAGGGCTCTCACTGAAGCAGTGAAATTTGTTTTTCTAAGTGTTTTACATTATATATGTATTATAAGATATTTATTTCCATGCTGGTTGTATAATTTCTTCGTTGTGTTTATCCACCACACCTTGAAGTCTGGTCCATGAAATCGGTCCATGGTGCAAAAAAGATTGGGGACCGCTGCTCTTTTTGATATAGTGGAACTAGATGGCACTTTCCTGTTGTACAGGTGATAACAGTACTGTGTGCCTGTGAAGTAAGCTGGTTTCCACTATAAAACAATCCCTAAGAATCAATCTTAATTTTCACAAAGCGACCGCACACCAGACCTTATCTCCCGCCTTCAGAGGCCTGCTCCTTTAATACTCTGGTGGCTGAATGGGAGTAAATCCCTGCAGCCAGGTTACCAAATCTTGTGAAAAGCCTCTCAAAGGAGCTGTGATAGCAACATATAAAGGCCCACGTTTTTTGAATGAGCTGCTGAAGGATGTCACGGAACAGGTAATACTGATAAAATGATTTGTTGTTTTGTGTGGTGGTTTTAATTAAGACTGAGTCTTATAGCAGTTCTGGTCACTAGAAGGTTACACTATGGCTTCAGCTTACTTTTCCTTTTTAGTGAGTGTAACTCCTACAACAGTATGATAGGAACATTCGGCTACCTATCATGAGCAGAAAATGTAATCATCAAAAAGCGGTATTTCACACAGCATTGAACTTAAACAATGGAGTACACAGAGCAATACGGTTTTAAAAAGAAATGATAAATTACTATGTGATCGGGAAAACCATGGACACCGTTTCAGATATTCCAAGGAAAAGTGCAAGACATAGGGTCGTCATAAAATGCACATAAAAAGGAGGGACACCTCTGCTGTTTTCTTAATACGACCGTTATGACTTAATCTTTCATAACTCTGCACTGTAGTAGCCGCTGTTGGAGCGAAAGTGAGGTCAGCCCCCCACAAAGGAAGAAGGTAAACAAAATGCATGAACTGCATATATTTTAACATGTTATTTGTTTCAAAAAATAATTGCAGTGATTAACTATAAAAAATATACTATTATAAAGTATATCATTTCAACCTCAACTCATCACAGAGAGATCCTTGGTCAGATACCCATTGTGTCCCTTTTATCAGCACTGGGTAGGCGTACTAATCAGTCGGTGATGCTCCAATACATTCACAGTGTTAAATGGGGTTAGTGTTGGAAATTCAAGCTAAAACTACTGGGTTAAAATAAGTCAGATAGTCATAACAAATAGACACTTATATAGGTTCACTTCCTGCTTCATCCCCGTGTATAGGAGTAACGTAAGTGGTTATGGTTGTTGTTGCTGGTATGTGTGTGTGTGTGTGTGTGTGTGTGTGTGTTGGGTTGGGGGGGTTACCTCTCTGTCAGAACTCTTCTGTCACACTCTGTAATGATCAAAGCTCTCCCTGGGACCCCCTACCGTACACACTCACAGCCAACCAGCCAACTGGACAGGAATTGCTCAGCCATGCAGCCCGCGCTCCACACGGCTCATACAGGATCTCTCTCACACACACACACTTATACATACACACATACATGCACCCTTCTCCTCTCCTGCTTCGTGTCTTTCATCCCTCCAATTTCTTATTCTTTACACCGCACTGTTTCGTTCAGATTCCAGTTAAAAGTTCTCACTGGCTGTATCACCGCTTGTTGTCTCCGTCTCTCCTCCTGAAGGTTCATCTTGCTGTTTCACTGCGTTTTTCGTTCTGCTTCCCGTGCCGCTTCACAGTGTCTTTCTCCAAATTCTTCTCTGCTCACTTTATTGTCAGATTCGATTGTTTGAGACTTTTAGTTCAGCTTGTTTGTTCCCTGATTTTTGCTATTTTCATTTCTGGTACATTCTGCCTTCTTTCCAAGGATAGATTTATTGTCACTTTTCTGCTCTCTTTCTCTACTTTTTGCAGCATAAGTAGAAGTCTGCAAAAAAAAAAAAAAGAAAGAAGAAAAAAACACTCACTGATCACCCCTGGATTGCCTTTTTTGTGTACTTCCTTTCTTTTTCTTTGTCTAACGCCGTCATGACATATAAACACAGTATTCAGATTTTATTTCCCCTGATTTGCCTCTACATTCTTGCTCTCTCTTCCTTCCCCTCCCTTCTTCCGCCTCTCCTTTCATCTTTCTCTCCTCTTTCTTTTCAGTGGTCCTTTTCTTCAAAGACAGATCTCATTTGATCAGACGTGTTTGTACTGTGTTTTTTTTTTAACTTTTCATGTCTCTGCATGAAACCCCAGCCTCGAGACAGTTTTCATAGGATGACGTAAGTCTCACTTTCACCAAGAAAATATTGCCATTGCTTAATTATCGGTGAGAAAACTTCAAAAGACTCAGAATGTGGTGCCAGTTCTTCTCAGGCTTTTTTTATTATTTTGTCAACAGGTAACAACCCCAATGAAAACTATGTATATGCTGCTTGGCCGTAGTGATTTAACCCCTCTATGCCCTAGTCGTGAACCACTGATTCATGCTACGTCTCTGTCGTTTCAAAGGAGAGCAGGCATCCTACCTCCCACCACACACACATCCCCTCCTCCAGGCCCTGCGACAGCCCACAGAGTAGAGAGACAGGAAATGGAGCAGAGAGACGCGACAGCCCAGCACGAGACTGGAACCGAACCCACACACTCACGCATACATCTGCACTGATACACCAAAACCACCAGGAAGCCCCATTTGTTTTCTAACTCGTCGCCCCCAGAGATGCTTTTCGGCTTTGCTCACGACTGTCCAACATGCTGGGATGGGGTTTTTGATAAGCTGTAAATGCTTTGGATCCCACGTTGGGAAATGTTTTGATCTCTAACTCTGTTGTGGACAACTCTGTTAGCTACAGCAGATTTGCATTCAATTTATTGTTTATCATTTGTGCTGCTCTAAATAGAATAATGTCTGTTTGAAAGTGAAAAGAGAGTAATTAAGAGTGTATGATACGGCCACTAGAGATTGTTGTTGTCTATTGAATACCATAAATTATGTAAACCACATTAGTATATTGCGTTAGTAATGTTTGCATGAAGGTCTCCATGTGATAAACAAGTAAAAGCCCATTTAATAGCACTACAGGGGCTCCAAACCAGTGGTAGTCCTAAGGAGGGCAATAGGAAGGCATTGCCCTGGAACATAGATCCTGGACCCCCCTCTGGCCCCCTTAACTAGATTTGGCTGACATGACTGTTTGATGTGTATATGCCTTTATTAAGGGCTTGTCATCCAAGCTAAATAGAGATAAAGTATAAGGCTAAATTTTGAAGTCCATTTTAATGGGGTCCCTTGACCTCTGACCTCAAAATAGCTGAGTGAAAATAAGTTCTGTGCAACCCCTTGATTCTCAAAATGCAAATGCTATTGTTATTAAGTTTTAAACAGCATCCCAATTTTTTGGGAGTCAGGGTTGTATATTCACACCTATTTTAAATGGCATTACTGGGATACCTAAATTGTCTTAGGGAGTCATAGCTTGGGTATCACTTTGCAATGTGCTATACAAATAAAGTTCATTATTTTTATTACATTAAATATATTTGTGCAGGGGGTTTATCTGCCACTGGCACTGTTGAGTCATTCCGCCTGGAGGCACTGCCAACCCACCTGAAAGGATCTCATTGGTATTGGCTTCAGCTGAGACTTGTCTGATGTGTGACAGTCTGCATGCTGTTTCAGAGGCTTCTCCACACTGACAATTTGGGAAGGAACGGTGCTGTGCAGGTAATAACAGGATCAGAAAGAATGGATTCTGACTCAACAAAAAAAGCCTTGACTAAATGAATATGAGCTATTTTTGCTTCGCTTGTTAATCTAGACAAAATGTATCACTAAATCACCTGCATAAACTCTTCATCAGACCCCAGAACTGGATCACCAACCCTGGTCAGTCACAGATTACTATACTATAGCTGTCCGGGGCTGACTATGCACTGCATCCAGAACAAAGCGGGGAGACAGAGAGGATAGAAAAGCAAGAGAGAAACCCAGAGAGGCCGATTTTGAAAAAAACCTTCTAGTCATCGGCTCTGTGGAGCTGAAATCCCCTCTCTCAGCTCTCTGGCTGGTGAACAAGCAGGGTGCCACAATGGCCAGCAGATTCCCCCGGATTTGGAGCACAAAGGGTGGGCAGTCGTCCACCCAATAACCCTCAAAACCTGCACCACCCTGCCGCATGCATCCCTCCTCTTATCGCACCACGCGCAATCCCTCCATCCGCATGGCCTTCCATTCGATCTGACCGTCAGTGGCTGCTGCAGTGACTGGTCGGCTGAAACAATAAAATACTCGTGTGTGTATGCATGTGGGTGCGCACACACACACACTTATCCAATAAATGTTGGAGTCTTTCGCCAACTGTCACTGTCCTGCCAAACAGGCATGTCATAGTTGTGGTAATTGGAGTTTTGCTCCAGGCACAAACACACATCACTGTGAGTGTGAGGACAATAGCGCTGCCTCTGTTTGTTACCGAACGCCAATCCTGATTCTAATTTTGACCATAAATTCACACTAAAATAGACTTAAATTACTGCAATTTGCAGAAATATGAACTGTAGAAAAAATAAAGTGTCTTTTTAAGGATGGCAATAAACACACTAACTGTCCATTAGCACTGGATGTGTTTATAAAGTTTTAACCGTGGATTCAAGCTCAGTCTTGTCCCGGTCTCATTAAAAGTTACCTGCACTCGTCACACCTGGACCCAACAAAGGAGAGCCCTTGACCCATTTCCAGTCCCCACCCTTAGCTTAAGAAACTTATAGCTTCAAGTTTATTGCGGCCAGGTGTTTAGTGCACTTGAGTTTGGCATAATCATTAGGTTGGTTTCAGACAATTAAACAATGAGACGATTAAGCTCAATTAATGACTAATGTCTAATGTCTCCAGCAGTGTTATGTGCCTGCCTGAAGCGAAGGTACGGAGACGGCAGCAGGTGGCTGAGTGTAGCACAGCGATGGAGCATCCACTTAGCCAAGTTACATCCACCAATTGTGTGTGTGTGTGTGTGTATGTGAGAGTGTGCCAAAGCCTGACTCTAATCACCAGGATTGTGCCACTTGTGTCTGCCATGACAGTGATAGTAATTGCAGCAGCATTTGGCTCCAGTGCTAATAGAAGTGTGATGAGCAGCCGGGCGGCCGTCGGGACTCATCAGCTCTTCAGAAATGGACATCATCGAGCCTTTTAATACGACTCAGAAGTGTTTATTAAAAAAAAAAAAAAAAAAAAAAAACATTAAATTTGGTTTTGATTTTTTATTTTTCTTTTTTATAAAAATAGCTCATCTGTGAGGAAAAGGTAGAATGCAAAATAATGGACTAGAAAACAGCTTTTTGGAAGAGCGGATAAACTCTAAATGAATCACCCGTGCAAACATCACTGTTCAACACTCACTTTATTTCTGGCTTTAAAGAACCATACTGGCCAAATGAGCTTCCCCCGTAGGTTGGGGTCACCCTCAGAGACAGGATTAGGGACTCAGAGTGAAACAGCTAAAAAGAACTTCTAATCAGGATGGCCCCTTTCCTGTCTAGATTTTTGGGCTCAACCCAAAGTATCCTGTAGGATTATGTATCCCATGGGGTCCCTGGGAACCTCTCAGGATGCCCCTGGAGGAGCTGCAGGACATGGTGGGGGAAAGGGACATCTGGGCTGCTTTGCTTTGTTCCCTGACACAGTGAACCAGCAGACCAGGATAAGTGATGAAAAATGAATTGATGAAATGGAAACAGTCCTGTGGTTTTGTATTTATTAGCCTATTAACTATGAATGATGCATAAACAACATCAAAAAGATCAAATAAACTGTTGGTACAAGCAGCTTATTATGACCAGTATTTTTCGTTTATTGTTACGGCGGCCTCTAGTGGCCATGGCATTAGTGACAGGGGCAAATAAGGTCAGGTGACATTGTATAAAGAGCAACAAAGTCCACAAAGTTAAAAGGTCTGGGTGGTTGGATTGGTCAGTTCAGTAAATCAATTTGTGTAGCTTCACTATTTGTTTTTTCGGCTTTTGTTTGTGAAAGTTTCCCTTTTTTGTCAACAATCTTGGTGAATGAAGTTGTTGATCAGTACTGTTTTCCTGTCCTCTCAAATCAAGTCTGTGCAAAACAGCAGTTTCATGCAAACCCTGATAAAACAGTCGTATTCTGTAGTATTCAAGTACTAAGCAGTGGGTTGTTTTTTGCTGATATATGGTTTAAACCTGAGCATAGCATAGCACTGGTCCAGGAAATATTTCCACTGCTCAGTCTTCCCTCAGAGATTTCTTACAGCTCCACACATTCAATCAGTCCTTAACCCACAGGTTGCCTCAGAAATGTCACACAATCTGTTATTACTGCAGTATTATCAATCAAAGGGTGGAAGGGTTCAAGCTGTTTATAGACATTTTTTACAATCAATCCCAACTTTCCTTTTTACAGCAGTTCTTTTCAAGGCTGTCTATGTGGGGACGAGCCGTCTGGCCTCTCATTCTCCACCCTCGAGACAGCGTCAAGAGGATCAGCAGCTCAGCTGACCCACAAAAGGTTAAAAATCTGATTTTCTGCTCTCTTGTAAATGTAACCAGTGACTCATACTAGACTGCCTTCAAAGCTGGCTCGCACTTCCAAACAGTTTCTGGGCAAATGACCAATGCTATCAAAGAAAAAAGCTTTGATTCCCATGGCATATTTATTGATCATAACACTGCCTTTTGATATGTGCTGCTAGAAGGGGAGCTCTCCCCTGAATATCAATGAAGTCCCACTGACAGGCAGATAGAGTGGGAATATCATCAAGGACCTATTCATATTTCGTATTTTTCTATCGCCGCCTATTCTCTTCTGTTGTGTTCAATTCTGCGTCGCACGATTCATTTTCTGCCGTGTTTTTTTCTCCCTCGCCTAGTTCAATCTTTTCTCACTTCTCGACGCTCACCTTCTCTTATCCCACAAGTGTTTTGTGTGTAATCAGAGCGCGTGCCACAGTCAGGCGATGGCAGCCAGAGTTAGTAGGAAACATAAAATCCTAATTCTGCCTGCTCTTTTTTTTCAAAGGATCAAACGTCTAAAGCACTGATCAAAAGACACATCCTCTGTCTTTTTTGTCTTCTGCGTGTTCCCCCTTTGTATTGGCATTCTGGTCTTCCATTAATGATCGTTTGAAACAGTAGATATAAATGTAATATATAAAAACACGTGGGTATAGGAGCCCACCTGTATGCTAATGGACACTTTTATTTAAATATATCTTTCTAATAAGGTGTGATCCACCCCTTCTCTGAGGATCACTTTGTAAGATTACTTGAAAGAAGTGAAAAATCTATATACCCTACAGTACATGGTGTTTCTCTCGGTGAGAGTGTTTTTCTTAGCAGATGCTGAGAAATTAAAATTCCCATCATTTCCAGACTGACTACTACATGTTTGATTACAGCTGTAAAATCTTGGTTATGCTTCACCGCTGCCTGATGCATTATCTCCCCATCCATATTCACGGTACAGGCTTCTGCACAGCACATTATGGCCTTTTTATATGAGTTGCCAATGCACGTGTGCTAACTAATAAGTCATGTTCAGAGTCAAATGCATTAGCAAGCCCAAAACCGAAAGAAAAAAAGAAATTTAACAAACAGTGCTTCATACTTTACATGTTTGCTCCCTTTTTATTTGCCCTCCAATCAGCATGACTCTGGGGATGGCAATGACAGTCCAAATTTTTGATCCAGACCAAAATATGTCAACAACTATGAGATGGATTGCCATAAAATTTGGTACAAACATTTATAGTCCCCAGAGGATGAAGCGTAATAACTTTGGTGATCCCCGGACTTTACCCCTAGTGCTAGCAGAAAGTCAGCGTTTTCACTTATGCTGGGAAATAGCTAAACTTCTCTACTTGATGGATTGCCACAAAGTTTTGTTCAGACATCCATGGTTCCCTGACATTAAGTCCCCAAAACTAAATGTTAAAAATACATTATTTCTATATGCTCTCTGAAATGATACACAAAAGCATTTTCTAAACAGATCTGGTGAGATCATTAGTCTGCTCCTCTTAACTGTTACAAAATGTCACAAAATTTGTTTTTACCTGGTTATGAAACAGACCCAAACTGGGTGTGATGTCTCTATGTGACCTACATAAGCAATCAACCCTCCAAGACTCTCTCTCACTCAAATACATTTAGAGAAGTATATAT
>JAOWBC010001714.1:7386950-7419956 GCA_028566105.1 Hypoplectrus providencianus
TATACAGATAGATAGATAGATAGATAGATAGATAGATAGATAGATAGATAGATAGATAGATAGATAGGGACATTTGTACTTAAGTTAACTTACTTAACTCGTCCTACTTACTTAAGACAGTTTTGAAGGCAGGACTTTGTGGAGTAATTCTACAGTGGGGGTATTCGTACTTTTACTGGTTTTACACATATAACCTTTCTTTCCAGCCCAAGCAGTAGACTGACTACATCTTATACCAGCGGCGAAGAAGAAGACGGAGCGGACGTGACGTCAGGGCCCGGCCTTCAAAACAACCGGAGTGCAGTTTCTTGTGTTATGAAAGCTGCAGAATGAAATGTTGGATAACTGCTGTTTTCCTGTCCTTTCACAACGCCATGTGGAGAGCAGAGGGACCTCCGACGGTCTAATTTCATAAGAAGATATCTGCATGTAAAGAAATTGATTTTTTTAATTGAGAAAAGTTCAGGAAAAGACAGAGAGACAGCATGGCTAAGCGGAGAGAGAGTGCAGAGACAGAGGCCGATACAAAGAAACTGAAGCAGGTGTTGAAAGCGAAGGGCAGTGGCGCAAACGGGAGAGCCAAGAAGAAAGATGCAGGTATGTAAAGACAGGACACTCCTATTTGTCCCGTTATCCACCGATACATTCACATCCTGAAGTTGTGAGATACGTCTGAAAATGAGCGAATGGGGAAAACTACATTTAGCTAACTAGTATCTGTATTTAGTTTATGGTGATATAAAGTAAGGACTGTCAGTGTGTTTGTTTGTTTTGTTTTTACAACAGTGAAGTGGTTTTATTAGAGAGAAATACGCATTAAATGTGCTTACTGATTCGTAAAATAACAAGGTTATGAATAACAGCATTGTGTGTAGATTAGGTATCACTGCATGAAGGTTCATGCACGTCAATGACAGTAACATCAGCTATAATGAACTGAGATACTTTACCAGTATTGTTATGTAATTTTTAATGGTAATAAATATATCTAGTAAACGCGCATGCATAAACAACAATAATAAACAATGGTTTCATACATTTGACAAAACCCTCAATAATAAACATATATTTACATAGAAACATGTGGTGTAGATTGACTCTGGTTCAGTAATGTTGTTTAATTCTTTCTATGCAAAAATGAATGAAAAAATCATAACTTTTGAATGGATGGTGATATTAAAAATATCTGTTCTGTGGCTATCTCGTTATTTTTTACACTAGAAATACAACAGATTCCTGCTGAATTATAAACAATAAAACAATTTCTGATCTTTACCTTTTCAGATTAAAATTACCACTTAAAACAGTGCATGCAACAAAGTTTTTATAATTATGTGCACAAAGTGCAGTTACCTCTCATGGCCACATGGTGCCATCTTTAACATTAATTTACATTTAATATAGTTTTCTAAAGTTTTCTCAATACATTGGCGATGCTAAAATTATATTGTATATACAAACAAAAAAGTTTGTATACTTTGTGAAATGATTTTTCTGACATTTACAAACCTTTTCCAAAGCACAAATTCCCCAATAAAACTAATAAATGTGCTAATTTGGTCACTAGAATTGGGACATGAATATTTCATACTGTTTTATCACTTGTTGCCACCAAAAAACACTAGCCGTTTAACCAGAGTGCAGGTGCATGTTCTGGTGCTATGGATGATTACTGAAGTGGATCTGCTGGCCCAGATACACATCTGTGCTCCAGTTCATCAAAACATGAAACATGTTTTTGTAAGGTTGGGGATCAGGGGCCTGTGTAAAGCAAGCACCATGCATATGCATCAGTTCTTTTATGCTCCAGTCATGCATCATTTACATAATTACATTTATTTTCTAAATGCAGCATCTCAGTCGCTTATTTTGATGCTTTGCTCCTTAGTTTAAGTATTCCTTTTTCTGTCTAGACACTATTGTGAAAGTTGGAAATGCACATCTAAGCTTTGCTTTCCTCCCCTCAGATAACACCCATGAACTACAGCAGCATCTGTTGAATGTTCTCTTTTGAGTTTTAACAACAACAACATTGACACCAGAGTGTATTTACTTAAAATGGTATAGATGATTACTAGTTTATATTTCATGCCTTTTATCTTTTATGACAAGTGATTCTTAAGCAGCAGTAATAATTCCCATAAGCCTATCTGCTTCCTGCAGTGATGAGGAGGCAAGCCACCACCACTGTGCTGCTTAAATTATTTTGATAAGAGTTAACTCAAATTCTGCTTTTAATCCATTTAAAAATCATTTTTTTATCTGGCCTGTCAAAACACTTTTTCCTTTTAAACTTTAAATGTTACCCCGTGGCTCACAATTTGAAATGCAGAGCAGAGGCTTATTGATGTCTCATAGGCAGTTATGGCGACCTTGTTTGTTTTCAGGTGTTCAATCTTCTGGTTTTGAGATTGAGTGTTATGGTATACACATATCGCTGATATCTAAAAACAACAACAACAACAATGAATTACTGATATAATGTGAATAATGTATGTAAATGCATATTTATTTGTATGTTAATATCTCCATTTATTTTAATTGTTTTTTTTCACAGTTGTAGCCTAAAGCTTTGGCAACTCATTCTCTCTCCACCTACTAATGCTCATTTATGAGTTTAATTAATTTGCCAAGTAAAGGTGCATAATGCTCAACACTTCTTAAGATATTGCAATATCATTATTTTGAAATCCTTTGGTAACAATAACAGTGTCTTGAATATCTGATATTGTGAGAGTCTGGTGTAAGATTAACTTGTTTAAATCATAATGAAGGAAAGAAAAACTGAGAAGACTCAAAATGAAAATCTATCCCCTCAAACTGAATCATTGAATCATTTCTCAAACCCTGTAGCATGAAACCATTTCCCTCTGTCTGTTCTTCCAGGTAATGGCATTACAGAGGAAGAGGAGAAGCTCAAGAGGAAGGTCAAACCCAAACCACGAGCATCAACAAACACCTCTTCCCACACATCCAAGGCTGCCACCGCTGTCAAAACCAGTAAATACTTCCAGTCTCCAGTAAAGGAGGAGGAGCGGGACAGTGAAGATGATTTTGACATGGTGACCTCACCAGCACCTGCAGCTAAAATGACTGAAAAGAAAACAGAGAAAGAAGAAGAAGAAGAAGAAGAGGAGGAGGAGGACAGCGATGAAGATGAGGATGACTGGGAAGAAGTGGAAGGTACTCTTATCCACTCTATATACAAAGTTGGGAAATATACAGAGCTACAGCATGTGGTGAAGGAAGAGGGAAGCAGAAGAGTTAACAGTAATAACTGATTGTGTCTGTGTTGGTCAGAACTTTCTGGCCCGCTGGGTCCAGTCGAGCCACCAGAACCAGTCCTGCCCTCTCAGCCGGTTGAAATAGAGATAGAGACTCCAGAAGTCAGGAAAAGGTAAGTGGACATTTATGAAGAGTTTTTTAAATTTTTTTTATTGAAATCAGTTTTAGTTTCAAAGTATTATGTATGGCCTGCTTTTGTTTCAGTAAAATCAATCTCACCTTTAATACACTTGCATGTATAATTATCAAAACTTTTTAGTCAGGAAAAGGAAACATTCTGTCACTTTTTAAGCTGATCAAATATTTTACTAGCCTATTTAGTCAGTCTCTAAGATACCATTTCTGCCATATAAATATAAAAAATTAAGAATGCTCTGAGCAGTTTTTGAATTTTCTACTGTATGTTCATATTCTTCTAAACCATCTGAACCTCTAAATCTACATGCAGGTTTGTCTGTTTTCTTAAAAGTGATCACCCAAATTACACATTTATCATAGACAGGAACTGAAAAAACGGAATTCTCATATATCTATAAAAACGGCTACAGAGAAAGAAAAGTATAGGCTGGTAATTAGGATATCATTGTCATGTTTCATTTTGCTGAAATAAATTGTTCACACTGAACGATACTAGGAAATAAAAAAAATCAAATTGTGTGCACCTCCTAGAGGAGGGGGATTTATATATTGCAGTCAAACACTGGACTATAGTGAGTAAAATGTGACCAGAGCAAAAAAATAATAATAAAAAGCCCTGAAACTGAATTTGACTATTTCAAACTTGCGTGCACACCTCCTTTTGGGATAGTTAGGAAAGCCCTTGGAAATTTTTAAGTATAATCACAAATATACACTGTATACATCTACAAACAGACAGTTTATTTGTGTTTGTTTAAAATATTTATGTGAGGATACACTATGGATACACATCTGTCTCTTTTTATTAGCTATTCTAATCACGTTTTGTCACTGGCCAGGAAAAAGAGGCAGGCAGAGTTTGAGACATATCTGAGGCGGATGATGAACCGATACAAGAAGGACGTGCTGATAGACACACACAAGGTGAAAACACACAGATTGCATCTCCAGATTCTGCTTATTGCTATCAACCATGTGTCTGTTTTAGAGACACCACAGTGGCATTATTTATCAGTGACCATCATCGTGTGATCGCTCTCTCAGGTCCACCTGATGTGCCTGATAGCCAGCGGGATGTTCCGCAGCCGCCTGTGCAGTGAGCCAGACCTGCTGGCCATCACTCTGTCGCTGCTGCCCGCCCACTTCGGCATGGTCGCCAAGGAACGCATTGACCAAAACTACCTCTCCGGACTGCTCAAGTGGTGTGTGCCTTGTGTGAGGAAACAGTACCTCAGACCGTCACCTTTTTTGGTTAGTATCACCTTGGTGTAACCCACTGTATCTTCTCTGCCTCTCTTTCTGTGCAGGTTCAGAGCAACGTTCACCCTCAACCCCAGTCTTTCCTGTGAGGAGCGTCCGGACCCCCGGGCCCTGCTGGAGAGGCGGCTGGCCAGCCTGTCGGCCAGAAACCATCAGGAGATGACTCATGTTGGTATTCTGGCACAAGAGTAGTCCAATTACAAACATAGGAGGGGCAGAATAAACTCAAAACCCGTTTGTGTTTCCTGCAGCTGTTCCTGCTGGTGTTGAGGTCCCTGCAGCTTTTCTGCCGATTGGTTCTTTCCCTGCAGCCGATTCCTCTCAAACCCCCAGCCAAGGTATGTCAGGGTACTGATTTGATCACAGCAGTCACACTAAACCAGTGGCGTCATTTTAATGCACAGAAAATCCAGCCAACTAAAAGTCAGTGTTGACTCGCTGTGGCATAAACAATCTTTCAATTTTGAATTCCGTACACATCTGACGTTCTGGCAGATTATTTATTTATCTATCAACAAAACCAGAGGATCTCTTACACACTAACTTAAATACAGTCATTGACTTGCACAAACTGTCTTATAATAATATTGTTTTATACCTGGATGTATAAGGAAATCCTTTTTAACACAATCTTTTCAGTTTTTATGCTGTATCACAGTTATGGTGATTGTGTTAATAAGTTAAAGTGGACTGAAACTGTCATTTCTATTATGTAAATTAATTTAGCAGCTCCACAATCTGTCCACATCCGAGTAGAAAATAAAAAAAAGAAAATCATGCAATTTTTTTTGTCCCTAAATGTCTTTCATTTTGGTGTATTTTACCCATTGCCAATGTTTATTGTGTATTCTATATTTCATTCTGTTTGGTTTATTTTTCTATTTGGTTTTCTGCTCATACACGCATAATTTTCTCTCCAGGGAAAAGAGGCAAAAATGTCTACCAGTGCTCCAGCAAAGAGCAACACAAGCCAGCAAACCTCCAAGACCACCTCCCCTGAACCCAAGGTCTCTCCAGGCACCAAGAGACCAGCTGGAGGGGGGAAAACCAGCAAGGGAGGCCGAGGAGGGAAGAAAGCAAAGACACAAGAAATCAAGGAGGAAGAGGAGGAGGAAAAGGCTATAACATCAGGAGGCCAGAGGCCAAAGAACTCAAAACGACGCAGCATCGCCTCAAAAGTCAGTTACAAGGAAGAAAGTGACAGTGAAGGGGAAAAAGAGGAGGAGCTTAGTGATGATGAGGAATTTCAGGCAACCAGTGATGAAGACAGTGACCATTCAGAGGGAGGGGCGAAATCCAAAAAGGGGCAGAAAGGGAAGAGCAAAGCCAAAGTGACCAACAGTAGGAGCACTGCAGCTCCGAAGGGAAAGAGTGGTGGAGGAAAGAAACGGGTAAAGGACGAGGAGCGGAAAGAGTGTGAGGAAGAGGAGGGTGATGATGAAGCAGGAAAGACTGTCCAAAAAATGAAGCGAAGGAGTGGTAAACACAAGGAGGGGCCTGGAGCGGACGAGTGGCTGGAGGTGTATCTGGAGAAAACTTCCTCCTGGGTTTGCGTGGACGTGGAGCACGGCGTGGAGATGCCTCACCTCTGCTCCCAGAATGCAACGGCACCGGTGACATACGTGGTTTCGGTTGACGGCGACGGCTTTGTCAAGGACCTTGGGAGGAAGTACGACCCAACCTGGCTGACATCATCCAGGAAGAGGCGGATTGATGATGATTGGTGGGAGGAAACGCTTGAGCCATGGCTGGGACCCGAGGACGAGAGGGACATGAAGGAGGACAAGGAGGTGAGATGGACAGATTCAGTTGTTTATTATATACACACATGCAGCATCCACCTTAGTTTCTCATGATTGGTTCACCACTCCTTTGTCCTTACTGATCCCACCCATCTTCTCTGTGTCCTCCCCATGTTGGCCGCTCAGCTCCAGAACAAGCTGCTGAATAAACCCCTGCCGATCTCCATAGCCGAGTATAAGAACCACCCTCTTTACGCCTTAAAGAGACACATGCTGAAATATGAGGCCATCTACCCTTCAACAGCCACTGTGCTGGGCTACTGCAGGGGAGAGCCGGTCTACTCCAGGTCAGTAGTGTGTCTGTATCTTATTCAACAATTAATTGCACACATTTGGTCTGAGGTTAATCTACCACTTAAACTTCAGTGAACAAGGCGAAGCAAAAAGAATGTAGACCTTCTCCAGGGCCAGTGGTGCATATGCAAGCTCCTCAGAAGGTCCAATTATCTTATTTTGGGAGTTGTTCTTCTGACTTCAGTGTATTTATGAGCTGTTATGTGGAAACAACATGGAAACTGCAAACAAGATGCATAGTTTATTGTCAGAGCTTTTAAACAACCATAGCTGTTTACAGTGTTTGCATGACAACAAGGAGCAAAAGAAACAGTTCAGGAAAGTCATGACATATGATGGTAAACCAATATTCTCAATAACTCCATCACCACATGATTGAAGCACTATTTTTTTTAAATCTTGCAATGTTAAAATAAAGTGCAGCAAAGAATTTGTGTTGCTGTCTTTTGATTTGGATCCTGCTGACTGACAGACAGAACATTCAAACCAAACATAAAATCAGACATTCTCTGTTGAAGTTAAGGACAGTACTGCTAAAATCCAGAAGAAACTACACATTTAATTGTTGTTAATGAGCTGAATTTGTATATGGATACACTCACTGTTCCCACTCGGGTATTAACACTTTACTGCCCTGGTTATAATATTTGACTTTAGGAGTTGAGTAGAAGCACTTGAATGCAACATGAGTTTCCGTGTCCGTTAGGTTGACGGAGGTTTCAGTTCATTGGCTGCATGCGATGGAAGATCAGCTGGATTGGGACACAGCTATTAATGACCTGCTTGTCTGTAGGGCTGTGAGCATCTGTGTCCACCTGGTGGTGCTGTTTGATTAGATAGTCTATCATGCATGAAGCAGTGGTGTTTGTCCATATGTTGATAGTGACCCTCTGGCAGTAAATCACTTCAGATGATGACTGTGACAGACCTTACTTTACTTTAAGCACTTATACTACACTGTTAAATTACTGTGCTACGAGCAAAAGTTACTGAAGTAAATGTAATGCTAAAAGCAGTGGAGTACAAATATGATCATTAAGATTTGCATCAAAGTGTGGTGAAGCAGAAATATAAAGTTAAAGAAAAGTACACTTACCTCAATATTACATTCCACCACTGGGCACTGTTCACACTGTTCAAAATATGAAATTGTTGAGGTAAATAACAAATTTAGTCTGAAAAAGAATGCCTTGATTCTCTTTCATAATCGCGTCTCTTGTCTCTTAGGGACTGTGTGCACACCCTGCACTCCAAAGACACTTGGCTGAAAGAGGCACGGACTGTCCGATTGGGAGAGGAGCCGTATAAGGTGAGAGAGAATATTGTTCTTGTTTGTCTCTATTTGTTTTTTGCTTCCTTCTACCACTTCCCTTTTTCCAGTTAGTTTCTGCTTACTTTGTTAGTTTCTCTGTCATTTCTCTTCCTCCCTGACTTTATCCCACTCTTGCCAAATCATTCCATTGGTCTTTATTTACATGATTTGTTTCTGAAATAAGAGGAACAATTTTAACATGATTAACCTCGAAATTAAAACTTTCATTTAAATGTCAAACATCATTCCACTCCTGTTCATACATCCACTAAACACGCTGTTTCATAGATTCCATCTAAACACTGAGAGGATGAGGTCAGGTTGATTTGAGCTGTGAAAGAGACAGACAACCATCCATGTAGCATAACAATTACACGGACAGTTCAAAATAGAAAGGTTTTAACTTACTAAATTGCTTTTTATTCAGTTTCTAAAGGAATAATATCAAATGCAAAAATTGTACTTTTTAATCAAATACATTTGTCTGACAAAGTTAAGTTACTTATCAGATTCCAGTTTTCCCACGCTTCCTGGACAGTTAAAAACATTTATCTTCAATTGGGTTGATTTTGAATATAATTTATTTTATTATTACCTAAAAGATAAAATGTTTCTTCATAGTCTTAGACCCTAATCCTACTTCTGTAACTAAATTGACTTTTTTAACATAGCTGTTTTTTTCTCTTTTCTTTTTTTTTTTGAAAAAAATATGACAGCAACACTGCATCTACCTGTATGAGCTTATAGAATATGATGTATTACTATCGACCAAATGACCCAACAGCATATAAAAGGCAGATATCGGCAGATAAAGCAGTGACATGTAGCACACACATTAATACAGCATAAATATTAATCCAAAAACTTAATTTGTAAAAGTAAGTCACTGCAGGAAAACATTTTGCACCTAAATGACTACTTTTGCTGAAATTACTTACAAACTTTTACTCAAGTAAGAGCTTTTATTTTGGAATTTGTATTGTATTGAAGCAGATTTTTTCAAACTGTGGTGTTAGTAGTTCTACTTGAGTGAAGGTTCTGAATCCTTCCACCACTACACACACAGTAGGAAATATTAGCCTGTTAACTGTGGTTGAAACTGTGGTGGGACTGAAATTGCTGTATTTGGTTGGTGTCTGACTGAACGGTGCAGATGATCAGACGATGTGTATAACCACAGCACTGTCTGACTCTTTCAGATGGTGAAGGGCTTCTCTAATCGTTCCCGTAAAGCCAGGATGGCCTCTGAGCAGAAGGATGAGAATGACTTGGCTCTGTTTGGAGAATGGCAGACTGAAGAGTACCAGCCACCTCTAGCTGTGGATGGAAAGGTAGTGTGTCCTCCACTACAGCAGATACAAAGGAATTAATAAACAACCAATCCTTTCAGGAGAAAACCTAAGTTCAAATGTGTGCAGTGCTGGTTACATCCTGTGTGTGTTTTTCCCCTTCAGGTTCCCCGAAACGACTACGGTAACGTCTACCTGTTCAAGCCCTGCATGTTACCAGTGGGCTGCGTTCACCTCAGGCTGCCCAACCTGAACCGCGTGGCCAGGAAGCTGAACTTGGACGCCGCCCCTGCAGTCACAGGCTTTGACTTCCACGGAGGATACTCGCATGCTGTGTAAGCCAACACTGAGAGACATCCTGCTGGGATGAGATCCAAACAAGGAAAAAGGGAAATGTGATCAGTGGTCCCGTCCAAGTCTCATGATCTAAAACCTAGACTTCTTATTGTTGTTGTTTTTTTCTATGGATTTTAACCGCTGATATATTTCTAACTGTTAAAACACAGATTGTCAGCTCTCTGTCAGCATTTCATTTTATTTAAAAAAAAATAAAAAAGGTAGAAGTAATTAAATGTTTTTTGTAATGATTTTATAAAAAGAAATATCTGCCTAAATTGCTTTTTTAAACTTCAATTCATCAAATGTTTTCGTATTTTAGCTTTGTTTTTCTCAATAAGTACGTTTTTTGTCACTGTTTTTTTTTATTCACACAAGTTGTATAAGTGGCTGCGCAGTTACATTCGTTTTATATATTTGTATGCCATTCATTAGTTTGTTGCATGTTCAGGTAAAACTACTTCAGACACCTAGTGTCACACTCACATTCTAATGGAATGGAAATGTGTTAAATATATGGGAGAAAAAACAATTTCTTTGTGTGTGTTTCAGGACTGATGGTTACATTGTGTGTGAGGAGCATGAGGAGATTCTCAGAGCGGCCTGGGTGGAAGAACAGGAGCTCCAAAAACAGAAAGAGAGAGAGGTGTGTATGTGTGTGTGTACGTGACTGATACAGTTGAAGCAAAAAAAGTCTTGTGCTTTTTTTTTATATACATGCATGATGATTCTGAAGTTAAAGTGAAAGATTTTTAACCTGCTCTGTGACCTCTGTCACTGCCTGAAAATTTGGTGACACAGAGCCAGAAAAAGGAGGAGAAATAATGTAATTCTGAACAGTTTATTTTTTAAGAAGAAGCTTATGTAAAGTTAAAGAAAAAACGCCAAATTACCTTTTCTTCTCTTCCATTTTCTAGAAAAAAGAAAAGAGGGTGATCTCCAACTGGACCCTGCTTGTGAAGGGGCTCCTGATCAGGGAAAAGCTCAAACAGCGCTATGGAAAGAAGAACCAGGGACTGGGAAGCCTTGCTCATGGAGAGGAGACAGGCGGGTTTTCATCAGACGAGGAGGGGATGGAAGGTGAGGGCGGAAGTCCTTCAGATAAGACAGCTTCTGAGACTCTGGCCATGTCCTGGCCCCAGAACAGACAAGCAGAGGAGGACGAAGAGAGCAAGAAGAAAAAGAAGACCGCTACCAAACGAGAAAAGAGAGGACAAGACAAACATTTGTTCCCCTTTGAGAAAGTGTGATGTCAAGATCAAACTAAATTTGAGTTCGGTTAGCTCAAGATCTATTACAGTCTTCTCTTTCAAAAGCACTTGACTGACTGGTTTTGATAATTACTTTGGAAGATGTTCAGACACTTTTAAAGCAGTATAAAGTGCCACTTAGATGAGAATATGGAATCATTTTTTGCAGGTTTGATCATACCTGAAAGCTTTGGCTGTAACATTATAAGCAAAAGTCGAAAAAGAGGACAGTTAGTAACCACAGCATCTGATCAATCCTTTTCTTCCTGTGGTGATAATCCTTGAATTAAACTGTCTTTCAACACCATCACTGAGCGTATTCCCGTTGGCCCATGAGCTGTACTGGAAGCTCTTTATATGAGCGCTGAGTAGAAATATAGTATGTGCTAAGACGGGGGGAGCACACAACATCAAATCCATCAAGTTGACACTTGTGCTCTTGTGCAGAAGGGTGTTATCAGTTTGCCTTGGAGGCAACAAACACAACATGAACGTGCGAACAGGGAAGTGTCCTTACAGCAGCATACACTCAGCTCTTGTGCAACTATTCAGTGGGTGTGCTCCAAAGCCAGATCAGTGCGGTGCTGGTTTTGAGCCCACTGGGCACGATTCCTCTTTCAGCTCAGCACACAAAGCTTGAATTGGTGGCTTGTGTGGCAAATAAACACAATGCCCCGTGTATCAACAACACTACAAACAATACAGGCTAATAAACCTTTCACCTCAGCTTGTCATGGCTCCAATATCTGCCACTGTTTGATTTCATCTCATCCAATACAAGCATGTCTCTCCAACCTGGCCACCATGTGACGACCAACTAGACCACAGCCATTGTTACTAGCTGGACTGTACATGATGTAACCTGACACAATGAAAATAGGAACTTGTACTGTTGTTGTTAAGTGATTTATCTCCTGGTTGTCCTGTATCCAAGACTATGACAAACGGTATTGTTT
Source organism: Hypoplectrus providencianus (assembly GCA_028566105.1). Taxonomy (NCBI): domain Eukaryota; kingdom Metazoa; phylum Chordata; class Actinopteri; order Perciformes; family Serranidae; genus Hypoplectrus; species Hypoplectrus providencianus. The sequence continues at coordinate 7,398,873 of JAOWBC010001714.1, forward strand.
TTGCTGCTCTGCACTTTTGGGTTAACGTGAATGTTTCTGTGTCATAGGATCTACTTGTCTGACAGAGATAGACTGAGGCACCTGAGGACTGTTAAAAAATGAAAATCAATGCAGTAGTTGTAAAGGATTTCTTAGTTCACACACTTTCTGTCTTGATTTCTTTCAAATACTGTACTTCCTCTCCTTTTTTCTCTGTCCTTGTTTGGCTGCTAAATCCCTGGAGGTTCACTTGTTCCTGCTGTATTCTGTAGCAACCCTCACATTCTGCCTCTTACTCATATTTTCACACTTTTGTCAGTACTGTTTCACACCTTGTGTCTCTATACGTGTTTGTACACAGCAGATGATAGCTGTATTTAAAATAGTCAACAGTTTTTGTATGAAAAGTATTTTTCTAAGAAATGTTGGTGTATCAGTAAAAAGCAAAATGACTGAAATTAATCTTGTCATATTTTTTATATGAATTTTTCTATGTTTACAGTTGCACTTTTTTAAACAGACCATCATAAACAACAATGACTATTTCTGTAATTATACAAATGAATATGAGCCTAAAATATCTACTGGAATATTTTAATTTACATTTAAAAAGACTTACATATTTATTAAGAAATTTACTTTTTATTTCAGAAACAAAAATCAAAACAATCAAAATGGAAACTGAATAATACTTAGAAGTAATCTGTGTAATTTTGCATCAGTAATGACTGACAGAGCTGTTGGGAATTATGTCCTGTGTGCTTTTACACTAAACATCAGCTCCATTAGATTCTGATGCACCGTCCTCCTCAGCAGTTCAAGACCAATTACCAATGCATTAACCCCAGAGGCCTGACCCGCTGCTGCTCAGGCACTGCAGCCGGTAATGCATTGTTTATAAAGCCACCGGCTCTATAACTTCAGAGCTAAAACACTTTGAGTGCAATGTTTCGATCCAGTTGCAGAGCCGCAAGGCCTGGAATTTCAGTTCAACCTGAGACAGCTACAGGCTAAACAATAAGCCAAACAAGCTATTTTGACATGCACAATGTATATATGTCATATATTAAATCATATCATTATTCAGAACCTCTTAAGTTGCTATGAGAAATGAATGTTAACCAACATGTAAGGTATTAATCTTGAATCCAGGGAAGGTGCTATGCATTTGTAATGATGGTTTTGTGATATGATAGTTGCATCATGTTGATTTCTCTGTGGTGACTAAATACACCCAGGATTCAGGTGTTTCATGGTAATAAATGTGACTTAAGACAATAAGATGTTTGAATTATTAGGAAACAACATAAACAACTTTCCTTATGGTTTCTGCCGTGCAAATGTATACACACTAACAGTACAATGGGGAATATGGATTATAAATGACCATCTAAAAACTAATTTCTTCTATTAACTAAAGGTAAATCCTGGTTGTTGTAAGGTGAAATTAATATTAAGGGTACCCCTGCTCCAGTCTTGTAATACTGCTGAAGTATTAATGGACAGCACTAATGCATAAGTTGAAACTGCTGCATGTCCAAGAAGCAAGACAAGGCTGGCAGGGGAAACAGGGAAGTGACGTCATTGATAAGTACCTCTGTAACCGTCGATCTTCCGCCTACCAGCCAAGCGGACGGAGTGAAAATCGCTCTGTGGATTTCCCTACACAAAAACAGTCCTGGTTGTCAACTCGAGCAGAACCGACATTTCTCTCAGAGGTAAATATCACCGACTTTAACAAGAGGCAATGAATACAGCAGTTGGATAAATGAGTCTGTATACTCCGGAGCTCCAGAGGGCCTTGTTTACATCTCAATCCCCGGTCTAAAGTGGATGAGAGGCGGCGACACAGCGGGAGACAACGATAAGGGGGTGGCTAACCGGGCTAGTTCTTATGATGTAAATTCTTGTTAAAGAACAAATTAAACTTTTTATTGGACGCCTTTGATAGTCGTTTCAGAGAGTAATTAACACAATAACTAGTTAAACTCAGTGGTTAGGCATGCCTTTACTTCGCTGCTTAAGATAAGTGCCAGCACGCTAGCCTGGAAGCTAATCCGGCTAACGGTAAATTGGCCAGTCGTCCGGTAGATTTGGATCAACTGCCGTTTATAATTTCTACTCCGAAGTCGGACCTAAATGACGATGTTTAGCAACAACCAAGCCGTCTTTTGACGTTGTTTTTAATCTCTTCTCGGAGCTCTTAGTTCCCATCCCCCAAGAAGTGTTATAAAAGCCGTGCTGAGTCGCTGTGATACATTAGCCTAGCAAGATGTGTGTCACCCAGTTGGCTGCCTATTTTTAGCTTGGACCGGGCGGAATGCGAGCATTCGTCTGTCGCTGGGCTGGCACCGGCACCGGGACCGGCTGGCAGGCTTAGGGTAACAAAAGGTCACAAGATTTCTGGAATATATCCAAGGAGAGATAAGCTCGGGAATTTTGGAAATTTGAATAATTTTTATGTATAAATCCAGCCTTGTATTTAATAGTAAACTTATGGAGTGTTCTTATCAGGTCTATGTCATGCCTGTACAAAGTTAATTTGAAATGTTCCCATGCATTGCATTCAGCCGCGCATTGTTCCGCCACATGTAACGTCATAGATAACTGTCCAGCATCCCATGAAACAGTAATTCAGTAAAATGACAATCCATTGCATGCCCATTGCATTCTCACATCACATGTGCCAGCCTACACTACTGCATTGTTTTTACTAAAGGAATGCATGCTTTCAGGTAAAAAAATATTTATTAATGGAGTGAATATATTATACGTTTTTGTGATATATCAGTTAACCAGCAAAGAGAAAAACCAGCCAAAACAAAGTACAGTTTGTAACTTGTTAACATTTAGCTAGCAGTAACTATGTAGGCTGCATTGAAAATTTCATTGTGCAGGGAAACACGTTTCTTACCGTGCAAATGACAAATAAACACTTTGAATCTTTAAATTAATCTATAACCATTATTTTTTGGAGTTTAAGGTGCATTTATTGTTATTCTTCAACAACTTCTTAAGGTGGAGTATAGGGGACAAGTTGTAAAGTCCAAACAGCTAAGGTGCACAAGCTGCTATGAAGTCTGGTGGTACAGTCGACATTACCTTTGTATCACTTGCCTAACACAGCAAGGTGAACAGGTTATTGCTGGGGTTAATATCGTCTTGTACTACCCTTGGTAGATGGGAGCAGATGATGTTCTGGGTGGTTTTAATCACCAGCTGTGGAGCTCTCTTGTCCTTGGCCATTCACATCCCTGTCAGTTTTATAATGTTTCGGTCAGGATTTTTGTTATTGCTGCTGTGTGAAAGTTGGCAGAATTGAGAGTGCATATTTACAAAAACAACAGCTTATTAGAACATAAAATACACTGTCTTTGTACAGTTTCCGTTTGTATATATGTCACAAATAATTAGAAAACTATTTCAACTTTTTTCAGTTTTAGACCAAGTCCCAATGTTTTTGGAATCAGGGCTGTGTGCATTTGACAAATGCATACCTGCATGCATAAATTTATTCATTTTCAATTTTGAGAATTAATGGATAACATCTGCATATGATATGATAAACAGTTTATTCCTATTGCCATGTTACCTGGTACACAACGGCTAAGCATTTATTTTCCTGTTACTTGTTGATTACCATATATTCCAGTTCCCCATTCAATAAATACAAGAGGACAGGAGTGGGAAGGTGAAACCCCATTTTGACAAGGATATAGAATTTGGCTTTATATAGAATTTGGCTGTAAATTTGTGCAATCAAAGGAAAATATATTGATGGGTTTAAACATATAACACCATAGAACCAACTCTAGGTATGTAATATCTCGTGTCCATTATTTCTCTAATTTTACTTAAATAGACAAGCTGTACAGTTGCAGTTTGTCTTTTTTTCTCATACCAAGGTTGAAAGAATCTTCAGCTAATCCTGTAAACCATGTTTTAAGCCTTACCCTGCACCTGATGTCTAACATGTGTCAATCAAATCTGTGTGGTTGTAGGGTCCTAATGTGCAGGCTATATATACAAGGAACAGCTGATTTAATTCCTGTCTTTGTGACCTTAATTTGAAAGCTTTAGGCAGACATGGGAAGCAGAAGAGGATAGTTTGGAAGGAAGTAAAGGGGAGATTTTAATAGTTCAGAACATATAGGAACAGCAAGTCAAATGGTAAGTAGAGTAGGTGTAACTCTGATCTGATTGACAGTGCAGGCTGGGAGGGACTTTGGATCTAATCCAGTTAGATCATGGCTAGCTTGTCCTCTAGCCTGCAAAGACAATTATAGATTGTCAACAGGCAACCCTGTCTGGTAGACAAACCAAATTCAGGAGATGCTTTCAATGTTAACATTATGTTCCAACTGACATGGTTCATGGAAAAATGTTCTACTCCATCTTTCTGTAAAGTACATGTAGAGCAACTTACAACAGATAAGGTCTTCATCAGTGCACACATATTTGTGGAAAATTCAATAAACTCCCCAATCTAGTGACAACTTAGTTTGCTGGAAATCTTGGCTTTGTAAATAAGGCCAAAAGTAAAGCTCTTTGATGAACTTTGTTGAAGTTGATTGAACTTCATTGAACTTCATAGGAAGTGAGAAGGTTTGGCCACAAGAAAAATAGATTAGTACGGCATTGTTGTATACCAGATAGAATGGTTGAAGTGTCTTTTCAGAAATTAGGACTTAAAATTTTACTAACTTAGTCTACTATTCAGTCAGTAATTGTTTTTGAATAACACATCTCTCAAAGAGTGCTCCAAATCAGACCCAATGGTACTGGCTATATTTAGAATAAGACTTTTATTTAAGAAGGAGGGACACTCTGAGATGCAAGACATCCATCAGACATGCCCTATCTGGCAATGTTGAAGGAAGGTTCATGTGAATTGTCCACTTTGGATTGCATTTTTTTGTGATTACATTGACATCTTGCAATGTCAATGAAAGTTAAAATGATCAGCCTGATTATTCAGATTTGCGCCTTAAGTTATACTTCTGCCTTTCACCAAGGTTCATGGAAATGGGGTTAGTAGTTTTTACCAAATCCTGTTGATAGATTAAGAAACAAACAGAGAAACAGGCTGGGCCAAAAACATGAACTCCTTGGAGGGGTAATTAAGAATAATCTGTAACAAATTACAACTTCCAAATGTTTTCCACTATTGACTCCATTTGTTTGTTTTATTACTACCCCTTTTTCTCTTCCTCTTTCATTTCTTGTTTTCACTATTTAATTAATTCATTTTTCTCTCTCTCCCTCTTCAGTCTTTTTACCACTCAGATCGCCCAGTTACCAGCTTTCCAAATGAGTGACGGGGAGTGTGACTTCTTCTGCTTCTTCCGCTGCTGCTGAGTGCGCTCCCTACGCGCCTCAGGCAGGCAGGAAGGCAGGGTGACTCTGACCACTGACAAAAGCAGGTGGAAAGGGGCACTGGGAGTAACTGGGAGGTGGAGCTTCGAACAAGCATTTCAGCCAATTGGACCACTTGTATCCGACAGGTAGGCGAGCCGTCTACCTGTCCGGGTGGTTAATTCGACTGGATGTCTGTGGACATGAACAGCCAGGCGTCGGACAGCAACGAGGAAGACTTCGGGGTGAACTCTGAAGAGGAGGAAGATGAGGACGATGGGGGAGAGGAGGAGGATCAGGGCGACATTGCAGGCTACTATGAGGGCGTGGCCAGCGACGTGGAGCAACAGGGCGCTGACTCCTTTGACCCAGAGGAGTACATGTTCACATGTCTGACCTACAAAGAGAGTCAGAGGGTGTTGATAGAGGAGGTCAACACTGTGGCAACTGCACTGAAGGTAAGCTTGCTTTTTGGACAGCCGGGATGTGTGATGCTGTAGTGTCATAATCAAAGAAATGAAATAAAACTATATTTATGTATATTATTTGAATTTCAGGCAAATTCCAAGATTAGACAAGAATAAGGTGCTGGCGAAGTGTGTCTGATTAATTAGAATCACCATCACACATAATCTATCAGACATACCTTGCATTCACACTTGTACACTTTATATGACCATGAGTAAAGCAGTTCTAGCTAAATCTGGGCTTTGGCTGTGTATCTAGAAATACAGTAATAAGAAACATGCTGGTGCTGAGAAAATGGTCCATAGAGTTTAACAGACAGACTGTAGTACATGGATTGGCTGCAGCATGTCAAACCTTGTTTAGATTAGGGATACTGTGTTAAGGAACACACTTCTTGGTTACTTTCGTTGCTGACATATTTTCCTTCCTCTTTATGAGAGGTTTGCACACTTTGTAGTGTGATGTGTAATACCACTGCTTTGACTTAGTTGAATAACACACTTAAGTCACACCTACTCATGGGCAGAAACACTGGAGAAAAACTTTATTTTTTAAACACCAGTATGCCCCAAAGTACACTTGTTCATTTGAAAAATAAGTAGTTGTATTATAGTACTACGTAATTTCACATTATACTTGAATTAAACAGCTGGATGCTGGACAATTACTGTGCGGGGTATAGAAAGTTATGAAAAAGAAATGGTAAAGTTTCGAGCACTTATATCATTTGGACATTCTCAGTCCAAGAGAGATTTGGATAAATTTGGATTTCTGGGTCTCCAAAAATCTCTAAATCCAGAAATACACGCACTAATTGAAGTAATCAAATAGCTTGTTAAATGCATTAGGTTGGCGCCTGCGCACATGTGTTTGTGTCAGGGTTGTTTTAGGGACTACGATGTCCTGAAGGCAAAATAAAAATTAAAGAAAAAATGCTTTACCAAAACTTGTTGTATAAGCTTTATCAAACAAATTTGTACATGGCCTCGCTTTGTTGGTTGAGGTTATGCTTTCATAACAGGATCCGCCTGAGACTGTTACAGTGAGTATTCCCTTACAACAGGCGAATTGTAATGTCAGTCTGAAAGTTTACATTGTTCTGAGTGCACACATTAATATTAATGCATTCTTCAGCAAGGAGGCCAACTAACGGCGATGAGGTTATATTATGTTGAACATGACCTTTCATGCTTCATAATAACCCCTTTCACAAAAGACATTCGGAATATCGCAGTAGGAAAAGAAAGTGTAAATAAGTAAACAATGGCTGAATTACATTTAGCTCTTCTAGTTTCTGGGAGCTATATTGTTCATGCTGGCACACTGTCTTGTGATACATTAATGTAGCAATGCAGCATTTATGTTGGGAACACTAAATTTTTTTCCTGCTGTGATAAGTCAAAATATCTGCCATTAAAGGGGCTTATTAATAGTTCTTCTTAAAAATCTTCTTATTCAGTGTAACTTTGCTGAGTATACATGCTGTATTTCAGCAACTCCTTACTTCACTCTTGTGTATAATTATACATAATCCTCCCTGTTAGCTGCACAACACATCTACTGTAAGCAGAACAGAGTAGCTCTCACAGGAACAGGTGTATGTTTCTTGATGGCAGTAGGTAAAGAGGGACGGCTGTCAGTCATTTTACTATTTACTGCGAGTAGATGTACTGATGTAAGAGTAGATATCTCCTTTATAGCGTTCTCCCTTCCTCACCTGCAATTCTCTGTACTTTTAAATTTGGGAGGATAAATTAAGAAATCAGCAGGGAAATTAGCATCTAAATTACATTTTCAGTGTTTTAGACTGATAATTAATCAAAGCAAAGGAGTGTTTGTAGAGGTGATGAAGCTGCTCTGAAACAATGTCCAGTGTATAGAATACAATTGCTATTGTAGACAAAGCTACCGATTATTTGGTAAATTGATCACTGGGTCTTTTAGTTTGTATTGTTTCATGGTCATAGATGATTTATTTTGTACTGCCAGTGGTCGATACAAGAAGAAGTATTGAATCAATGGTATGAAGCAGAAGGAATGGTTTACATTTGAGAAGAAGTTTATGCATTTTCTTGGTTTTGTATTTTTTAGTGGATTACCTGTTCTGGAACCAAATATAAGTAAAAATACAGCATGTGTTATCAGTTTACAACAGCTTTTCCTTTTCAAGTCAGGTTATTTTCCATTGCAGTAAAAAAGGCAAACTGGGGATATGAGAGCTGTGTATCATCACAGATTAGCTGAATTTCAAAACGGCCAACTCACGCATGTGTCACTGAAGCAATTTGTCTCTTTCTGTCTCAGGTTTTACCAGCAGAAGCAAAACTGATCCTGGTGCATCTTCACTGGCAGGTCTCAAAAATACTGGACAGGTATGCTCTGTCTATTTCACTTTGATTCTTTTCCCTAAGCCTACTTCCATCACCACTTCTCTGCGTCTTTGATTCAGCGCTCCTAATTACATCATATTTTTACAATTCTATTGACTCTTCTCCTGTTACTCCTACTCCCCCGTCTCTTTATCTAATTATCTTTTGTCTGTTTTTTTTTTTTTTTTTTTTCTGTAATCTCGGCTATTGTTTTTTCTGTCTCATCCTTGTTCCTGGCCATGTTCCCAACAGATATAAGTCCAATTCGTCTCTGCTGTTGTCGGACGCTCTGGTCCAGCCCAGCAGCACCTGCAGATCAGTCACTGTGAGTAACAGACCACGGGATTGTGCACAAATGTTGTTTACATGCTTTATGCATAGATATGTGACATTCAGCCTGCCTTTGTGTGAACACGTCATTGAGTAAAACCTTCAGGCTGTTTCCATGCATTGGTTTACTGTCCTTTTATATACCTGAATCATTGTTCATTTTGTTTATGTAGCCAGAGACTCAACACTGCACCCACCTTCCTTGCAGTGTAACTTTTAAGGCACAATAAGCCGAATTTACCTAAAAATTTTAAAAAATGACTGACGATTTTGCCAGCCCTTTGCCTATAATTTCTCTTACTCTTTATTTTGCTGTTTCTGGATGTTATCTTGCCCTTCAATGTCTCTGCCTCCAGCTGTCACTGGTTGGCCTTTTCTCCACTGTAGGTCTGTTCTGTCCTTCTGAGTTTGAACTTCTGGAAACAATGCTGAAATCTCCTTTCTGAACACACCTACAATGCTAATGAGTTAGGCATACTAATGATCACTAAACTGAATAAAAAGATTTTGCTGAGTAGGAAGGGCCTACCTTAAATGTTGTGTTTGCTGCAACTGATAAATTCCAATCATTGAGGAAGTTTAATCTCTGGCAGCAATCAAACATTCACATGAGTACTATGATCTGTATCATACAAAACCTTTACACTTTCAACTAATCAATGTTTTGTGTATAGATCTCAGACTAGCTGTCCAGTGCAGCTATTCATTAACAGCACGTTCATGGTTTGTGTGTTTCAGGCCCCTCAGTCCCTCCAGTGTGGCGTGTGTCTACAGGTGGTACGGAGAGACTCCCTGCTGGCTTTGCCCTGCCAGCACTCCTTCTGCAAAGCATGCTGGGAGCAGCACTGCACTGTCCTGGTCAAAGATGGCATGGGAGTCGGTAAGCAGAGTGTGTTTGTGTCTTCATGTGTGTTGTCATCAACGCTGCTATTTGAGTGAGTCACAGTTTTTTTGATGTAAGTGTGTTCAGTGTGCGTATGTCTGTTCATGTGTTAATGTGCATGTTGTTCCATTCAGGGTTCATCACAGTTTCAGCTTCTGATGCATTTGGAAGTTTATTTTAGCGTGTGCTTTATTGACAGGCCAGCGGGGTCTGCGTTCTGTTATTTTGGTTTTACTAGGAAAGCTTTATCAGCCACTTAATGATAGGGTTTGCTAATGTCAGAAAACAATATAGATCCTAGTTGGATGTTTGTGTACAAGTCCACATTCGTATACACATTAGTGTTTGTGTGTGAAATTGAAAGAGTGACTTGTGACTCTAAAGACATTCATAACAGACATTAATCTCTGTTACCCATGTCACTTTGTTTGTGTTTTGAAAAACTGAACTGTGTAAAGCATGCTTGGGCCTTCGGAAAGGCACGATGTAAAATATACTAAAAAAAAAAAGGAAAAAAAAGAAAAGCGTTAATGTTTTTATTAGTATTATTTAGATGAGGGAGGTGTATTAGAGTTTTTCATGACTCCCCTCTGGTGTAAGATGTACCTGGCAGGCATCTTCCTACCTGTGATTATTAGTGTGTGTGTGTGTGTATCCCAGAGAGAGAACGCGTGCTTGTGTCAGCATGAGAGCAGATGGAAGTGTGGGTGTGTACACGGCTCAGTTTTAAGTTTTGTGCAGTACAGCATGTGTGTGGTGAAGCTCATACAGTTTACAGGACTCCCTGTCCTCTGGTTGTGAGTGTGTGGGAGCACAAGTGCTTTTGCGTGTGTGAGCACATTTGTATGCAGTGACCCATTGTGTGTCCCTGTACTAGTTTCTTGCAGTCTCTGTGATAAAGTCGGTCCTTGTGACAGAGTCCTTCTGAGCCTGATAAGTGTTTCTCTATCAGCTGTATGAAGGACATGTTTATGATGCAAGATGATCCCAATCAAGTTTCTGGGTCACCTTACCAAGAGCCACCAGCCCATTTATACCAAAGATAACTAGAGGACATACAACCACAGACTGTGTGATTGAAGTAAATGTAGCCAATGCTAGTCATTCTTACCCTAAACTTCATTAGGGACTTTTTTGCTCAGGTAATAATAACATAAGTGAGAAGTAGCTGGTTTACCCTGTCAGGACTCTTTGTAATGAAGTTGTGTGTGTTCAGGTATCTCGTGTATGGCTCAGGACTGTTCCCTGCAGATGCCAGAAGACATTGTCCTGCCGCTGCTGCCAGGAGAGGAGCTAAAGGACAAATACAGACGCTACCTCTTCAGAGACTACATCGAGGTATGTATCTGTGTGTTTGCTGAATCTGGTTGCTCAGATGCGTCATGGTCTGTATGTATGGTAAACGAGCCATCAGAGGCATGTGGCAAGGGAGTGAGAAGGAACGGAAAAACTCAGTAAGCCCTTGTGTGCACACAGCATTTAATCTGAATCCTCTCTATCGCCGATTTAGCGCTGACTTAACTCTCTGTCTCACCCACTGAGTGGAACAGCAGAATGGAAATTGTTGTGGTGCTAATAATATTCAAAAGATTAAATCATCCACACCTCCAGAAAAAATGTCCCTGGTGCTCTGGATAATCCTTTATTATGTGAACTTAATCTTTGACTCTCTCTGTCTTGCAGAGTCACTTCCAGTTGCAGTTGTGTCCAGGTGCAGACTGTCCCATTGTCATCAAGGTTCAGGAGCCCCGGGCACGCAGGGTTCAGTGTAGCCGCTGCAGTGAAGTCTTCTGGTGAGACGCACACAAAAGCTACTTGCTCAATGAATCTTTAATACTTATATTTTCCCAGTGTCATTGCTTGAATGTGGTTTAAAAAAATGTTTGCTACCGTGCTGGCTTAGTCACAAGGTTGATTTTATTCGTAGTCTATCCATTCTGTAAATCAGTTGTCTTGTCTGTAGTCTTTGTTGCTGTTTTTAAAAGACGTTTTTCCTTTATTTAGATTTCCTGATATATCACTAGCCATTTACCCAATTTCCTTATGATAGTTTTTTTAATAGCCAGTCATGTTTACCATTACCATGCGATTCAAAAAAGAAAACATTAATATTTGTGGTATTTCCAAAAAAGTGTGAATGATCTGCATGTAGTAGTACTCCACAGCCTTCAGGATGGTAGAATCCTTGACTTTGGCCCAAGAATATTTTTCATTAATATTGTAACTTTTTGTCAGAATTTGAATATGCTTTAATAATTAAACTCAGCGTTACACTTGTCTCTTCCTTTTCTGTCTCAGTTTTAAATGCCGCCAGATGTACCATGCGCCTACAGACTGTGCAACGATCCGGAAATGGCTGACCAAATGTGCAGATGACTCGGAGACGGCGAACTACATCAGCGCACACACTAAAGATGTATGATCTATACACATACAATTACTTTTACACTTTCTGTAGTTCTGCACACCTCAGCACAGCCGGGTTTAACACAGAAACAATTTTAACGCACATTGTTTGTTTGTTTTTTTGTTTGTTTTTTTACTTATTTTCTTCAATACTGTGTGGTAACCAGTTAGTCAGTTACCCAAATTTGAGCATATTTGTGTTTGTATTTCTCCTCTAGTGTCCGAAGTGCAATATCTGCATTGAAAAAAACGGAGGGTGCAATCACATGGTAAGTCACAGATATAAATCACCCTTCCCCAGAGAAACAGGAAATGCTTAAAATATATTCAGATTCTGAGAACTGAAGTAAATTATCATCAGTCAGATATGTTAACTGGCACATTTGTCTGTTTTCATACGGTTTCTCAGCTGCATGTATGAGAACCCAGTTGTTTTTATATTCAAGCTGTCAATGTTTTTGTTTAGCCCCTGGTTTTCCCAGATTAATTTCAAATGTGAATCATGTGTGAGTTATAGTTCACTAATTTGAATTCCTCCTGTGTCTTTGTTTGTTCCAGCAATGCTCCAAGTGCAAACACGGTAAGTTGTTGTGTCAAGGTTTTAACACCTTTTACTATGATCTAGTGAAGCATGAACTCACTGTGCTGATAGGCCCACCTAGTGGCATGATACAGCCCCAGAGAAGTAGCCAACAACCATTTTCCCACCAGGTGTACACAAATGCACCCACACTTCACCAGTTTTCCATTTTGTCATTTGGATAACTTACGAGGTTTAACAAAGATTTGGGTTAGTCACCCTGAGAAATGGAAAATCTAACCTGTCACATACTGTGTAATGCATGTAGTGGGTTTTCCATAAATATTTGTTTTGTGTTCCTAAAAGACTTCTGCTGGATGTGTCTTGGCGACTGGAAGACTCACGGCAGTGAATACTACGAGTGCAGTCGCTACAAGGAAAACCCAGATATAGTTAACCAGAGCCAGCAGGCTCAGGCCAGAGAGGCCCTCAAGAAATACCTCTTCTACTTTGAGAGGGTAAGCTCGCTGGATCCCCATTTATATTCAGATAGGAAATAAATAATAAAAATTTCCTTCAGAGCAAACTTGGTTGTTGAACAAAAGTAAAGGGATTTTTTTTTTTGCATATGTGTTTTTCCCCTCTGGAAACACAAGCAAAAACTTTTCTATTTTTTTGTTGTTGTTATTTCTACCAAAATGCTGACTCTGGCTAAAAACTCTGGAGCCTGGGTGGGCTTCAAAGTGTACTTTACATAAACTAGGAACAGATGAAGATTGAATGAAGATGAAAGATTATTTCATTTTTTGGATATGAGGGAGATTAGTGCAAAACAGATTTTGTGCTGCAATCTTGTATGATTGATGATGTTTTTTTTAGGGCACTCCAAAGCCATTCTGAACAAAAATATCAAAAAACAATGTCTGAAGCTTGCAGTTAGGCCATTTTATTCACACAGACCAGTTTCAGTCTAACATAGAGATCTACAATTAATTGTTCTGTATTATCATAATTTTTATTAATGTTTTTATCTTTACCCCTTCAGTGGGAGAATCACAACAAGTCTCTGCAGTTGGAGGCTCAGACGTATCAGAGGATCCAGGAAAAGATCCAGGAAAGAGTGATGAACAATCTGGGGACCTGGATCGACTGGCAGTACCTGCATAACGCTGCAAAGCTACTGGCCAAGGTACTCGCTCACTGAACTGTGTGTGTCTTCCAATTTCAGAGATCGTATGTTAGACTGTTGGATGGACACAGAGGTAGATACACATTACACAAAAATATAAAATAAGGTTTTTTTTGTAATTATTCCTAAAAAGTATGCATACATTTGAACTTACTTAAGTAAGTTACGACAAGTTTTTCTTACATTTTATTTCAAACAGCCAGATGGCTAACTTTAAGCTGCTAAGATGTAGTGTCAGCATATTAATATAGACATGAAACACAAAGTCATGACAGGGTTAGTTATCCATCAGCAACTTTTCAAGGAATTTTTGATCATTGAAGTGAACAATGCTGATCAGACTCTTGTGAAAGAATCTGAAGAATGATCAGATATTCCCCAATTGGATGATTTTAATGGAGACATTGTATAAGAAAAACATATCATGTCATATTTTCATGTCATTTCAAATCGTGTCTAAGTTTTAAATTCTCCATTCTGAACCAGTGAAATGGAAGAATCAGTGGAAGATCCTTTTGACTTTTATGATGGCGTTTTTTTTATTTTTAACACAACAGTAACATTTTCCAAACTTTGTATTTGTGATCTTCAGTGTCGCTACACACTGCAGTATACGTACCCTTACGCTTATTACATGGAGTCCGGCCCACGCAAGAAACTGGTAAGAAACAAAACGACTCTCCACACCTGTCCATTACAGCAAAACAGGCATTGTAAAATACATGTTAAAACTATTTGTATTGTGTTTACTGTTTGATCTGCAGTTTGAGTACCAGCAGGCCCAGCTGGAAGCAGAAATAGAAAACTTGTCGTGGAAGGTGGAGCGGGCCGACAGCTACGAGAGGGGAGTGGTGGGAGGCGAGGGGGAGCTTAGTGCCAGTGACAGAGGGGTAAGAGATGTTGAATTCATTGTCATGATATCTGATACAAACATTAGTGTCTCCCTCAGGATCATGTGTTAGGAGTCTGCTGATCCTCTGTTCATCTAGCGCCATCAGCAGGTCAAATATTTAATTTGTGCAGTAATTTGGTTTATGATTTAAAAATGCAAAAATAAAAGACATTCCCATCAGCCTCAGCTGCACTTTGCATTTAGCCAATGTCAGTTTGTCAACACATAAAATTTAGATGGACAATATTGTTAATATTATATATTATATCAGCAAAACATACATATATGAAAGGGCAACTTTTGCTTGATCTAGGGTGTTTATAATTGTATCCAAGCAAGTCTTCTGGAATCTTGTATGGCCTCTTCCACATTGTTGACATAGGCTTAATGTGCAGGATTTCTTATTACAATCTGAGCTTATAAATTGCAAAAAAAAAAAAACTTGTACTGTATGCTATAGATAACCAACTTTTTTTTAAAATGTTGTCCTAATTAGTCACCAAACCATGGTATTTTTTTTTTAACCTGGAGCCTATTCTAATTTTTTTAACGTTGTTGTTTTGAAAACGTGAGCTTGCTTTCAGCTCTACACTTTTAGTAAAAATCTGGAAATGATAAAGGGTCACAGTTGACTTATCTGCTTAACATTTGGTTGATATTTTCTTATGGAAGGTAGATATCTTGGTAATATATCTACCTTCCAGCTACCTTGATATTGGTCTTTTGTGATAGTAACTGTATTTCGGCTTGTTTTTTCCCAGGACCTGGAGAATCAGATGCACATTGCTGAGCAGAGGCGACGCACGCTGCTGAAGGATTTCCACGACACCTGAGGCTCCACCGCGACTGCAACGCACCAGCATCTCCCTCCTAACTTCTTCCTTTTCTTCCTCACCTCCTACCTTTGCTTCCTTCCATGAGCATCCCTCGGTGCAGTCATACTGCCCCTCATTTTGCTTCTCTACACTCACTTATTCGCTTCTTTCATTGTCTTTCCCTCCTCTCACTCCCATAATGCTGCAGGTTCACAGAATGGCACGATTGTATCTCCCCTTCCTCTTTTCTTCCTCATCCTCACCACATGTACATGTTTTGGCTCCAGAGCATCACATTCACGGTGGTTACACTTGTTGCAGCTTTTCAGATCTGATCATAAAGGTCAAATTTTGAGGTCTGGTTTGCTAAAGCTGCTGTTGGAGAGCTGTTATTCTCCATGACTATTCCTGTGATGCTGGAATAATGAGAGAAATAAGGGGAAATTATGAAGTTATTGTCATTATACAGGCAACGAAGATGGGGAAGATGGTAATTTTTTTTATTTAAGGGGACTGTTCTGATTGTGAATCTGTTTGGTGGTTTCACATTGACCATAATGATTTTTTGGCAGTTGTATCTTTTGTATGTACTGGATTAAAAACATGCAAAGTTGATTTTCTGGACATATTTCAGTTTCAGTTACCACTCCTAAACTGCAAATGATTGATTGAAATAAATGAGTAAGAAATTAATTACAGCAATGATGATGGAGTAACTGTCAGCTGGTGTAGTGTGATGCTTCTACATGAAAGTTACTGGCCTTGTTTTGTTTTGAAAAAAAACTTTATGGTCAACCAGGACACATGCAGCTTCACAGAGCAATGACGGAGTCTCAAAGACAGATCATGGAGACGTTTTATTGTGAAGATACCTTTTATTTTGATATTCTCCCATAAACGTGTATATGGTGTGTTTACTGTGGAAAAATGGTGACAAACAGACCCACATACTCCTTGAAATAAACAAAATACTGTATTTTCATACCTATGATGCATGTCCATGTTAACAAAATACTAAAGAATAAGATGAATGTGTGTTTAAATGACAACTTTTTTAAGATTTGGTTGCCAGTGATTCACAGTAAACACACCTAACCACCTTAGTTTGAGTATCTAACCTAACCTGACCCACTACAGCTACTACTGCCAGCAAATACTTGCTAGTCATTATGGCTGAAGTAAAACCACTGAATCACAAATTCCATTCGGGTCTCTTTACATTCTCATACTGATGTTGCTTGTTTGTAGTCAGCTAGTGTAGTTCCAAACCAGTGTGAGCCAGAACGTCTCTATAAAAATCTAACATTTGCACCTCCACTGATCAGATGATAAAGTGAAGTGTAATCTCAGACACCCATGCACACAACAGCACACACCCATCAACACATACCACACATCATTAACACACTCATGCTCAAACACTCCGCTGCAGAAAATAAACATTTAATAGTTAATTTGTCTCCTTCCCCCATCTCGTGCGCTCTTCTCTTTCTTTACATGCATCCCTTTCGCTTTGTTTTGCTCTTTATTTCCTCTTTTCTTCCTGCTCACATTGTTCACTTTTGTTCTGGAAAATGGCTGTTGATAGATAGATCGTTTAAAAAAAAATGCAAAAAAAAGAGAAAAAAAATACAAAAAAATTGTTGTAATTTTCAACGGTTGTACATTAATACAGAAATAGAGTTACTGAGAGTTTTTAAAACCGGACCCTGTCTGCCGTGTGTTCATTTCACATTTGCATACACTTATTGTATGTTAGAACAACTTAATGTAAATATTTAATGTGTTTTCCAACAGTCGCAGCAGTGTTGACACATGCTGAAGAAGCCCAGGTCACCTCTGACATTATCAGACTGGCCTATTTTCCTCACAGGGCCCAGCATGCCTGCTATAGCCTAATATAGTTAAGTGTATTTGCCTGCCAAGATGGTATTAACAGATCCACTATACACTGCTTGACCTTATGTGTGTGACCCAGTTTCACCTTCACACAGTAACCTGGAGTTTAGGGAAGACTGCTCCCTCAAGTGTTTATTCCAATGCAGGACAGGGAGACGCACCTCTTATAAAACAGCTCTATGGGCTGTATGATGTTTAGAAGCCACTTAAAATGGGATTTGATCATGCAATGTCAGCCACATTTTGTGAAATATCCAGTCTCTTTACAAATGATAGCCCAACATACAGAAGGGGAATTGTTGAAGATGCAGCACGTTTTAGGAGCAAACTAATAAAAGGACTCAAGGTTGTTTAACAGTTTTATAGTGCTTAAAAACGGCTGCTTTTATTTAAGATAGCTCCCTCACTGGTTTAAAAGTCAGTTATCAGCAGTCTATACTATGATGCAAATCATGCAGGCAGCTTGAGTTCTGTATGTTCTGCCAAGCTGACTCGTCTTCAGATATCACTGTAAAAGGCATCATCCTTTTTGCCAGGGTCATATGTTCCCAGTGCACGTGTGTCTCTATATAAATAACATTGGAAGCGTTTGTCAAGGACTATCTTTGCAGTTCAAATCGCAAAACACTGGAGATATAAAACCGTCTTGAATAATTGTCTTGGCATCGTTGTAAGTTTTAAACATGCTGACCCAAGAAAGCATGCAGCTCACATTTAGCGGACCATAAAACTGAAAAGCAAAGATCCGTAGATTAATTGGGAATTGACAATAATTCACCTGAGGAACTTTTTTTAAGAAAAAAAAACGGACTCCAGGTTTTTAAATGTTAAATATTCAGTTTTCTTTACTCCTTTGTGGCAGTTCTGAATATTTATATTTGAGTATTTGGGACAAAACACTTGAGGAAGTAGTAGTAATTTTTTTCTTTTCTTTTCTTTTCTTTCTTCCTTTCTTTTTTTATTTTTTATTTTTACCAGTTTTGGATGTTTTAGTCTAAATTTTTGACCAAATAACGAACGATTTATGGAAAGAATAGCTGATGAGTTCTGTTAAATTGTGCGATATTATCAGATTATTTAAGATAGAGGGTTGTGGAGGCAGAGATAGCCCCCTGTAAAAACTGCCATTTCTTATGTATTTTTCAGAGGGCTATTTTCTCTAAAACACAGGGGGCGGGTCAGCCGGACGTGACGTCAGTGTCGGAAATGCTGTCAGACTGTAATAATGCACGTGTCTGTGAGAGTCCTAACAGAACATGAGCGCCGAGCTCCGGCAGCCACAGGGGCCTAAAAAAGCACAAATAATCGTTCATACCGACATTTTCTGTCCGGTTTCCCGCCGCTAACAGACGGTAGACGGTATAACTCTTGCTGGCTTCTCGGAAGCGCGCGGAGAAGGACAACAGTTGGACGTTTAACTGGCCGAGAAGAAGCGATATAAAGAGCGAAGGAAGAAAGTTCTCGGTCCCTGTTCCCGGGCCTGTGTTTACTGGCTGCTTGTGTAACCGTTGGGTGCCTTTGCGGCTGTAGTTAAGTGCATTTCTTAGTAGTAAAACACTGCTGGCAGTTGTATCAGGACGTCATGGCGGACTACCTAATCAGCGGGCAGACCGGTTACGTACCCGAGGACGGGCTGTCGGGTCAGCAGCTGTTCAACGGAGGAGACGGGCTCACATACAAGTAAAGACACCGTTATCACTCCTCTGAAACAGAATCCAGTTTTGCAACTTAGCAGTTAGCTGTATGTGGTAACAGTTGACTAGCTTCTCGCGTTTGACGAGTTTTCACTGTTTCTCCTCACTGGTGCAGGATGTTTCTCTGTTGTCCAGCAACTGGAACTGTATTTTTTTTGTTTGCTTTTTAAATTGAAGTCAGCCGTCTCTTCGGGACAGACGGTGACAGTTTAATTTTTAATTAGTCAATCCATTATTTGCAAGAAATATTTACCTACCCCCTTTAAAGGGATAGTTCCTATAATGAGACAGCCTACAAAGTCTTCTGCAACATTCAGCAACAACAACATTATGCAACAAATAGCACTGCTGTTATGACTGGCAGGGTTATCTGCAGTCTGACTGCTGGTTAATATTAGAGCCAAAGAAATTATACAACTTGTTCCACAGCTTGCACAGTTTGATACTCTTTGTAAACTGCATTCATGTTTAAAATTAGTGGATGATCCATTAAAATGTCCAACATCATCATGTATTTGCATTATATAGTCACCAGAGCCCAAATTGCTTCCTAAAGTCCTTGTTGAAAACCCGCAGTATGCGACTTTTAAAATGAAACTGGGGAGTAACAAATGCTTCCTCTTGACATGGCATCTTAATAGCATTATGAATAAGTGACATGGTTTATCAGTCTGGTTTGATTATAGGGACAACATTTGATGACAATCAAAAAATCTTAAAAAGCTTGAAAACACTTGTGTAGCCCTTTTGAAATGAAAGGGGGGAACACATTCCTTCTGGACACACACTGGGCCCAAATTTAGATCCTGGCTTACACCGCCCTGTGTTGTTATGCTGGACTGTTGGCTCCCTACACAACAGAGCAATAATAGTAGTGCCTAACGCTAGATCTTTGATGTCAGTATATTTTCGTGTACCAGTTCTACAAATTGATGAATTAAAATTGCCTGATTTGGCTGAAAGTCTCTTATGCCACATGTTCTAACACACTATCCTGTCTTTTTTGGTTTCATCCTCACGTGGGCCATGCTGTTACACATATAGCACATGCACTGCGTTTAGGTGGTATGCAGAAACGTTTCACACACACTCTTGAACTTGACACCTTCTAAAGATTCCCTAGTAAGAAATTCAAGTTAAGTTGCAGCCCATTTTTTTCCTTGGCAACCTTCTAGGTTTTTCTATTCTGAGCTGGTAACCAAACGTGCCTGTGTAAATTGTGTAGTACTTGTTTTGTCATCACATTTTATTTTTATGGAATTTAAAGCAATCTCATTATTCAGACAGTTTAGTCTTAAGGCTAAATTTCTATCTGAACTTTCTGATGGTGAAAAAATCTTTAATGTCTTAATGTTTGATTGGCTGAGGCAGGTTCAGTGCTGTTAGGATGGTGGAAGAAGCAGTTTAACCTTCTCTTTCTTGTATCTCCTACAGCGACTTCCTGATTCTGCCGGGCTACATCGACTTTACAGCAGACCAAGTGGTGAGTCATGATGAAGGGCAAATATTTACCAACACATAAAATCAGATCAACGCTGCTGTTGTGGTATTAAACTAATCTGAATGTGGGGTGATGGTCAGGATGGGAGCAAATGAGGTGAGAGGATAAGGATTATCATCTGCGTGCTTCACATCAGAAATGTGCCCTGAATTGGGTGTACAATGCTGTCAGATCAGAGTAAATTCTGGCCTCTCAGTGATTTTTATGGGAAACATCTTAAGCAATAAGAGACAACCAGGGCCTATGTCCACTTATCAGTTCGAGGTTCTCGCTATGTTTAATTGTCCTTGTGTTTCTTATGTCTTTTGTCCAGGACCTGACCTCAGCACTCACGAAACAAATCACAATGAAGACGCCCTTCGTCTCCTCTCCCATGGACACAGTCTCAGAGGCCAACATGGCCATTGCTATGGCAGTAAGTACAACAAAGTATAAACACAGTTTCATATTTTTTATTTTTTTATTTTTGCTGTCTAGTGGGCAGGCTATGACACTGTATCGTCTCCTCCCAGCTAACAGGTGGTATCGGCTTCATCCACCACAACTGCACTCCAGAGTTCCAGGCCAATGAAGTCCGCAAAGTGAAGGTAGTGTTGAAGACAACCTGTGTGGCTTTATTTTTTCTTTATACAGTGAACCCTCGTTTATCACGGGGGTTACGTTCCAAAAAGACCCCGTGATTGGCGAAATCCGTGAAGTAGGAACCATTATTTTTTTTTACAATTATTATACAATGAAATACTCCATAATACATTGAAACCAAAGAACAAAACCTTTTTACAGG
>JAOWBC010001714.1:7423831-7434558 GCA_028566105.1 Hypoplectrus providencianus
ACACAATGCACGATGCAAATCCGTGAAGCAGCGAGACCGTGAAAGGTGAACCGTGTTATAGCGAGGGTTCACTGTACTTCACATCTTTTTTTTAATTTAATTTTTCTCTTTAATTATTATTTACTTCCCTTTTTCTACAACAACTGATGTTTGATGTTCTTTTGTCATCTCATGTCAGCTTCTCTTTGTCTTTCTCTTTTTTTTCACTGCTCTCAGTTTGAAACATGTTGAAGTATGTTATTTCCCTGCATCCTTTGCTCCTCTAATGTATAGCGTAGGCAGTGAAACACTCACATATTCTTTCACTGAACCCTTTGCACCCTTTCCTTTGCTGTCATCCTCTCTTGCTTTCCCTCGCTGGTTCTTAAATCCACCCCCCATGTATATTTCTTGTTATTTAACACCATCCATCTCCTGCTCCTCTGCTCCTATTGTCACACATCTCATCTTATCCTCGCCTCACTCCTTCCCTCTCCCCTCCAGCGGTATGAGCAGGGCTTCATCACAGACCCCGTGGTGATGAGCCCCAATGAGTGCGTACGGGACGTCTTCCAGGCCAAGGCTCGTCACGGCTTCTGTGGAATCCCCATCACAGACAACGGCAAAATGGGCGGCAAACTGGTGGGCATCATCTCTTCCAGAGACATCGACTTCCTGAAGGAGGAGGACCACAACCTGCCACTGAGCGAGGTGGGTGGAGGTTATACCTACGTCGTTAGCTAACAGTATGTATGAGTACAATGGTGTGCGTTGCAAACATATTTGGAATTGTTAAATTGGGATTCTATTATATATTAATATTTTACTAGTAAACAGCAGATGTGATCATTAGCTGTAATTTAAACTTTCAGACTGATCCATACTTATTTAAGAGATACAGGAATACTTTACATCTCAGTAATACACTTATTAACAAAGTTCACAGTAATTTAAGCATTTTGAAAACTTTTGTCTTAAAATAGTAATGATATTAATGCAATGGTAGCATAGACGTAATAAATATTAATGGTATTGCGTTTCAATTTCATATCTCTATTTCATATGTACTAATGAATGTGGTTATTTTAGATATATCTTACTAGTGAATGAAGTCTTAGCCAGAGTCAGATTCAAATAGTACAATTTTTTACTTCAACCTATAACCAAGTGTCTGTTAATTAGTGACAGAAAAACTGTTATGGTACTTGATTGTTTTTGTCAATTTTCCAAACTGGGTTTCTGGCTTCAGCTTCTCAAATGATAACAAAGTTTTAAGCTTTTTTTGGTCACATTTTATTCTACAGTGAATACCATTTTAAAACTAGTGTGTACACACACACACACACACACACATATATATGCATCACGAATGCATAATCTTGGGCATTATTCACTTTTTAAATTTGTGCTGTAGGGAAAAGAAACTGATCACTTGGCTTTTGATAATCTTTTTACTGATCTTTTTTTTCTGTAAAGCATAACTTCATCAAGTAATACATCTGCCCCAGAAAGCTAAATGTTTGTACAGTCTCTGAAATCTCTGAGATTTGATGCTTCTTTACTCATGCTGGGTTTGTGTGTGCACTGTCTTTACAGGTGATGACAAAGCGAGAGGATCTCGTGGTCGCCCCTGCTGGAGTTACACTGAAAGAAGCCAATGAAATCCTCCAGAGGAGTAAGAAGGGTGAGGACCGAGTTGCATATTTTATTCCTGACTTCTGTGACTCCACCTTTATCATTTTAGTTGGGAAATTTTGCATAAAAACAGGTTAACTTTAACTTTCCTCCTACAGGTAAGCTGCCCATTGTGAATGAAGAGGGCTCCCTGGTGTCAATCATCGCCCGCACAGACTTGAAGAAGAACAGAGACTTCCCTCTGGCCTCCAAAGACTCGCGTAAACAGCTGCTGTGTGGCGCCGCCATCGGGACCCACAACGACGACAAGTACCGGCTGGACCTCCTGGTGCAGAGTGGGGTGGATGTGGTTGTACTGGTAAGGAGGACTTGAGTAATGAGTAACAGCTCCTTAATTAGGAAGCTTGGTCCAAACTGGCCTCTACCTCTCTACTGAGATCTATTTCATAGGAAGTCTGTACAGATTTGTAATAATTTAATGCTCTGATGCATAAGCGGGTGCAATATCTTGGTAATGAAAAGTTATCATTTCATGTTGCAGCTATTCCTTAAAAAAACGTGATATTGATTTTATACCATTTGATTTTTTAAACTTACCTTTTATATATTTTACAAAATATGTAACTTACAAACCAGGTTTTTGTGCAGCTACTCTAGTCATCCATAGGTGGGTCTAAAACAACTGTGTGAATTTCATGAACCTTTGATTCTTATAATGCAATGGGAAAGTGTGAGGTGACAAAAGCCGCAGCACAGGAAAGAAACGGAAAGGGCCGACCAAAGAGAAAGAGGTGTCAGATCTGCACAAGTAACAAAGATCATAGAGTGAACAGTCAATGTGGGAATTTAGTGTGCCTGTATGCAGGGACCACAGCCAGAACCAGGAGGAGATGGTCACACAGTAGTCACATTTCCATTAAACCTAGAATTGCGCAAAACCTAAATATTGCAATAATACATGGTAATGGAAACACCAACTTTTCACAATTGTACCTTATCGAAACTTATCAGAAATTTCCTTTATTTCATGGCATATAGGTAATTTCTGACCCACTTATGGAAGAGTGTAGGGTCCAGTCACTTGTTCATCTACGGATTTACTTAGTGTGGCTACAAGGGTGTGCACATACAGACTGTTTACTCTTCAGTCTGTGCCCACTCAGTTTGTTAACGTGAGGGATCTTTATGATGATGTTCCACATAAGATGATAAACCCAATCTCTCTTCTGTGGAAGAAAAAATTTAATGGTTTGACATAAGTATGCTATGAATTCTCTCCATTCTATTTTTTAGGATTCAAAATAGTGCCTTTATAAATATGTCTTGTATGGCTTCTGCACCTCCAGGACTCGTCTCAAGGCAACTCAATCTTCCAGATCAACATGATCAAATATATCAAGGAAAAGTATCCAGACCTTCAGGTCATCGGAGGCAATGGTAATCAGGCTTGTCTTTAGCATATAATGAGAAAAGCTATTTTCAAGTGACCACATAGCTGACAGTGACAGATCCATGCCACTCTAACAGCCTCTCTGTCTCCCCTTTTCTGCTGCAGTGGTCACTGCAGCTCAGGCTAAGAACCTGATAGATGCAGGAGTGGATGGGCTGAGAGTGGGGATGGGCAGCGGCTCCATCTGCATCACACAAGAAGGTGAGTGACCGATCTGAACAAACCCCACCAGCCTTGCTAAATGCTTCCTCCCACACAGCAGCCATCAGCAATTGTGGAGCCTTCAATGTGGTCATTGAACCTCAAGGAAAGGAATGATTTAGTGAATTGTGTATTCTTCATTCTGTTGAACACATTGATTGGGTCTTGTTTGGCAGTGGAAGGGGGATGCTAAATGTCCATTATGTTTGCTAACAACATGATATATAAACTCCACAATGGCATATAAATGATTGTTTGGTTCAACAACTGGTTGTTTGGAGGACAAACAGATGTCCTTGTGTTTATAGTGTCCAGGACTCTTAAAGAGACTCAGTTGAGCATGTTAGCATAAGTTTGTCATCCTTGGCATTGTGTACTACAGTGCTTCAGTACAGTGTATGTATCTTCATGGTTGTTAAAAGTAGAAACACTTTGATTTGTGTAGTCTGGCATTGCTCTCATCAGGTTTTCTGATCAAGCTGACCTTGTTTGACCATCTAGACAGAAACTGTAGTTGGCTAATTACTAATTTTTGATTCAAATGGAAGTTGTCACTGGGATACATTTAGGTGTGAATTGTCCTGTATGGTTAAGAAGTTGGCAGTATATATTGTTTGTCTCTGTGCTTCTTGTTGTCTCTGTATTGTCTCTACATCTTGTCCAAAGAATTCCTCTTAGATCATTGGCCGTATATGTTCTTGTTTATTTTTTTGTCCTTACTGTTTTCTTCACTTTTGTCTGTCATCTTCATCTCGTTGTCTGCCTCCCTGCCTCCTGCCCTTCTTTTTCTTTTCCTTTCTCATTGCTTCTTCCCTCTTTTATTTCTCTCCCCTACTTCCCACCCTGGTGTTTGTATGGTGTGTGTCTGTGTGTGTCCATGTCCAGCTTCCCCAAGTGTTCCACCAGCAATAAAGCTCCACAGCCCCAAAACCCCAACCACTGTTACGGGATACTCCAGTAAGTTTCCCCTGCCCCCTCTGGCCTGCGCTGGGCTCTCATTGGCTGCACTATCACAGTGTGCCCGCCCTCTCCACTTCACAGCCTGCTGCATTGATTGGTTAACAGCTTTGCATCAAAAGAAGTAGTAGAAGTAGGAGTTGTAGGTTTTTAAAGAGTTGGCCTTGGGGGTTTTGGGGTTTTGCTTGTTTCTATGTCCTCACTAATCTGTCAATCATCCTGCGTGAATGTTGCTCCTCCTCCACCCATTTGACTGACCTCATGACCTCTGGTCTTGATGATGTCATCAGATTGAGACACCATACATTTGTTTCCTTTGGTTGCCTATGGAATCTAGGGTTGCAAGATATGCAAAATTATTTCAACCGACCACCATCTGCCCATCAGTCACAGACTACATATATATTTGTGCAGGTGTGTGTGTGTATGTGCACAGTCCTGCCCTGCAGCGGCTCTCCGTCGTTCTTCGGGGGTGGACCATTAACTGAAAAATATAGAATGATTAACCCAAGTCGCTCAGTAATATAGCTGGCAACCACAGGGTGTCTCTGTTTAGCAGAGGTGGTGAACCTGCTGAGGTGTGCAGGACCAGGTTGGTTGTAGCTCAGCCGGCACCTTTGCTTCATAATTAATCATCAAAATCAAGGAGGTCTTCATAAATTTGTTAAGCCTGTTGTGCCAATTGAATTTCTGTGACTCACTTTGTAATGGTCCCCATGGTTTATTCGGATTCTGCAAATGCTGCCATCTGTAATTGTTGCACCTGAAGTGACCCACTTCTTCCCAATTGTAGCACGGCTGTATCTGCACTCACCTGCTATATGTGGTCTTCGCAGCACTGGGGCTGGGAAAGGATGATTTCTGTTCCTTGTTGTGTGTCTTTTTTTTTCTATTTAACTTTGATCACATGTTTTCTGAAATAATAGAGTAGTTAGTTCATCTGTAAATAAATACACAATCCAAAAAAAAAACCATAATGATAATAAAAAACAATTCAAATGTAGATTAGAGTTACCAAGAACAGCATTAAGTAAAAAAACATGATGAAAATGGTCATTTAGAGTGTCCTAAAGGAAAATGAGGGGAGCTTTAGTTTTACTCTGTGTTCAAGGTTGCTGAAAAACAGGATTTACCTAGTTAAATAAAACAGACAGCACCTGCAGTGTAATCCAGTCCTGACAATGCTTGATCAGGGCCAACACTAGTACACACTGACAAAGTAAACAGTTCGTCTTTGAGCTCATGACCATCAATAGGTGGCAGGATAATTACAACTGCAGGGTTTGGTAAGTACCATGCAGCCCTGAGTTCACAGGAACCAAAACAACCCGATAGGTTAAAAAAAGGAACTGGGAAATTCTTTGCTGGTAAAACTAAACTTCGATGGTGTGAAAGATTAGTGCTTGGAAACCTTTTGATGTCATTGAAATTGATGAGCAGTGTCAGTTGAGCAGAGGCAGGATATATTCTTAGAGTGGGTTTGGAGTCTAGTGTGGTGTGGGAACTGTCTGCTGACGTGACAAGTTTAACTTCCTCATTCTCACTTTTCTTTAACATAACGGAAAGACACATGGTCCCAGCTCGTCCACTCATTCACTGTGTGTAGGATTTTTTTAACATCACTGGGAGTTTCCACTATGCATGTGTTTAAAACTGTGAGATGAAGACGGTTTTCATGTCAGTTTATCACATTGTCCGCCAACTGATCATTCCTGGTTCTAAATCTTGCCATGTTTTGTAAACATATGATATTAATTTGCGGGTAAAGATGAACGTCAGCATAAAGCGTTGTGTGGAGAGCTGTGTTTGTATTTTGCGAGCCCAGGTAATGTGTCTGCTAGTAGGTTAAAGGGTCAGTGTGGAGCACAGGGTTAGCCAGCAGTCCTCATGAGACTAAAAATAAGTGGTAAAAGTGACTAAATTCCCAATGTGAACACTGTCTCACATCATTTTTTCCTCCTTCATCTCTCTTCAGTGCTGGCGTGCGGCAGACCCCAGGCCACAGCGGTCTACAAGGTATCGGAGTACGCCAGGCGTTTTGGCGTGCCGGTGATCGCTGATGGTGGCATCCAGACTGTTGGACACATTGCCAAAGCCCTGGCACTGGGAGCATCCACAGGTAGGGATAGATGGGTCACTGCAAGAGCTCATTGTGGACTGTTAGATTATGTATTATATATATACAACTTTAAATGTAAGATCTAATTCTTAGATTTAAAAAGATCTTTAGCAAATAATAAGGGTTTGTTGTTTTGTTTTGTTTTTTTTGCTATTTTTTTTCTAAACCATTTTATGGAAAAGAGTACCATTCAAACAGTAGATTTTCAGATTTGGATTATGTTATTTACCATCCTCTGTGTGAAAATTATGCGGGGGGGAAGTAAGACCAGCCTTTTACCACCTCTACTTATTTAAGCCTTTAAGTGGTCATTTTTTTATTTATTTCTAGTCTTTACACCCACTATCTAACCCTTTTCTGTCTAGTGATGATGGGCTCTCTGCTGGCTGCCACCAGTGAAGCTCCTGGTGAATATTTCTTCTCTGATGGCATCAGGCTGAAGAAATACCGCGGCATGGGCTCCCTGGATGCCATGGACAAAAACCTGGGATCCCAGACCAGATACTTCAGGTAAAGACACACTTAAACTGGAATATAGGACAGTTTCATTCAAGCTGATGTGAGTCTGTAGTTGGGTTACAACGCCATAGAAATAAATGTATTAGGTTATATCAGCAAAATGAAAGTGCAGTGTTTCCTTCTACTCAGTAATGCCCCGTCTCCCCACAATACTGTCTGAGACAATTATTAGTTTTCCCAGATGACAACACTTCCTCCTCATTCAAATGTCAGTGGTCTGAGCACACAAGACATTACTCTCTTAGGGTGAAGACTGTCAAACCTACTAGAAAATGACAAAGTGGCAGTTATTTTACACATTAATACTAATGTTCTTGAAAAGCAGAAAATGTAAAACTGATCCATAATTAAAAAACAAATTATCAGTGTTGAGCCACAGGGGGTACAAGATCATCTGCTAGAAATGTCTGTGAGGGACAGGGAACCCCACAAGTGTGCTCTCTCCACTAACACCTTCCCATCAAACTACTCTCTTCTTTCCTCTCCTTTGTCCTCACAGTGAGTGTGATAAGATCAAAGTTGCTCAGGGCGTTTCTGGAGCAGTGCAGGACAAAGGCTCCATCCACAAGTTTATTCCCTACCTGCTGGCTGGCATTCAGCACTCTTGTCAGGACATCGGATCCAAGAGCCTCACACAGCTCAGGTGAAAACACACAGAGGGTTATTCAAAAGAATAAAACGTCAAAGGTCACAGAAGGCAAAAAATAATCTGAAATGCATGCAGACAGAATGGTTGGACACAGGGAGATTTTTTTCTTATTGATTTAAGACTTCAACTATCCATAAGGATGAAAGTAGGGGATGAATATTCTAATGTCACGATCTTTAATTGTTATACAGTCTCATGAATGCATGGACAAATAGCGAGTGGAAAAACGGCTAAATGCCCTCAGTGACCATTTATTTGGTCAAACTGTAAAAAAGGTTTAGTTACGTATGCCATAAGAAGTTCTAATACAGTACAACATACATGTTTAAGTCCTGTAGTATGACATAAGTCACAATATAAAATTAGTACAGTCCACAGTACAGTATGCCAAAAAAAAAATCCCTACAAAACCCTAGATAAAAAGGTCACAGTATTTTATGCCAGAAAAAAAATATAAAAGGTAAGTGTGATGTAAAAGTTATAGTATAGTATGCAATAAAACACAATCAAATCCCTTTTTGTAAACCTGATGGTATGTCGTAAAAAATAAGTAGCATGCTTGCCATAAAATACGTAATCCGGCATTGTCCGTCCCTTTTTCTGTATACTAGTTAGTTAGTATGACATTAAGTCATTCACATCATACAATTGTATGACTTTTTCCTTTAATTACTTCATTATGTCATACTATAAACTGACGTTTCAATTGTTTACTTTACTACTAGTTTTTATTAGATACTAAGTCATACTGTATTGTGAATTCTGTTTTTGGGTAAACTGATCACTTTTTATGGCAAGCTACTCTGACTTTTTTACATTTGTATGTCATACTATGACATTTAAAGATAATTTCATACTATACAATGCCCTTTTAATTTTATACTATAATCTATAAATACTATAATTTCCTATAAATATCAATAACTTAAATGGTAATAAGATTGTTTTTGTTATCTGCTACAACAAGTTTACTGTGATGATTAGCATGACGAACACTGGATAGACTTACGTTGTGGTACGGGTGTGTATGGACATGATGTATTTCTCCCCCTTGGTGTTGGATGTGTGTGTGACCGCATTTGTTTCCTCCTGGCAGAGCCATGATGTACTCTGGAGATCTGAAATTTGAAAAGAGAACAACGTCAGCTCAGATGGAGGGTGGAGTCCACAGCCTACACAGGTAAGCACACACACACACAGATCCACAAGTGTTTCACTCAGCTCAGTCTTTCAGCATTGTTGTTCAGTCTGTACTCCATCAACTTAAAACGTTCTGAGTTTCATGTCTCGCTCCAACCGCACAAACTTCTCAGTTAAACTTCCTCTTTAGCGCCGTCAGTCCGTCTTACAGGAAACCTCAGGAAGCACCATGGATAACTGATCCTTTCCTAACTGTGACCAACTCTTTGTTTTCCCACAGTTACGAGAAGCGTCTGTTTTGAAAAGAAGCCAGCCGATGGAGAATCCTTCCAGCGGACACATTATGCAAACACACTCCATGCCAGGCCCACTTACATCCATACTCTACACACAACTAAGTTCTCATGAAATAAGTCTAATAACAAGATCACACTCACACACTCTACTCTTCCAAGGATCCATCAAGTCTTCCTGCCAGTGTCATCTATGCATCGTCTGTGTTTAGTGTAGCCGTGTGTGTGTGACGGAGGGGAACTGAGCATTTATCAATCAGTGCACGTGTGATTGAGTCCTCCAATGCCTTCCATGTTGTGATTAAAATAAATGTCTGGTGTGTCCATTGTAAGGCAAAACATTGCCCAGTAATAAAGATTATGTGTTTTTCCACAAGCTGCTGTTGTCTGCCGTCATTCCTCCTGATTGGTCTTTAATTTGAAAAATATTTTTCTTTTTGAAATGTAGTATCTCTAAGGCATTTTACAATTAAACAAAAGTCTAACCAAGTAATTTCTGAACTAAATCGGTGGCTGGATGCTCATATTACCTGCAGAGGAGAGTCGTGCTGCAACTTGTGGTCCCTCATGAGAAACAGTCACATGAACAACGAGCTCCAGTTTCCGTTGATCTGATGAGAAAACCAGGGGACAAAATCCAAAGTCACTGAACTTGTAGGCATTACAACATAAAATATGCCCCTGCAAAATTAAACTTATTTTAAGGCTAAGAAACTAGGGGTCCTGTAGAATTAATGTGATGGTATAGTCCCTAAAATGGAATAAAAAAAAATAAAAAGAGTATGCCATAAAATAGATTGATTGATCCTGAAAAGTGTAGTGTGATATAGTGTGACACTTTTAAAAAAAAATTATTTTCATATGGACATCCTTTGTAATTCTGGAACATTCTGCTATATGCATCAACAAAGTACCATAAGGCAATACTTAGCATTTTGATTTTTTTTTTTTTTTTTACATTTTCCGACATACTGTAGTGTATGATTTTGTCAAACATTAAAAAAAAATAAATAAATTTGGGAACATTTTAAAACTGCATTACTTTTTCATAAATTTTCCATAAAAATGTTTTAGTACACAATAATTAAAAAAGTCATTTAAAGGATACCATAAACCTCCACGACATTTTTTAAAAGTGCAATACTATGACATAAAAAGTCACAATTAATTATACCATAAAAAAAGTTTAATCATTTGGAGAACACATGCCTTAAAATGTTGTAATATACTACGACATAAAAAAATCATATTATATGTATATCATGTCATGAAATTTATAATATAATGTACCATAAAATGTTACAGTATAGTATGCTATGAAAGAGTCATATTATAGTATACAAACAAAGGTGGTAGAATGCAACTGATATGAAAAAGTAAAAAGTAAAAAAGGTAATTATAATATCATAGTATGCTGTACAATAGCATTCATGGAATTGTTAATAATAAAAGAAATTGCTAATAGTTGAGTCAGTTTGATACATCCAAATTTTACTTATTTTTATCAAAGTTGTTTTTTTAATTTTTTTTATTTGCACATCCAGCATCCTATCTTTATTTACCTGTTGCTATTGTCAGTTATTATCTCTGGTATCTCACCTCCATCCACCATTATATTACTATGTACTGCAATCACATCTTATTGTTTTAGGGGTTGTCTGTTGTGGTTCTTCGTTCTAATGCATGTGTGTGTTTAATAAAAACAAATGTGGAAAAAAGCTGTGGAATAACTTGTAACTAGTATTAATGCTTCAGATCACTGATCTCCCCCAAAAAATTATATAT
>JAOWBC010001714.1:7585411-7597825 GCA_028566105.1 Hypoplectrus providencianus
ATTTTGTTTGTTATCTACAATTGAACGGGCTTGTGAGGACTTTTATTAAGTTTTATTTTAAGTGTAATATTTTCATTTCATTTTCAGGAAAAGCCCTGTAAAATAAAGGAATTAATGTCTGTATTTTTTTTCTCTTTTTTTTCAGTCCAATACTTTAATATACCACAATTTATCTTACAGTACAGATCAATAACACAACAAATATATGAAAACAATCTTTTTCACTGTTGGCACTGAGGGGGCAGGACTTTGACTTGATAAAAGAAAGCAAATTCTAGCGAATGCTGCCAGAGTGAGATTTACTCTGCCTGTCATTTCAACTAGTCCCGTTATGGTAATTATTCCAAGGTCTCCTAATTAATTGGTGAGCAACATTTTCCTGCCCATTATCGAACACCTGCCACCTGTACTGTGTCCAAAGCGTGTGTTCATGTGTGTTTCTCGCTGCCTGTGTGTTTGTCAGTCATGAACCTGGACCGCGTGGAGAACCAGGACCACGTGCGGCGCCGTTTCCCACGCTACCACACAACCCTCTTTCGCGGCCAGGCTCCGTGGGACCCCAACACCCATGTGATACTGCCCCCTGCTGCCCTGGTGCGGAAGGAGAAAGAGCGTAAGTGCAGACAAACAGAGAATTGAAAACTTCCGTGGCTGAAACTCAGAGAATACACTCACACTGATTTCTTTATTTCAGCCTCGGGCCCTCAGTACGCTGCTCCCGCCCCCGTCAGCATCTCTGCCAATCAGACAGCAGAACACACTGCAGCCAGACACACTGATTCAGTGCCAGAGCAACCCATCGTTATCCTGCTGATCTATCGCAGTCTGGGTGGCGCCCTCCCCCCCAAGTACCACGCAGACCGGCGCGGAGTGAGGTGGGAATCAGTCACAGCCACAGCCATAACAGTCTGATTACAGCCGCTCTCTGAGCCCTGAAGGAAACACTGGGTATAGAAATCAGGATAACCCATGTGTGCCTCATTCAGAAGCAATCAGTAAACACGAGTGCTTTTACAAAAAGGGCATCAAATCATTAGAAACACATTCTGCTCGGAATGCTTTTATATTCAGTTATGAACAATAAGTTGCTGAATGTTATTAAAAATGTAAACATAATATCAAATGCAACTATCAATCTGTTCTAAAATGTGATTTAAAAAAAAAAGCAGAAATCAAAATCAAACTTTCAATTCTTCAATTACATGAGACAAAAGATAATCAAATCTCACATTTAAGATTCTGGATTTAGAGATATATGGCATTTTTGCGGGATGAATACTTAAAAATGAATCGGCCCTTTCCCAGCAGACATTTGGACTTGTTGGTGTAGGAAAAGCGCAGATGAAAGGCCCCGTCTAAAACTATAAAAATACTTTTTCCAAAGATAATTTCCTCTATGATTTATTCTTTTGTCCACACACGCACAGAGATTAAGTTTTCTGGAAAATACTTTCTAAGTTGCTTATTTTTTTAAAAACCTAACTTGGTATCTATGTGGACATGTAAAACAAAGGCATTTGTGGCATTTCACTCATACCCATTGTTGCTTATTTTAATGAGCCCATGCAAGAAACAGTAACAACAATGGAAGACTGTTGGTGTTGCAAGGTGACAATGTCCTCACAATCTGTCCTGCACATGCACTGGGTGCACCAAAAGGTCAATCGGCCAGTTGCTTCAGCATGATTTCTGATTTCCCCTACCTGCCTTCAGTTTTTCTCTCAAGGCATCTTAGTCACTCTCTGCCCTCACCTCCTGTCTTTTCCCCCTCTGCGTCCCCTCATCTCATCCCACCTCTGGGCCTAATTACATGGTAACAAACTGCCCAGTTTCCATTACGTGCCAATAAACAGTCATTGCAGGCTTGTCTAGCCTACCAATCTTGTTCCTCTCTGCTCAGCTTCTTAAAACCAAACCAGGAGATCAAACTCCACTTTGTGTCTTATCTGGTAGCTGTACGGTAACTCTGCGCTCTGTCTTCCCCAGGCTTCCCAGACACCCGGTAATGAACTCCCCGGTGGTCAGCATCTCAGTCTACAACCAGACGTTTGTGGGCGGACACTTGGACCAGCCCATCATGCTGGAGTTCAAGCTGCTGGAGACATCCAATCGCAGCAAGCCGCTGTGCGTGCAGTGGAACCACAGCAGCCAGTGAGTGCACATTACAGCTAAACTTATATATTCCTACACACACATACTGTATGTAAGAGCTGAGAATTGTCACTGACCCTGTGGTGTAATATGATGCTTTACACTGTATTAATACTGTTAATAAATCTGAAATGCAGTGAATTTACACTCTCTTCATAGACAAAGAACATGTAGTTATAACAATATATATTTCTACATGTATATCATTTTAGTGCATTCTGGAGTCAGTTTTTGTTTACAATATATTTATGACGGTTGTATATTGTTTCTATATATCTGTATGCTACAGCAACAGAAACCTTCACAGAAGACTTAAGAAGTAAAAATACATTTATTGTTTTAGAAAACAACTTTTTAAAAAAAAATCATTTTAGCTTTGGTCTTGCTTGCCTTTAATATATCATATATCTTTATTATTAATATCTACTTTTATACTTTCTGGCAGTGGACTTATGGTGGCAACCCTTTTTCTACACATTAATCTCTGCAGATCTGCCTTAGGAAAAGCAGAAGTCTAGCCAAAAATAATAACAGAGGTTCAGGTGCTTGAAGGTGTCCAGGCGAGCCAGCAGGAACAATATTAGTGCCTGGAACTGTCTGATTTGCACAGAAAAGGAGCTGTTAATGCACTTAATTAAAACTATGTCTTCTTTCTGCTTTGATAAAGTTGTATACCTGGAAATATTGCTGTGAAATGAGCATTAAAAATGAAGCGAAACCACAGTAAAGTGACACCTGCTGTTCTCACCACAGAGAAGTAGAGGAGCTACTATGATTCATTTGTTCTGCATATAATATTAAATAGCAGCGTGTAGGTGTGTTACATTGGTCTCTTTGTGTCATTCTGTACATTACTCACGCTGTGTCTCTGCAGGTACGAGCTGGGCGGCTGCTGGACGGTGAGGGACTGTATGGTGGTGTACAGGAACACGTCTCATGTCCGCTGTCAGTGCCAGAGACTGGGCACCTTCGGCGTGCTGATGGACAGTTCCCAGAGAGAGGTTAGTTGTCTGTTAGCAGACATCTCCTTACATATAATTCATAAGCCTCTCTCTCTTATTATGAGCCGTGTCGTGGATTTATTATAGTACACTCCCTATGTGTGATCCCGCTGTGAAGACATACAGTTCATGTCCGTCTTACCAGCGTGTCGGTTTTCCTTCTTCTTCAGTCTCAGCTGGTAATTGCTGGATTTAGCCGGTGTAAAAGTTTGAAATCCCAGAGAATTAAACCCTGCCTGACATTCTGAAGGTTAAAGGAAGCCTCGTTACAGCTGTAGAAGATTTTCACGGTTTAATGCAAACCCCCTGCCCCTGGTACCCCTGCATACCAAGTAATGACGTGTCAGATCTGAAATCTCACGCCTTATGATGAATTTTGAACTTTTCTCTAATATATGCTAGTTAACAGTGAATTAAGCCCTGCAATAAGATGTTTATTTAGCATCATTAGGGCAGAGCAATGATGGTTAAGAGGAGTGTCCATTTCCATCCATATGCTATAGATCTGTCCAAATAAAGCTCAGGCAGTGTGTATGTGTACTGTCAGTGAATGCAGAAGCAGTGATGAATCAATTCATGCTTTCCAAACTCTGCTTCTTCCCCAAATATTAGATGGATTTGCACTTTCTTTCTTTCTTTTTCTCTTTCAAATGCTGTGTGTTTTTTGACAAAGGCATGAAATGACTGAATGGAGAGATCCCTTGCCTCCCTCCCAATCCAGTGGAAGCATTCAATATTTAGCATTACAAACCACACAGCATTCTGTGTAGTTAGACAACATTAACATTTCATGAATTTAAGATATTGATGTGTTAAATCTTAAATAACTTACTGGTTGGTGCAGCTTTGGTTTCTCCAAATTATTTACTTGCTTTTCTAATAATTTAGCATTTTGGGCATGATTATGGCCTGCAGAGAGGAAGGCAAACACTAGGCCAGACTAAAGTATTAGTGAAACTAACTGAAATGATTAATTTGCCTTATTTCACATCATAGTTTCAAACCTTTTTCTCAACCTCCCTCCTTCCCTCTCTTGTCCTGTGAGCAGCAGCTGGAGGGGGATCTGGAGACGCTGGCCCTGGTCACATACTCGTCCCTGTGCGTCTCCATGCTGGCCCTCCTCCTCACCGTGCTGGTGCTCTCCTGCCTCCGAGGCCTCAAGTCGAACACTAGAAGCATCCATTCAAACACAGCGGCGGCCAT
This sequence comes from Hypoplectrus providencianus, assembly GCA_028566105.1. Classification (NCBI taxonomy): domain Eukaryota; kingdom Metazoa; phylum Chordata; class Actinopteri; order Perciformes; family Serranidae; genus Hypoplectrus; species Hypoplectrus providencianus. The sequence continues at coordinate 7,589,767 of JAOWBC010001714.1, forward strand.
GTTTCTGTCAGAGCTGGTGTTTCTGCTCGGGGTCAATCAGACGGAGCAGCAGGTACGTTCCTGGCAGAGGGGGAATGGAACTAAGGAAGTTTGCCAAAGTTTTCTACAAAAGCACAACTTTGAGGTTCTCAAATTGAACCTCATAATAGTATATATGAAGTATTTCATGAGCAGAGATATTGATACCACTTCTTGCATAAATTGATAAATAATAATTTTCTGAGTGGGGCCATACAACATGATGAGTTCTTTTAATACTTTAAGTACATTATGATGCCTTTGTACTTTAACATACACAGGACTTTTACCTGTACTGGAGTATTTTTACACTGTGGTTGAGTACTTTTATCTAATTGAAGGATCTGAATACTTTTTATACCCCTGGTTTCTGATGACTTGTGTCTCTGCCGCTTTGCTTGCTCTGTAATATCATCCCTCCGGTTCCTATTTGCAGCTTTGTGAAAGCATCTAGCCTCAATATTGTCTCATTTTTTGCCACATCTTGTAGATTTAAAGGCATACTCACCTCCCATCACTTCACTTTGACTGACCTTACATCACGTTTCTCCTATCGGGCTCAATCCTTCCTCCATTCCTCCTCCTCTGTCTCTTGTTTCCTCCCTCTCTCCTCGTGACCACTCTCTCCTTCTGTTTTGTTACATCACCAATGTGTGTGTTTGCATGTGTGTTTAAAGAGAAGCGAGTCTTGTATGGAGAGCACTGCAAATATGTGCTCAGTCAGCATGAAATCCAATTAATTAAGCTGTATCCCCCCTCACAGCTGACTGTACGGCTCTTACAGTGGGACCGGTTACTTCTAGCTGAACAATATGTTCTCTAATTCATGTACATCATGCTTGGGAGAGCATGTTAGCGCTCGCAGCGGTAGTGTGTGTTTGTGTGCACACGTGTTTTTGCAGGCCTGTGCATACTTCAGTCTTTCTGTGTTTTTCGTGTGTAACTCTCAGTGTTTAGATTCTTTTGAGTGTGGGAGTGTGAAATTCATCGTCTGGCTGTATTCCTGCCAAGGCTGCTGCTATTTCCGTGCCGTCTCTGGCTGTGTCGTTAGGAGTTCGTGCTGAGCTTCTTTTAACCTCAAAATCTGGGATGTACAAGTCGTTAACCTAAAGCTGCAGAGTGCTTAGACGTAATAACACTTGAGTGAAGTGCAAAGCTGGTAATTTTTCAGCTATAGCAGCTTAACAAAGGTGCAATTTGGCTTTCCTGGTACAAACTGCAGTGGAAGAGTTAGTTCATTCATTCATCCATTAACCTCAACCTCTTATTTGAATTTGGATCGTTGGGAGTTTCACAGGGCAGACAACCCCTCAAGTTCTCATTCACTCCTACGGATGATTTAAAGTCACCAATTAAACCTAAGCTGCATGTCTTTGGACTGTGAGAGGAAGCTGGAGGACCTAGTGTAGAAGCAACACAGGGAGAACATGCGGACTAAATACCAAAGAGCCGAAAGCCGGAGTCAAACCCACGGCCCTCTTGCTGCAAAGCAGAGTAGTGGAGACACATTTTAAGTTCATCATTTTTAAGCCATCATGTCCAATTGCAATGCAAACACACTGGAACTTCACCCTTTTCAAATGTTATGGATATTACAGTGTACTTCCTGTTAGGAGATGCAAACATCTAAAAGGACCAAAGTTGATTAAAATTCACAAGAAGAAAATTTTTTCCACACCCTGAAGATTTTTGCTGGAGCAGACCTGATTTTTGTCCTTGCAACTTAAGCCAAACTAGGAGTTTGAGTGTTTAAGATGTAATCCTCCTTGTCTGCTGTTTATGTTAGTTAAGAACACACACAGAAATCACACCAGACTGTTTGTTGTCACTCCATTCACTTGCTATTCAAATCAGAGCTTTGAATGCTGGCTGTCAGTTGCCAGCAGCCATCTATTTAAACTCTGTGTTCAAGTTCTTACCTGTAGATGTTTTTTTTCCTCCTGACTAACAGCCCCACAGCTCTCTTAGAAGAAGGTGACTTGCACTTTCAGACATGATTTGCTGTAACGCAGAGAGCCACTTGTGTTTGAATGGCATCTTTCTTATCTGGTTAAACAAACAAAACAGACCGAAAGGCCCGGGAGTTCAGAGAAATCACTTCAGACATGCTTGAATGCAGCCCGAGGGGTAATTTCTCAGAAGCTTAAATGCTAATATTCTGCATTATTCATGGAGAAGTTCAGCAGCACTGCCAAATCAAACAGCAGCACTTAACTGACAAGAGAGATTTGGAAGTTTATCTCCAGCTCCTGACAAAAAGTACCAGGCTATATTCCTGATAATATGCAGTCTGCACTGTGGTGCTGGATGGACTTCAGATATGTTTTTATGCAGATTGCACCATTTTAGCACTGATGTGACATCTTCATGTGGCATCACCTTTGACAAGACAAAGTTTTCCATGTCAATGAATGCAGAAAGTGAAAAAAATATCCATGAACCAAACTGACATTTTATAAAAGTATCTCCTCAAATGTGTTGCTAACACATGAATGCTTTTTGCAGCAGCTTATTACTTCTGAAGCTGATGAAAGTTTGAAATTAAGGACTTACAATGACTGATTTTGATTATATGTGCTTCACCTGAGCTGAATATGAATTATACCTATTTCTGGCTGTTCTTACTATTATTATAAATATATTGTGTAAATACATTCAGACTCACCTGCGAGTGTATTTATACTATTCCTGCACCAGTGGTGCTAATGGTCGTACCCATAATTGCAGTTAAGAACGCACTCATGGGTGTTACTACCATAATTCAGCACATTAACAACATCCATTTACATTCGTATGACTTATTTTTGTGCATTTCCTGGAGACACGCTGTAGCACGCCGCCATAAACTCTGTTCATTAGCCGCGTTGGTAATTAAATCATGAATGCCTGTTACTTCACCGCTGACACCTGCTGTGCTGTAATAAAGACTTGTTGGATGCTTGCCAAGATGTCTGCTCTTCAGTTGTCACAAAATCAACACAAAGGATTGTCATTTTTATTTCTCACCATCTCTTCTTCCATTGTTTTTCCTTTTCTTTCTTTTTCCAACATCTCCCTCTTCCCTGTGCCTTCGTTGTTGCTTTAATGACTCTCTCTCTCTCTCTCCCTGTCCAGTTCCTGTGTACGGTGGTGGCTATTCTTCTTCATTACTTCTTCATGTCCACGTTTGCCTGGATGTTCGTTGAGGGCCTCCATATCTACCGCATGCAGACTGAGCAACGCAACATTAACTATGGTGCTATGAGGTTCTACTACGCCATCGGCTGGGGCGTGCCCGCCATTATCACAGGTAACCGGTTACATATCCACACACATGAAGATACACAAGATTCCTGTGATATTTGGCTGAAGCGTCCATGGTCTGTCTTACATGTGCACAGATACACACACCACACACTCACAATGAGCCTGGCTGTGTAGATAAGGCGTCCTATTGACACTTGTATTAAAAAAGGCGTCTGTGACATTTTAATGTAGAGATAGTCGAGCGCGCACACACACACACACACACACACACTCACACTCACATAAAGACCCAAGCAATTTCTTGCTTGACACATACAGTAAGCCAGTAATGTCTGTCCCCTTTTTTCTGTCCCGATCCTTCTTTAATACACACACACACACACACACACACACACATTTGCAGTTTCCATCCGGTGTCATACACACGTTTAACTCCTCACTATCTGTTTCTGTCAGTGTTACTCATACACAGAGAAAACACACCGACCGCAGTCTCACCTTTCCTCAAGTAGGGATCTATCTTCCACCAAACACAAACACACACACACACACACACACACACACACACACACATACATACACTTGCTGCATGTGTCTCTCCTCCAGCTCAGTGATGTTTAATCTGTCCATGTGTATCTCTTACCTTTGCAGTTCAATTTAAAAATTCCTTCTAAACATGGCTGTCAGACCCTTGACAGTTTTCCAAACAGATACATCTGAGACAGCTCCCATTTTCACCTACCTCCCTTGTTGTTATTTATAGTTATTATTATTTTCATTTTTTGGGAAGGTTTAGGTACCAAAGCTATTTCAGGAGGTTCAGGAAAAGATCACGTTTTGGTTTAAAATAAACGCTAGAAGATTTTCTGGATAATGTCTCCCATCCAGACAAAAATAAAATAAAGACTTCACAGTTCATGTCACGAATCTCCCAGCAACCTCACCCCGCACCAGGGGTGTGAATCACAGGTTTCACCTCAGTCCCATATTAGATTGATTACTTAGACAACAGTACTTTGTTTGCCAATATCATGAAGTGACATTGATCCAGTTCCATGAGTGGCGACTGATCAATATGAAATAATATCATATACCCACACTTTAACTCACATAAAAACGACTAAAATATGATCTTATATTCAAGATATTAAAAAAGAAAAAGAATCGCTTATTGTTTTTTAATACAAAGAGTAAAATAGACCTTCTCTTCACTATAAAGTGCTACATTGCATTTAAGTGTAAATGTTTTTTATAGGTTATCTTAAAGTGCCTGTTATGATCCTTCTGTTGTGGATATAGACCAAGATCACAAGACAAAATAAAAGCATTTATTAAAGACGGCATTGATGTGTTCGGCAAATCTCTTTGCAAACTGTTTCCACTGCGTCGATGCTGTTTTCATCATTATCTAGGATATAGCCTAGCATAAAAAACATTAATACCTAGCATGAATTATAATGTGTCCGGTTATGTTAAAAAGTGCAGACAGGCCTTTATGCTCTCTGCAGGCTGGAACCCCTCACAGACAGATTTGGAGCTAGATAGCAGATCCCAATCAGAGTGTTTAAACATTTAGTCAGAGGTTTGTTGGATAATTTAATTATAATCTGTAAATGCCTCCTCAGTGAAATTAGCTTCCTCCTGTCTGTCTTCATAGGTAAATGATTGTTCTGAGCTAATACTGCCTGTGTGTTTTAATGCGTGTGTTTGTGTTGTTTGAAACACTATCTTGAGTTTCGTGCTATCTTCAAGAAGCAGCTCTCTTCCTTTGTAATCTCAGTGGCACTCGCATGGTTATATAAAGGATTAATAATGATAATTTAAAAAAATGCTTCTGGCCTTTCCTGCCGCTGTCATTCAGATAATCACATGCTGTCCCATCCTGTCCTGCCTCTGTCTTCCTGTGTGATCTGACTGTCTGTCTCCCACCTGCAGGCCTGGCGGTGGGCCTGGACCCAGAGGGCTACGGGAACCCAGACTTCTGCTGGATCTCCATCTACGACAAACTTATCTGGAGCTTTGCTGGTCCTATAGGCATCGTCATTCTGGTAACTCTCTCCGTCTGTCTGGGAAACTGCAGTTAGTGCAGATGAGCTTAACCCTTTGTGTAACCTCTGTTTGTGCTGTGAATTGTTAGATAGGAACCTCTCTAGGAAAAGAAATGGTCAATCAGATCACAAGTCGTAAGGAGACAAGCTCTACCATCATTATAATTGCTTCACACATAAAGTGAACACCTTTCGCTTCACAACTTCATTGTGACTTCTTTGAGCTTTTATAATGCTTATAATTCATTTCTTTGTAGTCAGTAATTACTCATTTACACACTTCTGTAATCTTTATTCATGCCTGTATTCATTTCCTCTTTTTTCAACCTTTTGTTGCGTCTTTGCTTCCTTTTTCCTTCATTCTTGGAGCAGAAGGCCAGAATTATCAGAAATTTATAGACTCCAATAAATGCACCTTTTTCTCTCGTGTATGACTATTTTATCCACATTGATTTTGTTTCATCTGTTTATCCTCATCCCTGATATTGCTAACGGCAGTATTAGATTAGAAGAAATGCATTAAAAACGCTGCCTGACCGTTTGTATTGATTTCTCTCTACCCAGATGAACGGTGGGATTTTCATGATTGTAGCCAAGATGTCCTGCAATCCCTCTCAGAAGGAGACCAAGAAGCTCCCTGTCATGTAAGTGCCCACACACCATGGTTCAGTGACTCTGCTACCTTTCAAAAAGAGACGCTGTTGGTTGGTTTTCATCATGGCATTTTATCCAGCTCCCAGTCTCATTACTGTGCTAGTCATGTTTTGGGGGAAAAAAAACAAGATTTTCTTTATTTCTGGCTTCAGAGGGCACAGAATAAAGATGGTTTGGACTCACAGTGCTGCTTTTATATTTTAATTATTGCTTTAATTTCATATTCACACTGAAAAATAACAAGAAATGCTTTGTATTCCTGTGTATTAACTTTTGTTTGTGCCACGTGAGTGTCACAAAACCGCTCAGTATTTCTAAAATGGTTGTGACAGGGAACACACTGTGTTTCTAACAGTCAATGTTGATTTGATAGACAATAATCATGTCAGGTCTCTGTTATTGATCAGATCATATGTACACAAGGAAATCAATCAAGCACTTATGATGTCCCTCTGCCTCGCTCCCCTGTCTGTCTCAGTAATCCGCTCTCTCTCATGCGGTTTTTAAAAACTGCCAGCCCAGGTGCATTTTTTGGCATATCCAGGTTGTATCCACATTTCACAAATTCTGGACAGCAAAACAACTCATGCAGAAGCATCTAGGACACATTTACAGATGTGTCTCAGATGCAATGCTCTGGCTGCAAAAATGGTATTTCTGACTTTTCCATTAGTCACAACTCAACACACAGCTGATGAGATCAGAGTGATGGAAGTGCCGACTAAAATCCATGCTGCTACTAGCTCGGTCCCATGGGGGACAACAAGGAGGAGAAGAAAAGTCTGTGGACAGATGCCAGAATAAATTTTGTGCACTGCTGTTTGACAGCATGTTTGTCTGGAGGGCAAAATGATCTAATGGTCACACACTGGAAAGCTGCGTCACCAACATAACTGTTTCTGATGTTGTTACCACAGTAACCTCTGAACATAGGTTAGTCATGTCGGGACACACAAATCTGATCTGAACAAATAACAGTGTGGAAATAGCAGTGTGATTGTATTTTAATTTTTTCATGACATCAGCTGAGAAATGCTCAGTGCAAAAATAGGTAAATCACACTGTCCTAATATCAGAGTGGTACAAGTAAACCCATCCACACCTAACCATGCCATGATCCATATTGTACGTGCAGAGATGTTATCCTTCCTGCAGGCGGGTGAAGATGTTTATTTTTTATTATGTTATATAAGCCAACAGTCTTTTATTACTGCATTTCTCATGTGACCTTCTCGCCCACTGACCTCTGTGTTTCTCTCTGCAGCGCTACTATCCGTAATGCCTTCATGCTGCTGCTGGTGGCCACCTCCACCTGGCTGTGTGGTCTGATGGCCGTGAACAACAGCATCCTTGCTTTCTACTACATATTTGATGTCCTATGCCTAGTGCAGGTACGGACGCAGTGTGTTTACTCTGGCACTGATTCAACTCCATCCAATTCATTACATCTGTTTTTATATACAGTATGTCAAGATTACTATTAGAATATAAAGATGTGTCTTTTTTTGCAGCCTGTGGCTTTTACCATGAATAGATATTGTCTTATTAGGAAAGTGCATGTGTTAGGAAAGCAGATGGAGCAGACTCTGTGTCTCAGGTGTAGTTGTCATACATTTTCTTGCCATAGTTGTTAAGAAACCTGATTTGAGAAGCAGATAAAAGTAAGCACTTTAGCTTGCCGATATAAATTGGACCCACCATGTAGCTAGTCATTCATTCTGTTGCATGAAAGATAAATCTGGAGCTTCTTGTCCATTGCATTAAGCTCCGTCAGTAAAATGTAAAATGTGCCTTCAACAACAACTCTCCTCTGTCCTCTCCCCTGACATCAATACCCAAAACTGTGTTTCTCCCCCTCTCTCTCCCAGGGTCTGTCGGTGATGCTGGTCTTCACTGTGTTTAACTCGGAGGTGAAGGAAGCCTGGAGTGTAGCCTGTTTGGGTAAGAAGAGCCCTGGAGAAGACCCACCCAGACCACCACAGAACACTGTGAGTTACTCACACATACTGTCTCCAAGTGCCTATTTGTACTGCTGTAGTTCTTGTCTGCTGGTGTCTTTGTCTGAATAGACTTTACAATGCAGTAATATATAT
>JAOWBC010001714.1:7602305-7615677 GCA_028566105.1 Hypoplectrus providencianus
CTCTGAGAGTCACTGTTGGTGTCTTTGTGGACCGCTGATGTCAGTCCTGTCTGTCTTTGTGTGTGCATGTACAGTACATACTATATATGTGTGTGTATGCTCTATTTTTAATCAGTGTGTGTGTGTGTGTGTCCTCACTTTTCTTCTCTTCTCCCTGTCAGAGAAAATCTTTTGGCTCGTCAGACTCTGGAACAAAACATCGTCCACACGGGAGCGACCGACCTGGATGTGGCCATGTTTCACAGAGACGGAGGTGAACAAACCAAAGACGACCATGGACACACACACACACACACACACACACACACACAGGCACACCCTAATGAGCAGCAGTGACACACTCCATTATTTCACCACAGTTTTTATCTTTCCCTTTCCTTTTTCATCGCTCTCGCTCTCAGCGCAATATAAATTTCATTAAAGATTAATGCTGTGTTCCAGTCAAAGTGGGAGGTCGGAATATCCGAGTTAAAATTTCCAGCTTCCGACCGCAAAGCATTCCAAGTGCACAACGGGATGCATTAACAAGAAGACATGGCCGACTGTGACAAACTGATGTTTTCTGGGAAGTGTACACACTAATGAACTCCCAGCAGTTTAGCCTCTTTGCATATATAAACAAAACAGCAGAGGGAAATGATACACAAGTGTACAGTGCCACATTAAATTTTATTTGACTACACTTTGTACTTGGACATATTTGCAGAGCAGATGTGACTATATAGTAGTGTATATTTACAAATTAAACACGAATAAATCTATAATATAAGTAAATATACTTTAGGAAACACCTAATAAAAAAAAACTGTGTAAAAATGCTATTTATTCCTCATTTTTAGTTCTTTCCTCTCTCCCTCCTTCTTCTTCTCCCAGGTGAGGATTCAGACTCAGACTCAGACCTCTCCATGGAGGAGGAGCGCAGTCTCTCCATCCCTTCCTCAGAAAGCGAGGACAACGTTCGCCTCCGTGGGCGCATCCAGCGGCGCTTCAAGCGCTCCAATCACGGTGAGCGTCTGCTCACTGAGCCCGCCCACAATGGCACCAAAGGTAGGCGGGCGCTTTAGTCCTTTTTCAAATGATTTTTTTTTTTTTTGCCTTTTTTTAAATTTGGTTTTGCTTTCAGGCTTTTCTTCTAATAGGTAAAAAGCAGATGATGTTTAAGTCTTGCTCAGACACAAAAGTATGATGGAACAGACAGACAGACAGAGGCCTGTCAGCGAGCATAATAATACAAGTCTCAGCTGTAGAAAGTTCATTCATTTATCTCAGATATGCAGAAACATAAAAACAACAAGAATCATTCATCAATACCTGCTTTCCTCAGGTACACATGAAAACATATCATGCATAAAATATGAGCTCATGCACTTTAAAGTATGTGATATAAATGCCATGCATGTATATTTCTTTGTGAAAGGTTTCACTGCGAGAAAAGGCCAGACGTGTGCATCTAAGAATCCATATAAGTAATCAATTCTAAGCTTAATAAGCCATCTGGATCACATGACCTCTGTTCAGGGTAAAACACAGAGCGGAGCTGTCAGATGAATGTAGGAGGACAGGATCCAGATGGCCAGTACAGTCTGATCAATTCATCAGCAGGGCCAGAGCAGAGCAGAGAGATGTGGGCTTTTTCCTGAAAGGTCACAGTTTGAAGATGGTGGTCTATTTGTTGTGACAAAGCACTAAACCCCTCATCGATCCAGTCCACTGGCCAGTGGAGGGACTGTGCAAGGAATGTGCACAAGTGAGTGTCAAATGGGCAGACACAGAACAGAAACAAATTGATTTTTTTAACCTTTTGTTGTTAAAAAACAGAGAATAAAAAAGACCCTCCTGTTCTCTAACAATTAGGACAATATGTGGCTGTCAAAATACATTGTAAGCGCTTCACATTGATGGTGCAACATTGTCGTGTGTTTTGTAGTTGCAGTCATTTTGATAATGGATTCATTTTCACTTCATTTTTTAAGGAAGAACATCGCTGTAAATTGAATATTTGAGGGTTGAAAAGAAACAATGTCACTGTCACTGGCTCAGGGAAGTCATATTATTTAAAGACTTTAATGATTGACTATGACTTTTAATAAAAGTGGACAGAGTAATTAGACGGTGGAAGGAATTCCTTGTTGCAGCAATGATGAAACATCATGTGGGCGACTTAACACTTTAGAGCTCAACATGACACTGATTGGCTTGAGGAGTTGGTGTCATCACACAACAATCTGGAGAAAGACGGTGATGAACTTCACCATTGCGGAGAAAGACAACTGTAGGTGCATGAATCTGCCTGGGTAATTTTCTCTTGTCAGATATATTCTCTACCAGTATGTCCTCTTTAATTAGCCCTGGCTGTTATTTCATAATGAACATATGCTATTTGTCTGCTGACACCTGCTATTTGATACAGACATCTGTTTTGTGTTCATTAGAATGTGGGAGAGAAAAAAAGCACAATTCCTGATTAAAAAGACAAATATGAGGCTGGAGAATATAACAGCAGCTTTTTATAACTGGTTTTTAAAAAGAAGTTATGAGTTAATAACCGATGCAAAACATGTTGATTTTTTTTTCAGCCAGCAGATTTAATGAGTAAAGTGTTTGCTCTTTTTGTGTTGCAGATCTGGATGGGAATGACCTTCTGTCCTACTGGCCGGCTCTGGAGGAGTGTGAGACTCACAGCCTTCAGAAGTGGGGCTCAGAGCGCCCCCTGGGGGGAGATTACAGCAAGGACGCTGCCAACAACAACCAGCCTGACGCAGCGCTGACCAGTGGGGACGAGAACGGCCTCACCCAGCCACACAGGCACCGCAAGGGTGAGAGGGACACTCAAACATGCAGCTAGGGACACAGTGACATTTTGGATTTTCTCATCTTTGGTCTGCCTGTCCTGCATAAAAGCATTGCTCATAAATTTGATGTTAACACAGGAGCATCAGGATGCATTGTGTGCAAAATCTGAAACTATTTATGTAGGAATGAATAACAGACTTGCACCTGTAAGAAGATGTTTTTGCATCTTTGATCAGTTTTTTTGGCCCCACCTGCTAGGACATCAGTCTGTTCTCTTAAGCTATAAATATGTTACCATCTTCATCTTATTTTGAAATAAACAAAAATCTCTGGACCTCCTGTCACACTGATGACTCCAGGCTTGGACACAGAGCATTTTGCCAAGAGCAAAATGGAGGAGATGTCAGCTGTGTGAGCTGAATCAGCACAGCATCATTTAAAACACAGCTCAATCCCTGAGACATGCTCTTCTGTTACACATTTTAATTATATCACTACCCACTCCATGTGACCGGGCAGAGTAAAATCACATGATGTGAAGAACATTGCATTTAATCCAGTTGTGTATATTTTACTTCCAATTTACAGTTTAACAGGTTTAACAGTTACCATACTTTTAATGTTGTCGTAATTTGCAAAAAATAGCGTGCTACTTTGTTGCTTGTCATAGTCAACATACCATTGTTTACACATTGACTACTTCCTGAGAAAGCCATGCATTTTTTACCCACAAAGCCCACTAGAAAGGTGGGATCAGCTGAATGGCCTCTGTGCCTGCAAAATGAATTAAACAACGCGGTGACGTCTGTAGCTTCAGCAGATATCTAAATGTGGTCTTAAAAGCACGAGTGACACATTTATATGTACCGGACAGCATGTGTACTCAGAATACATGTATATAAAACCAGCACATGCACACACACACCCAAAAGGGCATCGCACATGCAAAGAAACACTGAGCGTGAGTGATTAAGAACTGCAGGCAAAGCTGGAAATCACTCATGTTGCCTGGAAACATGGCTGACATTTAACCTATTCACAGGCAGCACATGAATACACTCTCCAGGATGTCTTTCTCTTATCCTTCCTCCCTAATCACACAGCTTATGGCAGACTTGTATCACTCTACACTTGTTACTCTGTCTTCCCTCTAATGCAGTCTCATATTTATTTTCTTGTCTCAGGTATCCTGAAGAACCGCCTCGGCTGTCCCCCAGCCCTCCAGGGTCTTTCCACCATGGGCCGGGTCCCCAGTGAGCTCAACTGGTACCGCACATCTACTCTGGGTCACCGGGGTGTTCCTGCAGCCTCGTACGGCCGCATGTACTCAGCCACGGCTGGTGCCGGCGGAGGCTCTGGCTCTCTCTCTCAACCTGCGTCCCGCTACTCCTCCAGGGAACACCTGGACTCGCTGTCACGGCGGCAGCTGTCCAGGGATCCACTCGGGAGGCAGACAGTAGGGGGGTCGAGGGACCGACTGGACTCCCGGGGTTCCAGGGACAACCTGGATCTGTTACCCAGGAGGAGAGAGCTGGGGCTGGGGCAGGGAGCAGGGCTAGCAGGTCTGGGGCTGGATCACCCACGGGTCTCGTCATCCAGGGAGAACTTGACTGGATCTAGGGACAGGCTGGACAACCACCACACAGGTAGCGTCCACGCCTCCAGGGAGGACTTGAGTGGCAATGGGGGAGCGGTCGGAGCAGGAATGGAGGGATACCTCAGCGGATCCAGGTCGCACCTGAACTCGCTGACTCGGCGACATGCCTCGTCCCGGGAGCACCTCGGGGGGGCGCTGATGAGCAGCAGGTCGAGGGAGCAGCTGGAGACCAACGGAGGCGGAGCGCAGGCTCAGCCCTGTCGGGAGTGGCTCCGCACCCTGCCTCCCCGCCAGCCCTCGCACCCCGACCAGCCCCCCTCCTCCTCCCCGCCTCCCCCGATCTCTGAGGAGCCCCAGCAGGAGCAGGGCCCATCTCATGCCAGAGGACGACTGGACTCCGCTCCTCCATGTAGGTACCAGGTCGCAGGTTTGAACCCAAACCCTCTGGCTCGCCAGCCGTCCAGTGAACACCTTGACATTCTGTCCTCCATCCTGGCATCCTTCAATAGTTCCGTCCTCACTCCTCCCCCCGCCGCCTCTAACCCCGGGCCGAATGGCTCCGCCCACGGACCCTCTCCATCCCCGCCCCAATCAGCCACCTCCCACAGCATATCAGAAGTCTCCCCCGACTCCGAGTAAGTCCATCCCTGCTAATAAATCTACCTCAGCTAACCCTCCCATCCTTCCCTCTTTAAGCTTATATCCCCTGCTCTGTCTTTAAAGGCTTTGGGCATGAAACTACAAAAAATGTGGACACACAAGTTATGTCATATTTGACAAAATTAAAACATTTTTCTCAATATAAAATAAGCATAAATTCTTGCATAGTAATTCTTCAACATCTGACTGTTATTGATCCTCTGTAAACACTTTAACTCACCTGCATCTCTTCACTTCTTTTCACCAACTATCTTCCTTCCTCTTCCTCTCAGCTCCATGTGGATCATGTCCACACTTCTCTCTTACTGTCCCTTTCCCGTCTTTTATCTCAACCTTCCTCGGCTCGCTCTGTTCCACCTCCTCCTATCCAGCCTCTGCACCTTCTCTTCCCTCCTGTCTTTTTAGTCCTGTGTCCCTCTTCTCTATTTGTCCATTTGCCTCCAACAGCTCGTTTCCATTCTGCTGCTGCATTTACTGTATGTGTCATCATTGTGTGGAAGTGAAATTACAGCGAGCAGAAGGCCTTCTGGGGAATCGTATCGCTGACTCTGTCTCTTTTCTTCCTCTCAGAGCCAACAGAAGTGAAGGACAGTCTTGATGACAGCCTCCATATCCCTTTATGCATTGCGACAGTGCTCGGAAAACCAGGGACAAGTTCAAAGGTCACGGATGGTCCTGAACCCCTGGGGCACCCTGGGACATCGAAGGACTAGAAACAAATTTGGGACAGAGTTGGAAATAAAGTAAGACAGACAGAGAGCGTCCCTGGGGATAAAATAAGGCCTGTGGGCGCTTTGAACTGTATTACTGAAGTTTTTCAAGTCCCACAACGTACAATGACCTATGACGTGTCTTTGGACGATGAGTCAACCACCTCTACTACCTACAAACTGTTAAAGACAAACACGAACTCCTCAGATTTCAAACGCAAAAGTCAGCTTGATCCAGACAACATCCGTCTAAAAGAAGAAAAAAAAAGACTGTAAATAACATTTTTATACATTTTGTATCTTTTTCATTGGAGATGAAGAAGAAATCTCTTGTGATGTTTTTTTTTTTTTTTTTTTAAATGATTGTGTCCGTGTGAGGTTGTGAGTGAGGTCGGTGCGAGTGCAGTCTTGTCCGTCGCTGAGGGAGACATTTCCCCTGACAAAGAAAAAAAATCCCCAAATTTTCTCCCTGAAAATAAGTTTTCCTCAGAAACTCTTCCTCATCAACTCTGTGTATAGCGACAGGGGTCCGGCAATAGTATCTGATGAGATTATCGAAAAAACCATGGCGTGTGGTTGGAGGGAAAATATCAAAGTGGCGAGAAGTGATTGTAAATAGAGGAAGGGATTATTATAAGAGAAGAGATTTGATGGGAGGTGATTGTGAAGAGAGAGATGGTCAATGTTAAGCTAAACACGAAGGTTCAGAGTTCAGCTGGTAAAAGTCAGTCAGCTCTTTCAGGAGATTGTGCTGTTTTTGTGATCCACTGTATATGAATGTGACCTTGTCATCTGTCTGTGTATCTTTGTGCCTGGTGCTGTCTGAACCAGACCATATCAGTCAAATGATATTCCTGGCAGGCGAAGGTAGACGTCTGTCTGCGTTCCTCTGTGTGAGGCTTTTCCAACCATTTAAAGACCCTCAAAGTATTTTCCTCTTTGATGCATCACGACTCAACCTGCCTCAAGAGACGCCACAGGAGCGGCCGCATCTCTCCTGCGGCATCCAGGAAACTCGCTTATAAAAGCTTCTCACGCAAGAAGTTCTGTGCAAATCCAAGCCAAAGGGACAACAGCTTCAAATCAGTATAAAAGATACTCGTTCTCCACTTTTATGTGATGAAAATGACTTGTGCCGAGAGTGAACGCTCTAGATGTGTTTCAGTTTTGTTGTAATCTTTTTTTTTTTTAAATCTTTTTTTTTATAAACATGATTGTGCCATCTATATAGATTTTTTTTGCTTTTATAACGAGGCCCAAGATCTGAGCTTCAACATAACCCAGTGTGGCTGCCATTTTATTTGGCTGCATACAGTCTAAGCGAGGGGTTTTTGATTTGGCATGTAGGAGGAGAGCGGATCAGAGGGAAGACATTATGAGTCACTTCTCAGTGTGCCCAGACGTGCTTCCTGTGATATTTGTTTGGAGACATGAAAGCAGATAAGCAGCACATATCCAGCACGGTTTCCACCAGAATATATTAGCTCATGTCTGTAGCACATGCCAGATATTTTGCTTGCTCGGCTGAAAAGTCACTGGGAAAAGAATTCAGAATATGCTTAATATATCTACAAAACAGGCTCCAAAACCCACATTAATGAAGAGGTTCACACCAGAACATATTAATATTCTCTTTTTATTAGACCACTGTGCAAAGATGAGGTCTTTTGCAAAGATCTGGCGTAGCTTCTGGAGAGGAGAGGAGGGGAGATGTCAATTGTGTCAGCGCTAAAAGCCTCTAAGTGGTTTTGAGATGCAGGTCTTTCCATCAGCAGCAGGCTCCTTTCTCACAGCTGCAGGAGCGAGCCAGTTCAGTCTTTAAGGTAGCAACACACAGGGATTTTTTTTTTTTTTTTTTTTAGAAATGGTGACTGGCATCTTTCAGAGGGATTAAGGTTAAGGTTTCTGTTTTGCCAAAACGTAGTGTCCTCAGGCAGGGAGCACTGTGACAGTCACACAATGCCTGTAGTAACACTAGAGAGCAGCAGAGGAAGGCTAAAATAGAGCACAGTGAGAGTACGAATAAATCATGAGGTACAAAAGGTTGGAACAAATTGGGTCAGGAACGGTGACTGTGTTCGAATGCAACTGCAGGGAGGAGGGCGTGGACGTTACTCATGGCAGAGAGGGGGAAAACATGGAAAGGCAGATAGTGGAAATAAACACACACACACACACATCTCACAAATGCATATCTCCCTTTTCTGACCGCTGCTCTGTCATCCAAACATCCCCAAAAGGTGAAAAGTGAACATGTTTGTTTCAGAAGTATTGCCAAAAATGCTATTGCAGAGGAACACTGGTATATTAAAGGGATAGCCCCTCCCAAAAAGAAAAACAATGTGACTTTAATTCCTACCGTCTTTTCATTAACTGATGTTTTGTTATTTATCCGACAGTATCTTTAAAATGTACAGACATGAGATTTATTTTATTTATCAATCATTGTATTGATTACTTATGTTGCCTATTTGTATGTTAAAGACTTATGTGTGCCCATGTTTCCTTTTTTTTCCCTTTTTTCATGGTGCAAGTCTCTCACAGCAACAATTTCGCAGTTGGAGGACAAGACGAGGTGGGAATGTGAAGATAAAAATGTCTCTGTTTACAATGGGATGCAGGATGATTTGCTTTTCAGCAATTAATTTGTTGTTCCTATCTTCATTCTTGGGGGTATAATGTGGAAAAATTTGACCAACAGACTTGAATTTCAATCCTATATATGTGCATTTATCCTCCCCTGACAGAATGTCGACATATCTAAACATATCTAAACAAACAGCTGCATTCTGGGTGTAAATAGTGCAGATTTTATCCCAAATCAAACCTCCCCATTCGCAGTTTCCAGATCCAAGGCTGAAGCGCCCTGTGCAAAAAAAAAAAAAAAAATCAGATCATTAAGTGGTGATGTACATGCTTTTATGCACAGCTTTCAGTCACAGTGAACAACATGAAACTCCAGCTCCAGAATAATGTGGTTCAGACCAAGAGGAGCCACACTAGTGAGGAGACACAAAAAGAGACAGTTGAGACTAAATTAAACAAGAAAAAAAGTGGGGAAGTGATAGAAGGAAAGACACGGAGAGAGATAGTTTGGGAAAAGAGGAGGGAGGAGGGATGAGAGATTGTCGTTGTTAGCTTGTGTGTTCATTATGGGATGCCTTCTATCCCGCCGTCGGCAAGGGGACGGCGGCATGGAAACAGCTGTTCCCCTGTTACCGCGGAAACAAGAGAAATGTTGGACATTAAAAAAATGACTTATTCCTACACGGGTGTGTGTGTGTGTGTTTATTCTGTGTGTGCTGTTTTATATTCATGAGAAGAGACATTTTCAGGTGCGAAAAACTGAGCAGAGGAAACAACCTGACAGAGGGACGTGTTTTTCTGGAAGGCTCTCCTCCCGACTTGTTTTGAGCCTCGAAGAATCCTGTCACATTCAGAGGCGTCAGAGATGTTCAGCTGCCACCTTGATTCCCAGGAAAAACAGAAGCAGCTGAGGCAGAATATAACCAGAACTGGAAAAAAAAAAAAAAAACTCACATTCAGACCTGTAGGGGCTGAAACAAAAACTGATCAATGCTCTGGTTAGAAAGTATGACTCAGTCCCAGCAGGTCAAAGGTCTGCTTAACACATATTGATGGGTGTGAAATTAAAAGGGATGTGTGGTTAATTTACTTTTTTCCTCCAAGAGTGGATAAAAGGATCAATACCAATCTTGTCTCAGTGTTGAAGCCAGGAAGCAATTAGCTTATCTTAGTTTAGCAGTGCAGGAAACAGATTCCAATCCTTAAAAGAACTCATTCAAGATTTAAGCCACTATAAGTAAGAATTCTGCATTCGAAACTTACTTAAGTAAAGGTTAAAAAGTACCAAAATGTACAAAGCCAAATGTGAAAGTATGCGTTATGCAGAATGGATCCACTCAGAATGTTATATATATTCCAAATATGTTAATAATATTATTGGAATATTTGTATTGACATGTTTATGATAGCTGCTTTTCTCAAGGTAGGGATCATATCAGCTATTTGATGTACTGTTGGTGTCATGTAACAAAACATGTCTAATCTCTTTAAATTGTCAGCTTGATGTAAAAAGTGCAATGTTTATCTCAAACTGTGGTGGAGCACGAGTCTAAAGATTCACATAATGGAAATACTCAAATAACTCAAAAGTGAACTTAAATACAGTCCTTGGGGGAATGTCATATTCAGCCACTGGTAGTTAGTTAAGCAGTTACTGATCTTTTGACTTGATTGGAACAAACCAGCACGCTGTCACTGCAGAAATGCAAATTTATTTACAAAGCGAAGAGTAACATTTCAGCATATGTACACGTTAACATGCAAAAGAAGCTATACAAGTAAACTTGTGATAAGATTGTCTAATTAGGAATGTGACTCCATTCCTACTTCTGCAGATGAAATCTCAATACATTCATAAAAATGATGTTCTCTTTATTATAAGGCTACTTTAACAGACACTACCAACCTTAAACATCGATGAACATCTTATCATTCTGAATACTGAAGACACGCTGTGATCAATGACAGCTCAAATTGAACAGGATCACTTTGATATAGAGCTCAACTCTTCTTTTATACAACATGTGCAAAGGGTTTATGTTTCATAGCATTTCCATGTTCTTCTACAGCTCTGTTAGTACCTCTTCTCTTACTTGTGTTGCTCTTTAATCAAGTTTTTTAACGCTTTAAAGCTGTTTTAGATAAAAAGGTGGTTATTGTGACAATATGGAATCGTGTTACTAGCCTACAAAAAGGCGACCTTTGTACTTTTACGTTTTAGTAGTCAGTCACTCAAAAAATCATACTTGTGCTTGTAAGTAACAGTACCTCTAGAGTAGCATGTTTTCATGTACATTTCCACACTGCAGTCCACCTCAAAAGAAGTCATACTCATGTAGCAGGAAGAGTAATTCCCCATTTGTGTAAGAACAGCTCATTCAAAGCAACTGAAAGTCCTCATTTTGCTTTAAAATATAAAACAATGTACAAAAATAGTGACAGCTCTATGGCATTTAGACAATCAATACAAGAATGAAACAAGCACTATTAAAAACTCATCAGCTAAGACAGTTCATCCTGTCGGATTAGATGTTTTCTCCTCTTCGTCCCCGCTGCTTGAGGAGGATGGCGGCACGTCCTCGCCCATCCTCTTTAGCTTGGCTTTGTAGTAAGCCTTCTTCATCCTGAAGGCTTTCTCCTTCTGCCGGACTGCTTTCCTCTTCTCCCTCACCAGCTCCTGCTCCCACGCCAGCACCTTCATCCTGTTCTCCCACTCCAGGATCTTCATCTGCTGCTGCTGCTCCAGAGCTTCTGCCCTCTGCTGGTGCTCCAGCCTCGACAGGTCTACGGAGTCCGGCTCGCTCGGGCGGCGGGTCACCTCCTCCGCCTCGCTGCCCGTCTGGTGGTGACGCTGGTTGATGACACGAGAGGTGCCTGCGAGGTCAGAGTTCAAAAGGTCAGTGAGGTGTACGTGGACTGCATTGTTCCAGTAGTTATTACATGACACCTCAATTGCTCTTGTTTACTTCAGTATATTGTAAATGCTGACTAATTAGGAAAAGGTCAAAAGGTCAGCAGACAAGATCTCATAATTTTGACAAAATTCAGGCCAGTGCTATCATGTGCCCTTACAGTAAACAAATTGTTAATCTAAGCTCTTTTTTCCTTTTTGCAATTAAGCTTCTGAACACAAACATACTGATTTTAAGTAACCATAAATTCAAAGTCATTCCTCCCACTGGTTTCATTCAATTTTCAAAGGTTTTTACTTTTATTATGGTTCTTATTGCAACTTGTCCCTCCTACTGTCCCATGCCCCCAGTATGTTTCCTTTTACTTATTAATTGACTTCATTTATTGGTTGTCTGTTGTATGGACTGGGAAGGATCAAGAAGATCTCAGATTCTGATTCTAAATTCAGAGTAATTTTCCTATGTAATGTGTAAGACAGACAGACACTACCAGTATCTACACCACTACACTATCTAGAACTTTTTATAAATCCGAATGTACTTCTGAGTTAGTCAGAAGATGTTTGAATAATGGAAAATGGGCCAAGACTTCCTCTTAATCATTGTTTATAGTTCAATTTTACCAAAATATCTAAAAAAAAAAAGATATCTGCATGTGAATCCAGATTAACTTTAATTAATGTTTTTGCCTCTTTTGCTCTAGACAGACTGTCTACCTGCATTTATCCAAAGACCACATTTACATGATTAGTCAGTAATTGTTGTGTAGTATTTCTAGTGTTCAAGGAACAACTGGGAGCAACTGCTATCTAAATATAAGAAGGATGAACAAGCAGTCCTTATTATTTTTATTTTATTGTAATGTAAACGCTGTAAGTCCTGTGTCTGTGCAATTATTTCTACCAGAAATTTACTACTAATAGATGATTGTAAATTGATTTAAACACATAAAATTCCAGTTGGACTTTCATCAAATCTGATGACGACTGAAACATTTTCAATTTAAATCCTATTTATTTGATATGACTTTAGTGTAACTGTACAGAGCACAAGTACTAAGGCAACACATTAAATGACATTACTTCCTCCCCATCCTCTGTCATGGTAACCTAAACAACAATCCCATTAAGCTAAAGGTAATCCCTCACTGCTGTTACATGACAGTTTCTTAATTAGCAGTAGCGGCTATACTGGAAGATCCCATGTAAACATTTTCTCTTCAAAGGTCATGATTATTTGCCAACAGAAAGTTCACTGAGCAGGTGTCTCTAGGCAACAAATACTGTGGCAGCTTGCAGAACTGTATCTGCGTACCTGGTGCTGTGAAATAGGCAGCAGGGAATGTCACATCGTGCAGCTCTGCATTGTGGGAGGTGGAGTTTGTAGTGGGACTATGGTGCAGATCAGACCAGTCACTGCCTGATATTCTGTCCAAGGCATCACGCTGGAGGCAGATGGCCACTTGTTCTTTGTCTTCAGTCTGAAACGTGGAAAATGAAGTGTTGAAGAGACTAAACATCAAACATGGCATTTCTAGCATGAATATTAGTTTATGAATCATAGTTATCCATTGATATGAGTTGCTCCAAATGTGTTTTCATCATGTTCTGCAAATGTACTTTAACATGAAAACAAATGTAAACGAATAATTATTTGAAGATAATTACCCGATTCACGCTGCCATTCATCTGCCCCGCAGAATTAATCAGCATCACATTGCCTCCTAATGAGAAAAAAAACAGATAGAGAGACGCAGACAGGGAGGGACTGTCAGTAAATATGGTTGAGAAAAAATAAGCAGAGAGCACCTCCCTCTGGTAAAGACAGGTACAACATCAGCTGCAGAGACAAACACGCAATCAATGTTCCTCATGACTGCACAAAGTCAGCACTGAAATTTTTAAAATTCACACCCAGATTTCTAAGCTTGATATAAATGATTGATGTCTGAAAACTGTGTTGTCATTAGGGACAGACAGGGCCTTTAAACAGAGATTTTTTAGCTTGCTAATGGGTTCAGTTTCCTACTACCATGTCATTTGAGGCAGTGAAACATTCAGTAGATGGCCTATGTAGTTGGCTGTAAAAAATATTAAAAAATAAATAAATATATA
>JAOWBC010001714.1:7668242-7685288 GCA_028566105.1 Hypoplectrus providencianus
TATCACCAATTCTCCAAGCCAAGGTAAAACAAATAATAATTGTCATTTGTGTCTGAAGATTTAAAGGCTTATTGGAAAGTGAGAAAAACATGGGTGCTTAATGGATATATCATATTGTTTTATTATTTGCATATGAGGCAACAGCAACTTTTTTCATGATGGAAACTTTTTTTTGTGGATTCTGACAATGATATGTTCAAAATTGTTCGTTTTTCCCCCCAAATATTGTTTTCTGCTCTATAGCCTCCAGGATCATTGTGTTATATCAAACTCAATTCAAGACAAAATCTTCTCCTTATAAATGAGTTCATATTCAATGCCACCAACTGGTCTCAGAGAAGTTCTTCAGCTCTCCTGAACAGTTTTTGCGAACCTTTTATGGCTCCTGTTTTACCGTGCAGCAGGGCTGTATTTATATAAAGGCCGATGCTTCGTTCAAAACAATCTGAGGATGTCGGAGCGCAGACGCCAATAGTTTTGTGTAAATTAAACTGTGGGATCCCAGATGGAGGCTGAGTGTCTGTTTAGACATCGGAGTCTGTAAATATTAAGGCAGAGCTGGCTAAAGTCACAGGAGCTCCTTCTTCCTTTCTTCCTCCATCTCCTCTTCCCTCGTTTCTCTCTGTTCTTTCCTGCCTTCTTCCCATCCCTCCATCTGTGTCATTTCGTCAGGTGTTTGTTTTGTACTGTCATCTAATCCAGTCCACCTGTGCTACCTGCTTTCATTCCCTCTCTGCTGCTTCCCGCTCAGAGCTTCCTCTTAGTTGCTTTACTTTCATTTCATTGTCTTTTTATCCTCCTTTCATGCTCCATCACATTCCTTCTCTCTGTCCTTTTTCCTTTTCATGTCCTCCACTTGCCCTCAGGAAACAACTTATAGAGTTTGGGAAGCCCAACCCAAATCAAATGTTGTGTTGCCGTGTTTTGGCAGGCCTCATTTCCCAGCCTCCCAGTGTTGAGACTCCTCATCCTGTTTGTATTAGAGTGCTCCTTCGTTTGTATGAATCTTTGTTTAACGGAGCCAGCATGACGAAAAACACCACAATACTATGGAAACACCCTGTGGATTCTACGGTGCTCCAATGATAACATCCTGACAGACTGTGGAGCAGTCAGCACATAGAGTCAGAAAGACAGATGTCTCACTCCTCTGATATCACCTGCACTGACAGTAGTTGAAGTTGAAGTGAAGAATATTTCACACTGAGCTTTAATTCATCAGTAGTCAGTGGCTATATCCCTTAAAAAAAAAAAAAGAATTAACTATGATTATTTGTCCTTTAATCTAAAACACTTCCCAATGAGACTATTCCTCCACAATCAGGTTAATATTTTGAGGATTCTAGTCCGGTAGTCCTCTTGAAGCTTAAATGCTGTAGTTCAGAAACTGTCTTAATCACACTGTTGAACGCAGTTAAACAAACTGACTTTCTCACAGTTCTGCAGTAATTTACTACCTAAACTAAGTGAATAATTGCAGAATTTAAAACCAGCACAGAATCGTGTTTCCCAGAGAAGGATCACAGATCTCACTAAAAGATTAAAACTGAAAAAATAAATAAGTTACAAATATTTAGCTTCTGTGTCTGATAGACTACACTGACTGTGTCATAGTTTCTAAGAGGTAATTCAAGAAGTGAAGCAGTTTTGTTTGTGTTGTATCAGCTCATGGGAATGCAAAAAAAATGCTTTCAGCTGCGTCTCGCTCTTTCTCGTTTCTCTCCTTCTCCATTAGCGTTTCTGGCCGAGGTTCATTTGTCCTACTTCCTCAGTGCCAGAAATTTATATAATGGTTTGCCACTGTCCAGGGCCTTTGAGCTATTTGCTCAGCTTGTGAACCCTTCATCTTCTAAACCATATTTCACATTTTTGTTTTATGTCATGCTATTTTTTGTGTGAAACCTCATCAGTCTCCCGCTTTGTCCTGGACAAAATCATTATTTAACAAAGAGCTACTATATTTCTGACTGATATTGTGAAACTGATGATATTATATCAGTTAACGTCATTATGTTAGCTGTCCATATAATGTAAGTATGATATTTTAAACAGCTCAAGTCCACCCACTGTCAGCAGACACACATATTGT
The DNA here is from genome assembly GCA_028566105.1 of Hypoplectrus providencianus. NCBI lineage: Eukaryota > Metazoa > Chordata > Actinopteri > Perciformes > Serranidae > Hypoplectrus > Hypoplectrus providencianus. The sequence continues at coordinate 7,670,332 of JAOWBC010001714.1, forward strand.
ACAATACAAGTATTCATACACCCAACCAAAGTTCAGAGTGAGCAAGTGCTGGAGGCCTGTAATCAGCTTCTTAAAGGGCCCCTCTGTCCCAGTCCTCCCTCACTCGTCCTCCAGAATGAACTCGACCCCAATGAGCTTCTGTTGCAAATTACATTGAGTTATTTGTTATATTTAACCAGAATTAGACTCATTGAACAGATCTGCTGGTTTGGTCAGAAATTTTCACCACTGTATCATGTAGTTTTTAATTGAGTTATGACATGGATATTTCAACTTGTTAAGAAAATGTTGTCGTTGTGGAGAATTTGAGTGTTAAAGCGAAACAAGACGTGGAGCCTCTTTTCCCAACTGTGTGTGTGTGGGCATGTGCAGTGCTGAGTGTGCTTTAGAAAGGGAGATTTTCTGGTGGGAAACGTTTTGTCTTTTGGTGCCTCTTTTTCCTGAAGTGAGCCTGTCATTGGCCCCAGCCTGATGAATATTCACACAAGTGACAAAGAAGGCTCGCATAAACAAAGTTGAAGCCAATTAGTGTCTAGAAAGAGAGAGGAAAAGGAGAGAGAAAAAGAGAGCGAGAGGGACAGATTCACCCATGCAAAAACCTGTGCTCATGTGTCTCTCGACGTGCACCAGCACTTGTTGCGTATGAGGAGACAGACCACGACAAATTGAACCGTGGCGAATTGATTTGAGTCCTGGCCGCCACAGTGCTGCTAATTATCATGGCACTACATCACAGGATTTGAATAACAATCCCAAATGTCAGCATGGATGCCAAGGTGTGGCCCTGCGCCGCTGTTCGCAGTGCGCGCTGTGGCCTGAGGGCCGTGGGTTCACATTCACATTTCTCTCCCAGTCTGTGTAGAGCAACTGCAACAAAAGAGCGGGGTGGAAATTCACGCCCGTCCAAACAAAAGACGGATTGTTTTATGTTCTTCTTGACCTCTGAGGAGTTTTCCCACTGCTCCCCTCATCCAAACCTCTCACCTACTTTGCTCAGATCTTCCCAGTTCTGTTAGAGGAGAAAAAACACTCCTTGTCTTCTGTTACAAGCTGAAGAAGCGCTTATATCATCTTCCCCTCCCCAAACTTGTCCTATCATCCAATTTTAACTCTTTAAGTGGCCTTTAATTTGCTCCTATTTCTAAAAACCTTCCCTCTTGTCCATAAATGATAAACTTTTAACTGAGCCATTTGCAAAACTGTTTCAACCAGCAACAAATCAAAATGCTGGTATCAGGTCACATGACAGTCAGCTGGTTGTACCAGGATCAGTCACTGAATGTGTGCCCACACAACAATAGACGGCAAACTGTTTGTGACCAGGGCTGCACTAAAATAGTCGAAAACAAATATGTTGTATGTTACTGCAAGTAAAATATGTGAAGGAAAATTCATTGAAGACTAGTAGATAAAGGTCAACTGAACCTGAGGCAGGCATCCCGGTTGGTTGTTTATATAAGGAGAACTAAGGATAGCCCCGGGCTAAGAAGTGGCTGTGGGATAATTTACAGCTTTTCACACACAAGCAAACAGTTTTACAAGGGGTGTGTGTTGCTCAGGGCTATGGGATATACACTGCACTACCTGTAACCTGTAACTGTAAGTAGGTGTCTCTGTGAACATGTGACTACTGTATACATACATTTAGAACTACATATAATCAATACCATCAATACTGGCAACTTTAGCCCCATGTTATGTCGATTATCAGGGGCTAGTCTACTGCCTAGTCCACTTAGCTATGTCGCAGATTCGTGACATTGTAAGCGCTTCCTTAGATTTCAGCTAACAGCTTTCAGAGCAGTGTGACAACCCTTGAGGGTGCTTCTGAGTCATTTGTTCTCAGTCAGGAATCCTCCTTCACTAACAAGACTTTTTGACTGTAGCCACTGAAATGAAACCTCCATGACTTAGTTTTTGACAATATATTTGTGGAGCAGCACATAAGTCTTGAGCTCTGTTTATTCAAACATGAAGAATTTACAGATCTGTTAAATAAGATTTACGATTGTCTGCCCTGAAGAAAGATAGGTTTAGCTGAAAAAGTTTGCACAATAAACAAAATAACCAGCAAGTAAGAAAACTGTCAGTATGTATGTTCAATAGCTTAGAATATTGTACAATATATAATTGAATATATTGCTTGAAGCACAGATATATTTTAAGACCTTTTCTTCTAACAAACTTAACTTGTTTATCATTGATTGGATCATTTGTATCTAAACTCTAACTCAAGTCTAACTCCTGACCTAAAACCACGTTTTAAACAACTGAGAACATTTTTATATGAGAAAAATAAATGTATATTGTCTGCTCTCCTTCCTCAGGGTGGTGCTATCTCCATCCTGACAGCCTGTGAGAGGCCCAGTGATTTTGCCGGAGTGGTTCTGATCGCTCCGATGGTCCAGATGAACCCGGACTCAGCCACACCGTTCAAGGTACCACACCATCCCTCGTCCACTTATTCTCCACCTTCTCTTCTCTATCGATGTAACAATGCATCGCAACACGGTAAAAAGTCTATACTCGTGTGAAGATTTAAGTCGGCTGGGATGAAAAATGAATTGCAATACCTTTTTTCAAAAGCGGACAGCGTAATCTACTGGTGTGCTCACTTTTGTGTCGGCATTTGTTACTGTCAATCATAAAGCCGTATCCGCCCCCAGTGAAGAGGAAAACAGTCAGTCACTTTCTGCTGATTTTGTAAGAAGGAGCCTCTTTATCAGTTTTGTCTGTTAGCAAACAACAGAATAATGCCTGAAAGCTGAAATGCTCTGCCAACAAGTTAAAGAGCTAGAACTACGATGTTACGAGCTGACAAACCAAAAATAAATTTGGATATTAGCTAACTAGCATAGCCAACATTAGCTTGTGATAAGCCAACAGGGGACAATGTGAATGTAAGATCTGATCTGCTGATCTTTCTGAAAATCACGTAAATTCCAATCTCAAGCAAGCCCTAGTTTGTTTATTTGAAGGAATTTTATTTCTTTGTGTTATTCATTTAGTGATTGTCATATGGGATTTGTTTTTAAAAATCAAAAGTACTTTTTGTTAATTAACATAAAATATAATTTCAATTGCAAATTTTACCCTATATCAGAGAAATAAAAACTCCACATATAAATATATAATTTTAAACATGCATACATTACAGTTTGTGTTTTGCAGTTACACCCTTGCTCTGAAATAACTAAGGGATCTTTAATAGTTACAATATGTCTGCAAGCACAAAAAAAATTACCAGAAAATTGCATAGTGAACCCTGTTTCAGAAATTGTATTGAATCGTGAGCTGAGGCCATTGTTACGTCCCTACTCTTCACTTTTCTTTTCTCTTTTTCTCTCCTTTTTTCTTCATACTTGAGTCACACTGTTCAGTCATGTAGTCAGTTAACTGCAGTCATTTGTCTTACTCCACTCAGCCCTGCTGTGGGCGATGACTGTAATACTGACACCTTTTATTTTGTTTGTTTCAAGGGCAAGAATCACTATAAATGCGACTTGAGCAGCATTAGCTGTCTCTTACTCACAGATTCAAGTGTGTCAAATTGTCAAGGCCAAGCACTGACAAAATCTACATAGCAGGAGAAGAGTCTTTGTTTCTAATTCTTAGCATGTTGTACCAAGAAGAACTTTGTTTTTTTTTTTTGTTGTTTTTTTTTTTTTATCAAGCTCTTGCAAACAGGTGAATTTTACTCAAAATGTTCACCGCTGACTGTATCTCTTTGTAGCAGGAGTCAGATGGTGAGAAAAAGAAAGAGAAACATTCATCAGGGAGGTGAAAATAAACTGACATGCTCTGTGTCTTCTCTGAAGGTTTTTCTAGCGAAGGTCCTGAACCACATGCTGCCCAGCCTCACTCTGGGATCCATCGACTCCAAATGGGTCTCACGTGACAAGAAGCAGGTGAGTGACACATGTTGGCGTGTCTTTGCATCACCCCTTGATATTAATATCACATAATGGACCAGTGAAATGGTTAAAAGCAAAGAATACCATTCTGAATTCAGTATTGTTGCACTGAAAAATGTCCCTGCCTACAAACTGAAATCAACAGACTCATTTAAACATAATTTTCAGTGAAAAATAAAATAATGATGCAAAAATATTTATTCCCTCCATTAGCTCATATTACAATTGCAATATCCACTTAAATAACTAACATGATGAGATATTTTCTCCTACGTGTGCTGCCCCAATTTGGATCAGAGAGCTGTATTGTTATCCATGATTGAAATATCAGGTATGGGTGTCATGCAGAAATAGAATTTCTCATGGGGAAAATGTGCGTGTGAGTTTTTATGCGTACGTGCAAAGTCATGCACCGACTCAGGTTCACAGTCCCTGGAGGAAAGCCCGTCCCACAATACATACTTTGAATCCTTTCCAAAGTATTCAGTCTTATCTAGCTCAGTGTGTGTGAGTTGTGTAAATATAAAAACAGGTGCATGTTCTGTGTCACTTCCAAAAGAAATACCTTGTGTGTGCTGCATTTATTTATACACCACTGAAGAGACAAAAACACACACACACAGGCACGTATGCGCACCTTTATTTGCATGTATTTGTGCTAGTGTAGGTGTTCTGGGGTTTTTAACTGTTGGGGCTGTGTGTGTACATACACTATCTGACACCTGTGTTTGTTTGTAAGTATTGACACACCAAAACTGACCTAATAATAGATTCCCACTTCCTGTTGCTTCAGCTCCCTTCTGTCTGTGAGAGGAAGTGAAGTAAAGTATGTTCTTCAAAGATGGAAGAAAGTGATGTTATGTGATAGTGTCCTGACATGATCTGGACAAAGTCAAACTAGAAATATACACGACACAAGGGGATAACAGGTGTCACGCTGTGGACACCAATTGTGTGGTGTAGGTTTTGTTTTATAGTTCACCCATTACACTTCAACACTAGAGGAGGTTTTTTTTTTTAACATAGGCGCTGTAGAAAGCACCACCTTGCTCCATTGCTTTATATGATATCTGATATCATATCAGTAGGCTGAAAAAAAAACTGCTTATGTCCTATTGCATCAGAAAACCAAATAAGGAAATATGGCCCTTTTTCTGAGGAATCATTCATTTACTTTTGTAACTTCTACATATAAATACAACTTCCTGTTCCTACCTCTGTACTTTAACCAAAGTAGTTTTTACCTTGTTATTTACCAGTAATGGAGCATTACATTGATTACATTGTCATGTCCACCCAGGCCTTGTTTCGAGTGAAGCATTTCTGATTAAGACATATTGGATATGCGGAAATTGTGAATGCTATTATGTATACATCACATTTTGAAACAAACGTCTCAATTATACCACAGTTTTCAACACAAGCCCTCTTGTCTATGCTCTTGCTATGGTTTTATAAATAAAAACTTACAGTTTGCATGGCTGGAGTGAAGCACAAAAGAACAAGCTGCAGTTTTTTGGTAGGAAGGATTGCACACATGCACACCCATTTACTTTACATCTACATCTAACTTTATTAAAGATATGGATATGCACAAATATCACACCTATTCAAGAACATGGTTAAAGGGATAAAAGGAAGAAGCTGTGTTGGCAGAGTTAAACTTTAACTGCATTAAAACAGGAATAGTAGTGGAATATTTCATTGTCATTTGTCATGTAAAAAAAATTTCATTTTCGAGTACAGGGCAAAAACTGGAATACTGTGTAGTCAATGTTATACCACTGCTTTTAAATAACACATTACAACACCACGCTTGCCAGACATTCACAATCGCATTATTTGTAGATTACTGTGTTTTTTTCACTCTGAGCCCACCTGAAACTGGCCAGTCACAGCTCCGAGTCCCCATGTGGTATCTCTGCAGGCCCTTTACACCCAACATGTTGTTAAATATTTAAAGTAGCAACACATAGCAGTCATACTGTCCATATCACTTAATGCAGCCATGTAAATGAAGCTTTAATGTGCATACATAAGGATATAATGCCTCAACTTTCACCTCCTGTCCATCAGAACTTTCCCTGCAGCTACTTTTAAAATGATTTGCATTATCACATTTATTCCTTTTTGTGATATAACGAAGGAAGCCTTTAACTTTTAAGACAGTGTTTGGGAGTGTCACTGACTCCTCCGGTCGTGTTGTGTCACATCTCAGCTGACAGTCATTCATTATTTAAAGCAGCAGCGCAGTGTCCTGAGAGAAGCTGCTTCTATTAGAGTGGGCCATCAGCTGTGCTTATATGTAGTGTGTCCTCAACTTTGATTTAAACTAAAGTAAAGTTTCATATATACTTTCATTATTTCTATTTTCACAAAGCTCCCAGTCCATTTATTTTGGAGCCTTAATCAAATATGCCAACTTCCACGGTTTTCCCAGGAGTCTTTTCACTTTCATGGCCCTCTTTTTCTCCCATGGAAGCACATATTCTCCCTTGACTTTCTTCCATATTTGGATTAAGCTACAACGTTTATTGTTCTTGTTATATTTAGCTGCTTAACACAGACACCCAGACGCTACCGCTCTCTTAATGTCCAACACAATATGTTGTGCCAAAATGTAGTTTCCATGGTTACATTAAGTAATAAATAAGCCCTGTATCAGTGTTAAAAAACCTGAGTACTCCTTCCCATCTCTGTCCTGCTAGGTGGAGGCGTATGACACTGATGAGCTGAACTTCCACGGTGGCATGCGGGTGTCGTTCGGCATGCAGCTGATGGGGGCGGCGGCGCGCATCGAGAAGGAGATCCCCACCATCAGCTGGCCCTTCCTGCTCCTGCACGGTGACGCCGACAAGCTCTGTGACATCCAGGGCTCCAAGATGATGCACGAGAACGCTCCGAGCTCAGACAAGAAAATCAAGGTGGGGACTTGTTCACAGCAAACTTGTATATATAACATTTTTATACATTTTATTTCTGGTCAGTGGGAAAGCTGAATAAATTATATTAAATATTTACTGTCAAGTTTAATACATGAAATCCCACTTCACTATACTCTTCTAGTATACTTTATACCTTTCAGTTAAAACTTGTACTCACAGCTGACTTCAGCATGGTGTATTCACTGACACAATGTGACTGACCTCTGTAGATTCTTCCTCTTTGCAGACTGATGTGCATTCTTAATAGAGGAAGTCCACACGCATATTTTGGACATGATTAAACACATGAGATACGAAATACAAAACTGAAATGAGAGGTGGGAGAAGTGAAAGGAGAGTTGTTCCTGCTCATTTCTCGTCTTTCTTGTTTTTCACTGAATCAGGTGTTGTTCATGAGATGCAGTTTTATCATGTGTTTTATCAAAAGCAACATTTGGCTACCAAATGTCAGAAGAAATAGATTCAGGAATTCTGTAAAACAGCAGCTTTTTATTTTATTTTATTGTATTTCCTAGTGATCCACAGTATCACTGATAACAGGTAAATGACCTGCATCTCATGGTCTCATGCTGCTGATACAATACTAATAAATCACAATACATGGGAGTCCACCACCTGTAGTTTGTGCACACTTAGGACCTGAAAAAAGTATTGTAAAAGACTGCGATGCTTAATGGAGAAATGGGAGGGCTAGTTTGCATAGCAACTACTGCCTGAATTTATCTGTGGGTGAAAAATCCCTCCCAAAGATGAGGACCTTGAAGTCAAAAAGTGTTTCTTTATTCAATCAGTGCACAAAATATCCCACAACCCAAAGAGTGTGTGTGAGAGGAGCTCCTAGAACAGAGAAATGTAACATTTAACACACGATGCGCGCAGTTTGTAAAACACTGAGCTCATCAACAGATTTCCAGTCATTCCTTCTGCATGTTATTAAAGCACTGGCTTTGACTGGTGAATGCTTATGTATGGAAATCCATTATACCTTGACTGATCTTCAGCCTTCTGCTAACACGCACTTTTACCAAACAAAGGATGAAATTGTTTCCAGGGTGCTGGACGGAAGTGCAGAGGTTACAATAAGAACGAAATAAGCCAGTGTTTTTCTATCATTATCCAAAATAAGGAATAAAAAATAAGATATATTTCTTGCTATAGGACAATTAAACAGCCTATTATATATAATTCAATCCTATATTTCCCCTTTAGAAAGACTTTTGCTCAGCAGGATGTATTTGTCTCCTCATGCTTCACTCCTGACTGAAATTTGACTGGGGTTATTTGAAAGAGGCGGGGAGACTCACAATAACCTTCTCTGCATGGCTTCTAATATTTAGAGCTCGTATGAGTAGTTTGAACAGCTCTCTGACTTGGTCTCACTGTCCACTGTCAGGTCTACGAGGGAGGCTTCCACGCCCTTCACCACGATCTCCCCGAGGTGGCGGAGTCCGTGCTGAAGGAGGTGACTGGCTGGATCACAGAGCGCCTTCCCGCTACGACGACGCCGCAACCGCAGGGATCCTAGAACCGTGACTTTGACAACCAGCTCACCGAGGCAACTGCCAACCTCGTCCCTAGAGGCCTGCTCGCTTCCCAGTCAGGCATAACAATACTACTACTACCCTCTCTGCTCTGAGAAATACATCTGGGCATATAGACTGGCTTTGTTTTCTCAGAATGGAAAATGTACTGACTTTATCCTCTTGGCTTCTCAGTCAGCCCACGTTACACTGGTTTAAATTGGATGATGGGGTCAGAAACCACTTCTTATGTAGATACTCAGTTTGGTTTGTTTTGGTTACTGTTTAATCGTCTCCGGTGCAGCACATGTTAAGTACAGTCTAAGCTACAGTATGCTGGGGTTCCAAGTGCAATAATAAGGCTAAAACAGGCTAAACCTTTTTTTTTATTATTATTCATCATTACTCACCTGTGCTATAAACGTTTCTTTTTACTCATCCACCCTCCACACAAAGGTCAGAGGTCAGGATCAGCTGGAGGACAGCACCTCTGGAGCTGCTCTCGGGTCAGTGCAGGGGGAACTCTCAGTGCCAGGTCCTCACACTGCTTCACTGTCCTCACAGTGTCAGAACATGTTTAAATGGATTAATGCAGTTCTGCAGTGAGACCGCTGTTTTATTTCTTGCTTGGAAGAAATCTCAGAGGAAGCTATTAACTTCTCAGAAAGTATCTGCAAACTCTATTCAAATTCTGCTCTGCCTCCTCCTTGACTGAAGCATACAAGTGACGTGAAACACTGCAAAGCAAAATTTGAAAATGTCCCATTTAAGAAAATGCAATTTAGGGACCCCTCAGTCATGTGAGTTAAATGTTCACAACTTCAGAACTTCTTTGGAAAAAGAGTTTCCATCTCCAGTTTAGCGCATTAACTATTTATCAAAAAAGAGAGAAAAAACACCCTGGAGAGTGTGCAAATGTTAATGCACATTTTGCAATTTTTATCACATTTTTTTATCTTCAAGAAACACAAAGAAATTTGTCAATGGAACCAAAACTTCAAATTGACTTTTTTCTTTGGCCCCAAGACAAATGCTTAGGTAAATTCTGCAGTGAATCCTGGCAAGATATTTCGAAATAATTACCTCCTATTAATTTATTAAGTCTTTATTTTCTAATTAAAGCCCAAGGATTTCTTCTCCCTGCAACACTTTAAGCCTTTACATGTAAAACGTTAAACTTCTGCTTCTAGTGAGGGACATAGAGCGGATGCAGATTAACCAGGTGAAGCTGCGCTGTCTCTCTCTGCAAGTGGGAATTAGAGGAAGAGGGCAAAGTTCAAAATGTGCCCCCTCCCCCCTCCTCTATGTGACCTTTGACCTCTAAGGTCACAGTTGATTTCACCGTTATGGTCACTCTCTGCAGCTATAACTTCATTAAGCTCAGACTGCAGACTTAGGTCCAGCTGGAAAACGAACAGGAGCCGTCGCTCTGTCACTGAGGACAAAAGAGGAGATTTCCTGTGCACAAAGCATCTGTCGCTTGGTGGAAACTTTTATCCAAATGACCTTTAAGTAATATGGATGTATGCATTTCTTGCATGGGTGGTCACAGCATGGATCCAACCATTCAGACCAATACATTTTTCTTTAGTTTTTGGGGAAAACAGGATGTTCTCTTGAATTGATTCCAGACAAGGAGGGAAAAAAACAGAAATAATACTGAGAATTAACTTCTGGCTTCAAATACACAGCAATGAAAGAAATCTATAGAAATGAATTTGCTGATTTTGTTGGCTGATCAACTAGTTAATTTATACGACATAGCTATAGAAACACAAAAATCAGACAAAAGAAACACTTTAATCTTGTTTACTAGATGTGTGCTGAAACGTTTCTTAGTGATAAGTAAATCTACATGAATAATGCAAAATCTGATTAAGTAAAGAAGAGAAAAAAACTAAAATCCAGATCATAAAAAAGATAGACTTTATCCCTTTAATCTCACAATATGAAAAGAGTGCTTTTTTAACTCCCATCTACAGCACGAGTGGCTAAAGCAGTGGTCAAGCTAACGTTTCCCCTCTTTTTCTCCTCTGTCCCTAAAGTATAAAGTTGTGTTCACAGCGGTGTGCACTAGTTGAAGTCAACCCTGGCTTCACCATAGCAATAATGTCACAGTAGCCTGTACTTTTGGTAGCCATTAATTATAAGCTAGACAGACGCACACTGAGTTCACCCTTTTATTTTGCCAGGTAGACTGTAATTAGCAGCTATTGCTCTGCGCGATGAGCTTCTTCACCTGATCAGTGAGCATGAGAATGGTTCAGCAGCATAAGGCAAGAGTTTTATAGTGTTCCTCCAGCCCCAAGATCAAAAGTGGAGAGGGATCATTCAACTTTTTGTGTCAATTTAGACTAATAACAAGAGTCTGTTTTTGTTCTCAGTCAGCACATTTAGAAAATACATTTAGTGAGACTTGACAGTGTCACCCTGGCTTTTTCGTTGTCTTTACTTGATTACCCAGAGTTCAACAGGGCTCTTGCAGGGAAGCATTCTCACATGTAACCAAGGCAGCAGGCCGACAGAGACCAATTTTTTTCCCCCCCATTTAACACATGTAGTAGCCACAATGATCCCTACAGGACTGTTAGAATGAGATGGATTTCTGGCTCCATGCCTGCTCTGTCTCTCTGTCTATTTCCTCACCCTGTGTCACCCTTTTTTTTCTTTTTCTTTTTCTTTTTCTTTTTTTAAGTTGCTGTGGTGACCAGCTCCCTTTGTTCTGTCCATCACAGAGCCCCTTGTTCTGCTGCGAATTCAAACATCTTGTACTATCAGCAACCCACACTGCCCCTATTGGCCAATTAGTGGAACAGAGCAACATGTTACATTTGTTATTTTGACCATCCGTTTTTTTTTTTCAGGCCCTTTTGGTCAGAAACTCCCACTTATTTAACAGGGGAGACATTACTCAACCTGTCACTGACTCTGCTCAGCTTAATGCTGTTTTTTTGTTTTTTTTGTAAAAACTAAATGGTTTCAGGGACACAGAAACTTGACATTTCTGAATTGTTATGCAGGGTGTGATTGAAAATTGCTCGCCCCCTGACATGCTCTGCAGACACATCCCAGCATTGGTCTGTTTGTCTGTATTTATCTCAGACTGGTCTCTGATCCTAATGCCACGGTTTTGCTTTTTGAAAATGAGGACTTAATGAATTGAGATCAACAGGATAAAAGGTGAGCTTATATTTTACATTTTCTTAGCACAAATCAAAGTGCTTTACAGAGTGGCTCAAATAAGAGATGAATCATTAGACAGCAAAAAAGAAAATGATAGAAAAAAGTCAACAAATAGAGGATGCATGATTTTCTCAGTTTTCTCAGGCATCAGAAGACATTTAAACCAGATGGAATATCCGGTTACAGAGCCGTGTGTGCAGATATAGATTGAGATGTAATGTATTCATGGGCCCCAGTGAGAGTCACATCCTTAACCTCAACCTCTTATCACAAACACTTCAAACACAATCTGCTCCTGATTGGGCCGCAGCAGGCTCAGCACACACAAAAGCTGCACAGTCCCAGTTGTATTCAAACTGTAACTGCTAATAGCACACCTGCTGCACAATGGAGTCAGCCTGGCAGGATCCTATGTAACTGTATAAAAAGCTCTACCTGTCAGAACACAGGGCACATATTACAGAGATGCAGATGGAGTGAGAAGGGAGGGCGGGGGCTATCAGTAACCATGGCAGCATGTTTTTTTTTTCTTCAGCCAATTAAAATGTATTTTGTTAATGGTGCAGGATGTACAGGCGGCGACGCTGCTCTTTCAGAGCTGCTTGTTCATTTCGCTGCTCTGAGGATTCCCTTTTGTGCGAGCGACGAGATAAGAGCGCAAACAATTACCGTCATCAGCTTGCAGTGAATAATAAGAGCTGCACACGCTCAATGCATTCAAATCGAACTGGTATGCTGTTTGTACTGACAAGATATTCCATTTTTATAGGGCATTTGTGTATTTTTGCCCCAATCTATCCTTTGTCTTCATTACAAAGTAGTAAACGAGGGTCCATAAGTGAAAATGACCCTCACATGTTGTACAGCCTTGTTCCCTGTGCACTGGTGTGTATTTATACAGGCATGACTTGTTTGCAGATTTGCCATAGTGAGAGACAGCCATGTACAGATGCATTGCTCTGTTAATACGTCATGATCCACTTGACTGTTAATATCTTTTTTTATTTACGACAGAATGTTGTGTAATAGAGAGTAAATAATGAAAGAAGAGATTGAGAGATTCTTATTGGGCTGCGGCTTTTCTGACTAAACGATTGGTCTGCCAGCTTGTGAATGGGGCCATTGTTTCTTTTTTCTATCTGACTTTATGACTGTTTCAATGAAAAAGAGCTGTTATTTGTGATGGAGGACTAGGGGGGCACGGGGCAGTCTTTCTGTCATTTTATGAGATTAAAGTGCACTGGAATTATTTAGTGCCGTTTGCATTAATGGGGTCTAGCATCAGTGATCAAATGGACAGCAAGAATTAAAGAGGTCAGCTCTGAAATTTTGTGATGTTATAAGTTCTACCTTGAATTCATCATCATCTTCTCTGGAAAATGCAGATACCATTGCAAGATGGATGATACAGCATTTTGGAGGTAAACCATGTTTAAAATCTTGCTGTTTTTATCTACAATGTGATTGATTTTTTTTTTTCTGGTGGCCAGATTGCTTGATTACTGAACATAATTATAACACACTGTATAATAGCATAGCTAATAACATTTGATTTGACATCGAAACACAAAAATCAAAACCCCAATGTATTTTCGAAATCTTTTATTTATCTTGTCCAGAGTATTTATAGGAATTAATTTTATGTATAGGCTACTATATACCATGACGAGGCACTTTTTATACCATAAACCAGTCATACTTTGTCATTTTGACTGCAGATGCTCAGTCACAAGAAGCTCAATAACACTTTATAAGATGGAACATGGTTCAAGCTTGTATGTATGTACTGTCAGCGATCCTAAAAAGTGTATGACAATGTTTCTGATATGATTTTGCATAGAGAATATTTTACTACTGTGTGTTGATTCTGTTTTGTGCTTAAAAAACGTGTCTTTGTCACAGAACTATAAATGTTTAAACCATCTGATATTGAATTGTTTTAACAGCGGGATGTTACTGCTACAGGTCTGGGAAAATCTACTTTCCCTATTTTGCCTTTCAGGAATTATACATTCACTTTAATCTTGAGGTATTTCCTCTTAACAAAAACTTTAAATTAAATGAATGTGAGAGGGACCTTCTGTTACATCTCAGATAAATATTGTCTAAAATATGTTTGAGGACTAAATTTGCAGGTGTCAGGTTTTCTTATAACAAGCAAAATAAGCATTCCACACATTAAAGAGATTTTTATGGGAATGTGTATTGTCTGTCTATTTTTACATTGTGGTCCAGTGTTTGTGCCTTATTACCATGGCGATTGTGTCCATGAGTGTGTGTTTGAGTCCGTGTGTGTGTGTGTGTTTTGACAGAGATGAAGTGTACAGAGCTGTGTTAAGCAGATCAGTTTCTCTCTGGTTTTGTGCTTGTCACATCTGTTCTGTTTCAGTAATCGTGTCTGTCTGCTTGTTTCCTCCTGTCTGTCTCTTTCTATTTATGTCTGTCTCAACCCCCCCAAATAAAATATAAAAGTTTATGAATCCATTACTGCCGAGATAGTTGTCTACCTACAGACACCCACATTATAAAGAAACACTACTTTACATTAAAAATGAGGGTTTGTGTTCCTGCAATGATTGTAACATTTGGCTCTTATCTGTTTTTCCAATTGGTTTCTAATGGAAAACAGGAAGTGTTAATCACATGATAACAGATTAATACCATGTAATGGACACTTCCTGTTTTAATATTATTAACACAAGGACTAACACAACAAGAACCAGATGCGTTTCTGTATTTTTTCATGTAAACTGATGTGTATGGCATGTTTTTTTTTCTTATGTGTTGTTAAAAAGGAAAAAAAGATTCAAGCTGAGTGGTGAATGAGTATATACTACTTGATAACATTTTCTTTTGTTGGACCCTAAAAACGTTTGTTTTTCTAGGTTGAAACTATGATTTTTTATTATTTCCAGCTAAAAACTGTAAAATAATATAGCACTAAAACAGTCACAGTGGGCCCTATGTATCTTTGACAGAACAAGTGATGAACTTTAGGATGGTTGGTCATTACTTGTACAGTGCAGTATTATATTATACACTGCACTGTACAGGACTAACGAACAAGCAATCACTTCTGGCCACAGTTACTGAAAACTGACATTGTGGGCAAATTAGGAAGATGAAGTGTGATTTCTTGTCAGGGAAAATGTGAGAAAAGACTGTTAGTGTTTTTATTTTGGTAGACAATGTTAATCTAACATGATCATGCATTGAAATTAAATCTGAAGCGGAATTGAGGTGATTTTCTAAGCAGCACATTGTGGACCAAAAAGCATCATGTTGAAGCATCACATTCTTGAGTCTTCCTTGTAAAGTATGTGTTGTTTGTTTTAACAGTGTGCTGAATACTGGATGACACTTTATTTGAATAGTCCATGCTGATACTTAATGTT